>JASVEL010000421.1:0-184048 GCA_032618575.1 Nicotiana noctiflora
AGGGTTTATGATTTACAAAGATTTCCTAATCAATGCTTCTAACTAAGCTAAGTAGTAATTACGAGTAGAGTACTTTAACAAAGGTACAACACAACTAAGGACACATAATAACTCGATACAGGAAACTAGTCCGCTATTATGTTGTTCTTTGTTCTTGATGCCCTTGAGAGTCACTTGCAAGATTGATAGATGACTTGAGAGAGTGCTTGATCAATTCTTGAATGTGCCAGTATTTTATTTATTCTTTGCTTGATGTTAATAATTTATTTTTGACATCACTTGAATGATGCAAGCAAGTTAGGTAAAGAGCATTCCCCATAAAGTCGACTGCTGCATTGTTTTTACATTGTTGCATGTGCGGGCAGCAATTTTACAGCTGGGGGAATTGATTTATACAGTCATCATGGAAATTGGTAGCTATCTTTTTCCTATGTTGTTCCTTTGACTCTGAAAAGTTGAACAGTGTCTCCAATATACTTCGTTTTATTTTGCACCAACCATATGTTATCTTATATATAGTGTGTTAGTTGTTTACATTTTGCTAGGTAAGGTATCTAGTACATAAATAGTGAAATGCATTAGGATATTAGTTATAACACCAGGATTAAAAAATTCATCACACTTTGAATCACATAAATTTATTATGATTATGTAAGAAACCATGGTAAGTAATTAATTAAGATTAAATAATAACAATATCGAATGTAAAGATGCGAATCATATATTTATTACTTTGATGTGAATACCAGAAACATGACAAGTTTCTATCCCTTTGTTCTTTTAACCAGATTTCATCTTTAAGGTCGACTATTAGTTATTTCCTCCGGTCCAAAATAAGTGATTTTTTGGCATTTTTTATGTGGTCCAAAATAAGTGATTTTTTCGGATTTCAAGAATAACTTAATGATGTTTTTCCTACATTATCCTTGGAGTAAATAGTATTGGAATATGTGTTAGGAGTGTTTATGTGAGATAGTAAGGTTAAAATGGTGAATTCTATTGTTAATTAATGCTAAAATGTGACTTTCTTAATATGTGTGAAAACATCCAAAAAATAACTTATTTTGGACCGGAGAAAGTAATAAAATTGGTGGGTTTTGGTCCTAGTCGAGTAGCCAAACTTTTTTGGTGTAGTCTTCCTTTCCTATTACCAACACATTTTCTGAAGTGTCATATATGCTGGAATTCTTTACTGATTTTCATGTAGTAGTAGTTATAGAAACGGTTTCAACACCAATGGAGTAAATACACAAAAACTATCTAGCGAGCAAAACTGTAGAGAAATTAAAGAAGATTAGATTCAATATGCGTATAACAGATAGAACTATAGAATGAAAAAAAAAGCTCATTAAATAAAACATTCTCCTTGTTCTAGAGTTGTACAATTTAAAGAAATTATGCCACAATTCTTTAGCTTTAATCTTGTGTTTTTCATTACCCAATTTATTAAAATTTTAGACGAGTTGAATCTTTGTTAATAAAATCTTTTCTTTTTTTTGGGGTAGTTTTTAGAGAGGTATAAATGGAGCTTGAAACATGATGAATGCAAATGGCAGATAACAGAGAACTCCATTGCCACAGTCTAGAATATATTTTTCATGACTAGTCTTACATTTAATTTTTTTCAAAATGCTATTAATTTCTTTAACAAAATACGTCTAAGATAAAATAGTTTGACTACAGAAAAAGAAAAAATTCATCAACAAGGAAGATTATTGGGGGCATTCCGAGAATCGAACTCGGGACCTCTCGCACCCAAAGCGAGAATCATACCACTAGACCAAATGCCCTGCTTATTATTCAATAGATTCTCATATTTTTATTATGCCAATAGTAATTAGTACGACTATTTCACCAAAAGTTGATTTCTCTCCGGTTATTGTTTTGAAACCGTCCTCTTGCTGTCACTATGAACTTCCAACTTGAAATGTAGCAACGTCCTTATCAAACAACCCCATGAAACGTTCGCGGGTTGTGGAATTAACAAATTTTACGGTAAAATTAAGGAATTGATGAATTAAGCTAAGCTAGCCAAGTATTCTTTTATAACCCTTAAATTTTGAGACGGCAATAACGCCATAACTTCTATTAAGCATCTCGAAAGATTAGAAATATTAATCATTCTTTCATGATAAGGGGTCATGAAAGTGATGCAGTCGATTAGCAAAGTCAACTCTGCAGAAGGTGAACCTTTAATTTCAGCGTAACAACAACAACAACAACCCAGTATATTTCCACAAAGTGGGATCTGGAAAGGGTAATATGTAGACAGGCTGTTTAATTTCAGCTTAATTAATTAATTTTCTAAGCTCTGCCATGAAAGTGATGCATTGAAAGAGAGATTCACCAATCCCTTCCAAAATCATTTAGCAGCTTAAAAGAAATGGAGCATAATATACACAATATGAAGTTATGAATACTCCACTGGAAGTAAGTAATGGAGCTGCGTACACACACAAGGCCCAATGCTATTAGAACCAACCAAATCTTGACTTGGGCCCAAACCAGCATCTCCTTTTTCATGGGTTTTGCATCTATACCATGTTTTAGGCTCAGAATTGAACTTATACCCACTTTGCAGAAAAATTTGTAAGTATACCAGAGGCGCGGAGCCAAAAATTTAAATATATGGATTTTGTCGTTTTAAATTTTAAGAGGGGTCCGCGATCTCAAGCTAATATAAACATTTATAACTAAGAAACAAGTATTAATATTTAATATTTATTTAAAAAATAACGACCACTTAACATTATCGTTATACTTATACTTGACAACTTGTCAGGTTTTGAAAACAAAAAATGATCACATCATTAGGTGCATCTTTAAGTTTCAACATTTAATTTTCTATATAACAAACTAAACAATCATTCAAAAAATTATCACCAGTGCAAAACTTCATAAAATTAAAAATTCTTTCTAAATTGCAGTAGCCAAAGAAAATATCAAATTTCAATCAAATAAACAAGTTTTCATATCTCGGTAACATTTGGAATCAAAATTTTGAAAACCAAGTAAATATTTACTTAAAAAATTAAAAGATATCGCTAATGCAAAACTTCATAAAACTAAAAGTTCTTTATACAGTTATAGTAGCCAAGGAAAATATCAATATAAGCAAATAAATAAATCTCCATATCTCGTAAATATTTGGAATCAAATTTTTTAAAACCAATTTAATATTTACTTAAAAAATTAAAAGATAAAAGGAAGGCAAACAAATAAAAGTAGAAAAGAAGATGGAATAGCAGGGATGGACCTTGAAGAAAAATATGAATATTTAGTATTTTTTTTTATTTTGATTTTAAACAATGACAAAAGTTTCTAAAACCTTAACTATTTCCCTTACTTTTATTTTGATTTGATCGGAGAATAGTTCTCTCAAAGAAGTGGACAACTGGACTATTTTGGAGCTTTTGTCTTAGCAAAGCAATAAGTTTTGTAGTTTCTCCCCAGGAAAGGAAAGGAATCGTTGTTAAAATGCTTCCGTGAAATCAAACCCGTATTATGTCTAGACGCGTACCAGTGAACCCAAAGCCCTTTGTTACTGGGTTTGCCGTTCTATAATTATATCGTTTTGATAAATTTTTCAATGTAAATACAAGGTCCGAGAAGAACTTACTAGGTTCGCCCGATTCCACACACACTACCGTAGCTCTGTCCCTGGATGTACCCACTTTATCATCAATTTCAGACTTGTCGGGTCTAATACGTTGCGGCTAGAACCAAACCCGTCAAGATGAACCTGTCTTGAACATCTCTTTGATACCACTTGTTAGAACCAAAAATTCAGGAGACATGCAGAAGCGAGTAAAGCAAATCTTGAACGTCAAAATAAATCAAACAGTAAATGAAAAATCTACCAAAAGAGACACAAATATTTAGCATGGTTCGGTTAATTGACCTACCTCGATAGCGGAGATGAGCAATCCACCATAATAAAGAGAGTACAAAATATCGAGAGAACAACCTCACAAAGAGGCAAACACAAGTGATATCACTAACACTTGTCCCATAAACTTCCTCCCTAAACACGACTCTAAAATACCATTTATCTACATTGTGGATGCTATCGAATGAGAAAGAAGGATTTTCAATTTATAGAAGTCCAAACCTTTTTCCTACAAAAAATGACTAGCCAAATATGGAAGAATTATAATGTTCTTCTACAAGAAGAAAAACTCAATTATGGTAAACGTATTGCCCTTTCCTTCAAAAGATATGGAAATCAAATATGGTAAGAAAATCAAGACAACACCAAATAATTCTCCCCCTTGGCCCGAATTTGCTAACGAAATAAATTTGATCCACCTTCTTCACATAATTTTCAACATGTCGCATCTTCAAATCTCCACTTCAAAGTTTGTCTCAATGTGAGTAGTACTCCGGTCAAATTTCTCATATAAAAATCACGATTATCGTTAAATACATTGCGGCTAGAACCAAACCCACCAAGATGAACCTGTCTTGAACCTTGCTCTGATACCACTTGTTAGGATCGAAAATATCAGTTGTCATGCGGAAGCTAGTAAAGCAAATCTTGAACGGCAATAAATCAAACAACAAAAGAGAAATTTACCAAAAGAGACACAAACATCTAGTGTAGTTTGTCAATTGACCTATGTACACTGTGGAGATGAGCAATCACTATATAAAAAGAGAAAATAAAATATCGACAGAAAAACCTCACGAAGAAGCAAACACAACTGACACACTAATATTTCCATAAAGTTTTTCCCCCTAAACACGACTCTCAAGCCCCATATGACTATATTGTGGAGGCTCCTAAATGAGAAGGAAAGATACCAAATTTATAAAAGTCCAAAATATTTCCTACAAGATTTTTTGGTACTAACACATATTTCTAATCTAGTCTACAAAGTATAAATAGTTGCCAAAAAGAAAAAGTAATAACATGTAGTAGTATGAAATTGCAAGTTGCATATGTACCTATATGGCTAACGTTAAATCATATCCTGCTACCGTTGACATCTTGACTCAATGTCTTGAGTTTTGTTGAAACTTGAAAATCAACGTAACTTAATCAGTTTAATTTGTGATTAGACTTTGTGTTTAAAGGGAGCTAAATGATTAGCCGACTTGAATTACTTCAAAAGATAGAATGGTTCAACGATAAGGAAAACGAAAAGAAGTTAGTGGGAATAATGTGGAGCCATGTACGTGACGAAAGGTGTTGGACAAGAGGAGCTATATATCGTGAGTCTTCCCCTATATAAATGCCAATTTAGAAGCTAGCAGACCATTTGTCTTCAACTTTTTGCTGTAGCTTTGCAGTAAGAAGACGCAGATGGAAAAGTTTTAGCAATGTTATGAACCTTTTTTTTCATTTGGAAACTAATTGGTCTGACTCCATGCATTATTGCGAAAAAGACACTTGAATTATATTGCTAGATCAGATCAGACCAACTTTATTTATTACCAATATTTGCATTATTCTCCACCTTATATAATTGATGGAAAAAAGCATGCATTGCGTTCAAAAAAGCTGTGAAATTAATAATGATGCAATTGGAAATCATCTTGCCAATGAATGGAAAGAAGCTATATAGTTCTGTTCTATTCAATATTCTTTCTTCTCAGTCAAAATCAACTCTTCTTTTGCTTCTTCTATTTTCTTTTACTTTTCTGATTGTACGCACTGGATTTAAGGGGCTTCGGTGGTGGCGGGAGGGTGGAAAGGGGGCTGGGAATTACATTTCGTGTCAGCATACCATTTAAGAAATTTTAATTTAAGAATAATGCATGTTATTAAATGGAACCGAATGTAAACTCATAATTATTATTACTGCTAATAACTTTTTATATATGTGTTTACCGGCAAAACGATACAGTTAAATTTGTAATGTAGTTTATAGACAAGCAACTTATTAGATCCAAAATGATAAATAAATTAGATTAAAAATAAGACTTAGCTTAAAAATAAAAAAAAAATGGCAGGCCGGCATCTCCTAGAGAAGTGCTTCCGAGGAGAGAAGTAAGAACAATATCAAATAAAATTTTTGTTATTTAGCTTTAGAATAAGGTGTAACATAAGTTTTGCCAAAGATTTCGTGTCCTTACAATGACTGTTGAAGCTATTATTTATACTTATACATACGAAACAAGATCCTAGGATCAAGCCTTTCTTTAAATGACAATAAAGGGGGTCATTGATGCGTATGTAACGACGGGCTATGAATGCCAAAATTATCTGCAACGACTGCCTATTTAATACTAGGGAATATTCTTCATTAAATGTCATCCGATGACATACATTCAGCCCGCTCACGTTGATCATGCTTCCTTCGGGATTTATCCGGTGCCAACTACTGATGTTCCTGGTCCTGGTTCTCACTTGATTTTTCTCCGGTTCCACGTGTCGTCCGATTATTTGACCATTTAATATAAATTAATTCTACCCTATACACATAGTACCCTTGCTTTCCGGTGACACATCTTTGTGTCATTTGAAAATTGGTGAAGATTCTTTTCTTGGCGGAAAATCTTTCTGAAGCCTTATGACAGACTCTGACACTTGATAGGACGCACGTCTGTTCTGGCGGAGCCAAAATTTCGAACTTATGGATTCGGGATTCTAATCGTCTTAAGTTAGTGGATTCTAAATTAAGAATTTATATATATTCAATGGACTTTTTACGATAATTACATGGTTTCAACGAAAACTACTGGGTTCGGCCGAACCCGCTGGCGGCACTCTAGCTCCGCCCCTATCTGTTCACATTTAATATATCGAACAAGTATTTCCCTACGATTTGGCAATATTTTTGTGGTACTCGATGTAATTCCATGATTTCTGCTGTCTATATCTTTACTTGTACTCATCATTTTACCTCTTTCACTATCCAAAGCCCTCATAAATTCATTATCTTCTTTGCACTTAACCTTTTTCTACTTCTATCTCTTTTATTTGCTCTTAACCCATAAACTCTTTATTGTCATAGCTTCTTTTACTGAGTCCTCTAAAACTCTGGTCTTCTTCTCGGTAAAGGCTTGAAGAGAAGAAAATATAACAAGGTTGATGTTAATGTTGATCCTTCTACAGTAAGCACCACTATACCCAAGCAATTGAGCATTGTTAACGACTTCCAAGAGAAGTTCACTTCTGCGAATCCTCGAACTTGGCCTGCTGCCAGGTATCCTTCTTCTATGTTCTTACAGTATTTCTACTGTGCAGGACGATTGTGACTTCCATGACCTAAACATCATTACTCCATACCTGGTAGAGTGGGTTACCTTTACCAAGAAGGGTTTTGCGTATGTCTATATGTACCCCATCACTTTGAGTTCTTTTTCTTTGAATGGGGGCTTGACCCCGTGATCTTGGAGTTTTGCCATATGTACTAGGTCTGCTTAGAACAAGTAGGCCCTTCTATATGGCGAATAGTGGCTTGTTTGCGCAGCCGGTGCATGGAGATAGGGAAAACCCTAACCCTGTCATATATGATGAATTCTACTCTCCCAAACTCTTCCGTGGGGAAGTAATGTATTTCATCAAATGTTGCCACCGTACTCTACTTACCAGCATGGATGATGGCAATAAATGTGGGTGGATGGAGCTGTTTGTCATCATTACTACTGGGAATATCATCCCGGTCACAAATTCATCTTTTCCCAAATCGTGGAATCGTTCATGTATCTTTGTAATCTATCTCTTTCTCCGTAAAAAGGTTGTTCCTTGTCATTGCTAACCTTTTTGCTCCATTATTTTAGCTACTCGATGGACGCCACTAAGGATTGAAGCCCTGATCTAATGGGTTCAGAAGATTCTGGATATTGCTATTCCAGAGACCCATCAGTTGAAAGAGTTCGCCCCTAAATATGGGTGGAAGGCCAAGAACCATGGTAAACTGATTCTTTTTACTTTGTACCTATGTAAATACATAAGAAAACTTGCTAACCATACCTTTTTATTTGATAGAAGACTCTCGCAGGGTTTTTTGACCTACCTCGAAGTTAAGGTCTTGGCCGATCTCGTAGAGGCTTCGAGGTTGTTGCAGGAGGCTCTCACTCGGAGCGGTGCCCTCATGTTTGTCTTCGGTGCAAGTGCTTCCTCTTAGAGTCTATAGCTAGAGAATAAGAAACCAAAAAGGTTGCATTCTTCCTTGGCTGGGGATAAAAATAAGAAAATAAAGAAGGCCACAGCCGAGCCGGACATAGCCACCATGGTCATTGACGGTGATGGGGAAGCTAGTGATGGAGAGGCTTCCCTTTAAAGGAGACGACACTCTTCAAAAGCTCAATAGAATGCTCAATCTTGAGAGCTTATAACTCCAACTGAGGGTGAAGTCCGAGCACACCGGGGAGAAATGGAGAGAGTAGAAAATGTTGATTCTCACTTTCTAGTCCTAGCTGCAGCTTTCGATTCTATGAGGTCGGAAACTGGGCATGTTTTGCCTTTAGTTGATGAGCAACCAATAATCAGCATTCTCGTTTTCATAGTTACTTTGCAATCTGTAACATCATCAGTTTCATCCCTCTCTACACCAGTAGTGTCTTTATCACCAGCAACTATTGCATATTCTCCACCGGCCACAGACGTCCGAGAAGAGGATGTCTATCCTCCCCAGTCCCTTGACCATAGAAATTTTGGGCACAACTATTCTCCTCCTTCTCTAGATCCCCGAGGGAGGAGAAATGTCACTCTCTCGATTTCGAAGATACATTCCCTCTTCGAGGAATGTACGTTGAACAATGCCATGCATAATTTGGAAGCACAACCAAACTTGTTCACTTATTGTTCGTTTTTTGTTTATCTGTTATAAAGGGTTTTCTGACTTTGCTATTCGCTTTGCAGGCCAACTTCTTTGCTTCCTAAGGCCTTCAGAGATTGATCCATGATAAATGTGAGCACGTGATTTTTGCCCTGTATGAGAATTACTCCCAAAAATGCAAAAAATAAAATAGCTTCATGTTGTGTGTGATTTAGTGGATTTCCTTTTGTTTGTCGTTATTTTGCTTATTGTTCATATTTCTCGGTGCATGTATTTGTTTAAAATTAATATAAAAAATACAAAAATATGTGTCGCCGCATTTAGGAATTAACTAAACCATGTTCAGTTTCTTAAAGAGAATTTTTTTTTTTTAAAAAATCGTGTTTATTGCCTTTGTGTCATTTAATATACAATTGTGTGATTTGGTATTTAGTTATGTAGGTTAATTGTAGTAAAAAAAAAAAATTTTTTTTTTTATTGTGTTATAGGTTAATATATACATATATATATATGTAGGTTAATTGTAGTAAAAAAATTTTAATTGTGTTATATATATATATATATATATATATATATATATATACATATACATATAATACAACATGGAGGCTAGTTGTGGGACATGGAAATCGGATTGGGCCAAAACCCAGTCCAATATAACAAAGCCCAATCCAAATGCCCATTACCCATCCCCATCCGTTATTTTCTTTCTTTTAATCTGAGCCGTTGGTCGGTACAATCCAACGGCCCAGATTAAACGTTAACATCAAGGCCATATAGATACCCGAATCCCTACCCAAAATCCATCTCTGACCCGCCCCATAATACTTTTAATCTGAGCCGTTGGATGTAATAATCCAACGGTCCAGATTAACCCATCACCTTTCAATATACCAAAACACCCCCCAAACCCGTTTTTCTCCTTCATTTCATCCCCTTCATCTCTCAAAGCCTCATCTCTGAGAGAGATAAGGAACCCTAGCCGCCACCACACCCCACCGCCTTTAAGCCGGCGGCAACGACGCCAATGGCCGCCCAATCAACACCATAGTTCTCCCTGAACCTCCTCTCCACGAATCCGCGAACCATTTACCTCGAATCACTCCGGAACTCCTCGAATCTTCATTTGAAGATTCGAGTCAAACTCGAACTAACGCCAAACCACCCCAAACTCCTACCCTAGCACCCCCGGACCTCCCCCATGACCCCACCAAGGTTGGTCTGGCTCGAATATGACCGGAATCAGTCGAGCCCCAAATTTCGGCCATGAACCCTAGATGTCGCATTGCTTCTTAATTGAGGTCTAATAGACCTTAATTGGGATGTTTTCATTGTTGAAAACATCTCAATTAAGGTCCAGTAGCCTCAAAAATGCAAGTCCAAGTCCGAACGACCCAGAAAGTGTCTTGACTCTCGTTTTTACGGTTCGAGGTATTTTCTTCTGTCCTTTCTTCTTTGATTTATTCTTATACTTGTTTTATTTGTGTTGATGTTCGTTGTGTTCTAGCCGTTATTGCAATTTTCTGTTTTCATCTCTTCTCAAAAGACCCTTTTTGTATTGGGCAATTCTGATTCTGTGTTGCTTATTTGACTATGTATGCTGTCGAACGCGTATTCGCTGCGATTAGAATCGTCGAATAATTAGTTTGGTATTTCTCACCTTTTGACCCAAAATTATTTGCATCACTGCCTATATCGATTGTTCATTATCGATTGTACAAGTCGTAGTTAATCAAACAAATGTCGTCGTAGGATCAACTGTTAGCATGTTGATAGAAATATCACTAGGATTGTCTAGTTACATCCGAGCCATTGTTGGGATCGGAAGCTGTGAGTAATGGTATAATTTCGAACTAAGGACACTTGGGATATAGCTGATAGTAATTAAATTAGTATTAGCATATTTGGATTTTTAAAGTACTTTGCCCATAAAAGGGCTAGTGGAACCTGCTATAGCAGGGTATCCCCACTAGTATATTGCAGACCAGCAGTTTAGTTAAAGAAAAAACCCACACTCAGACAAATTCGAGTGAAAAAAAAAAGGCAGACAGGGGATGGGCAGGGCCTTAGTTTAGTCTTCTGGCCATCCAGGGTTAAAGGGTTTGACTATAAGTATAGGGGGTCTGGGATGGATATCCAGGGGGATAGGAGACATACAGAGGGATAGGGATTGTTTTGAAGAGATAATTGAAAAACATATAGCCATTCACACATACAGAAACCTTAGAAATTAGACAGTGGGAGTTTGGATTCTTCTTGGTTTGCCATTGGACCTTTGATCACTGTTTCATTGGACTGGTTTTAAGTTCACAGAGATTTCTTTACATAGATTCTGGGGGTCGTTTGTTCTGTTTGGCTAAAGCTGTTTGTCACTGTTTGGTTGGAGTCCTTGGCCACTAGTTTGTTGAAGTTGACTGTGGCGTATTTGCTGAGTATTGTGTTTTTAGATTACTGGTTTGGGTCTGTTTTGGCTGTTGTTTTGCTTGCTGAGTTTTGGACTACCACTACTTGGTTTACCGAGTGTTTACTGGTTGATTGCTGAGTGATTGGTTGGTTGTTGCTGTTGGTCTGCTGTTACTTGGCTTCATCGGCTTAACTGATCTCCATTCTCTTACTTTGTTGATTTCCAGGTACTTCACTACTACCTGAAGCTGTAAACGTGAATTGAAGAAATAAAGCTTAGCTTATTGATTATCATGTCATTCTAATCCATATCGAAATTTAGTTAGATACATGTATACTCATTAAGGAGAACTTGAACATGTAATAGACTGTATGGATTGTAACTATGTGAACTTTATATTTCCATAATCTATCACAGTAGAAGTGGTCCACTGGAAACATACTATGTAGTGGGTATATGAATCAGTGAAATACATGTTAAAAAAAAAAATTTCAAATTATGTTAGTGGTGTTAATTTGTTCAGGTTAGGAGTGCATGATAACTAACAATCAGTGTGAAAGTAAATAGAGGCATGATGATGGTAGCTTGATCGAGAGTTATGAATTAGTAGTATCGTGTTCAATGTTCAAGTAGTTAATTGTAAAGATAAGTATGTAAATCCCGTTTTATCAATAGTTTGTTTAAAAAAGGGAATCTGGACAATTGATATATCACTTCGTTGCTATTAGATTATCAGCATACTTTGGTTCGTGTTTATCTACTATGATCTAGACCATTAACATGAAAACTGATTATCAATAATATGCAAGTAGATTAGATTAAAATCAGAAGCATGTTCAAAATTCTTTTCTTAAACAGAATAAAAACAAATTTTCTGGTAACTAATTAGCTTAACTAATTTGAATACAAATTGAAATTCAAGTAACTTGAGAGTGAAGTAAAAAGAAATTTGTCCTCTATCGATTAATCTTGAGTCAAGGCTCTATTGAATGGCCCGAATGCAGCAAGTATATGGGCCTAGTTACATAATACCTATAGTAAACCATTCTGGGCCATTGAGCCTAACACTTACACAAAATGGTCAAGTTTGTGCTTCAACTAGATCTAAATTGGACCACGGGCAGTAGTCAAGTCCGATATGAACTAAAGCCCAGACTCTTATAAGTTCGTGGCCCCAAAAATATAAAACTAGTAGGTAATGATAAACAATTAACATTTCTCTTTGTTATTAGAGACAAAACAAGTAGAGAATATAGTATTTGTTAGGTATGACCTTAATAATAATGAGACGAGCCTCGCCAAACGCAAATACACAATTGCGGGGCCCTCAAATTAGCCATTATAAAAAGACTTAGACTTGGAAGGACCGTTTAGTGAATTTCGCGGTCCTTTCCCAAAGTTAATAAAGACGTTAGACTCTTTAGGCGCGATTTATAAGTAAATTACTTTCTTGAATGCGGGTGCGCATTTATGTGACCCAAATCTTCCTCTCGGCGGAACTGAAATACACTAAAGTCGCAGGCGTACTGGTTGCGATGCGGCTCGAAATGTGTTTTCGTGACGTCGTAATTCTTCTAAGAAATAAAAGCGGAGCAGTAAAATGCACAGTAAAAATGTATAGAGAAATCAGATAAAAGCAAAAGTACAGTTGAGCGACCGTGCTAAAACCACGGAATCCGGGAGTGCCTAACACCTTCTCCCGGGTTAACAGAGTTCCTTATCCGGTTTTCTAGTTTCGCAGGCTATATTACAAAGTCATAATTTCCTCGGTTCGGGATCAAACCGGTGACTTGGGACACCATTACTTTCCCAAGTGGCGACTCTGAATTTAATAAAAGGGATCCCGTCTCAATTGTCCTTTAATTGGAAAAACTCCCTCGCGCTCTTGCGGGTGCGTAAAAAGAGGTGTGACAGCTCTGGCGACTCTGCTGGGGAACATCTTTCTCGAACCTCGGTTCGGGGTCTAAGAATTCGAGCTCATTTAAATTGTTGTTTTGTCTATATCTGATTTTATTACATGTTTGATTAATGTGCTACATGTCTACTGCTTTGATATTAGTTGCACTGTATATACCAACTGCTATATGTTTACCGCCTTTGATATTGCGTGAACTGTATATAAAACTGTGCCGAAAACCCGTCTCTTCTTACCCCCGGGGATGTGCTTACTGGTTGAGACTCCCCTTTCCGTTAGTGTCAATACCAAAATAAGAAAAGAGGCAGGATAAGTTACAAAGCCGGACGATCCCGCGGGTCCCCGGTACGTAGCTCCCTCCTCAAATCCGAGTTGTCTGCTCGGGTACACGGTCTAGTACCATTGAAAAGCATCAGGATATTGAGCCTAGATTTAGGACGTTTATTTGCATCATATCCGACTTAGGGGACTCAACATAGGGGTTGGGTCCGTCTAGGACAGGCAACTCGAAATGAAAGACCGTCTTGCCATATCATATTTGTTGTGAGCATTTATTTAGACTGGCATGCTGACCGGGTTCTTTTAAATATTAAAGAAAAACGAAAAAAAACACGAAAGGAAATAGTATGGGGAAGTAAATACTTTTTTCAGAAAATACAAAAATGTGTTTTACTAACAAGTCAATAAATTTAGTTTGCCGATAAAAGACGACAGAAGGTTGACTTTGCCAACAAAATGGTTTCTTGACAAAATGTGTTTTCTTTGACAGTCAATAAAAGAAAAATAGTTGTTTTGACGGACCGAACTACGCGAGTTTGATTCTCACCGAGTGTGAGATACGTAGGCAACCTTTAACGGGTCCAACTCCCATATATTTCAAAATAAGTTTTAATGACGGACGCCAAGATATTTAATTTTGACTTAACAACCACCTTTTTTGACCAGTCAATTCCTGTGGCCCGTTCGTTTTTAGAAAAAGATAGTTTTGGGGCAAATAAAGATTTTGCTTTCATCTAAAAATTACCTTAATAAATGTGCAGAATGAGCACGAGTCAGAATACAACCGAAGCTATCATAAACAAGGTCCCCTTAAGTTTGCATAGGTGGTGGAGCGACTTGGGCGAGCAAGGACAAGACGCGGTTAAGCTGTACCTGGGAGATCTAGTGGGGCTACTAAATATTCCCCCGAGAGGAGACATCATACGAGCCTTGATTTCATTATGGGATCCGGCACACAATGTGTTCCACTTTTCAGACTTTGAACTCACACCAACATTGGAAGAAGTAGCCGGATACGTCGGAAGACCAAAAGTCCCTATGAGGGAACAATATCTCATTGCGCCAAGGGTAGTGACAGTACATAGGTTTTTAGATACGGTCAAAATCCGCAGAACTGTACACAACCCAGACTTATCAGAAGGATTCTGCACTTTAGCATTTATATATGACAAATATGGTCATTATGGGGGCTTCAACAAACACAAAGGTAAAATCTGCAGCGGAGAAAACCAGTCAAAATGGGAAGAGCATAGACGCATCGCCTTCATGATAGCTTTCCTAGGTTCATTGATATTTCCCGGAAAGGACGGGAATATCAACATACATGTGGCAGGGGTCGTCAGCACTTTGATGAAACAAGACAATAGTACTTTGGCTCCCATGATAATATCGGATATCTCTCGTGCACTCACTATCTGCAAAGCTGGAGGGACCTTCTTTGAAGCTTGCAATGTATTGCTCAAAATGTGGATGATCGATCACTTATGTCGTCATCCGCAGTTTATGAGGTATGGTTCATCGAAGAAAACCTGCATAGAAGAATTTCCTACGAGGGTCGAGGGACATGATTTGCCAGAGGGGATTAGCGGATGGATACGATTTTTGCGTTTGATTACAGCCAGCAGGATAGAATGGACGTTTGGTTGGCTACCCGTGGAAGAAGTCATATATGCATCAGCCACGAAATCATATTTATTGCTAATGGGCCTCAACAGCATCCAGCCCTATGCACCAGGTCGAGTATTGAGACAGTTGGGACGATGCCAAATAATCCCAAAAGAAGAAGACCTCAGCCCACATGTGGTCGAAATTGGACCAGGAGGACAGTTCCCTGAAGCGTTGGTTCGAAAGATTTGGAGTGAATGTCAGACATTGAAGAAAGACACTCGGGTGCGAGATCGAGCCCGGGGTGAAGTATCGTCGGAATACCCTGCATGGTATAGTAGAGATCTGGAGCATCAAAGGCCCACAAAAAGGCCTCACCTCAGGGAGTTTGCCGGAGCGTCACAAGAACAATGGGACTGGTTGGCCAGAGAAGAAGCTTATAGAACAAAGATGAGCAGGATAGAGCAACGGGCCCAAGAGCTCCAATTTGAAATGGATGTGCAAACCGCCGCCAACGAAGGAGATAAAAAGAAGTTGGCACAAGAAAATGACTTTTTGAGAGCCCAAATCCAGCAAATGAAAAGGGATGCTGACAGACAGTTGAGGAATCGAGCGGACGAAAAATTGATAAAGGGTTTGAGAAGCCAAGTTGCCGATGTACAAAGAGAATTGGAAGAGTCAAAAGCCCAAACAATGAGGATCCGTGCTAGCTGGAAAAAGGAGGCACATCAACGTGCACTTCACCTACAACGGGTGGAAGAAGATTACACTGAGACCATCACTAGTCTAAGGGAGGCAAATGTTATCCTCAGGGAGCGGGTTTTCAAGCAAGCCCGAGATGCTAGAACAGACCTCGACCGTTGTCACAATTTGATGGCTCGACTGCAAGAACAAATAGACAGGCTCCTAGACCAAGTCACCAACAACGCTCGAAGATTGGGGGCAAAAAACCAGCAGATAGAGCGGCTACTCGGAGAAAGGGACATGATCAAGGACAGAATTGGAGAAATCGGGCACTATATCACCATGAAATGTCTAGCTTGTGAACAAATGCCCCACGCCGACCTCTTTGCTTCAATTATGGGCTATGTGCACCAGATCATGAGAGAATTAAGGGGACTACACAAGGACCTCACACCAAGGCCCGCGGCAAGGCCGAATGATGCCTCGCGGGCCCCCGGGAATTTTGGAGCATTAGACTTTTGATTAAAAATGTATTTTTGGTCAAGCTAGTTGGCATTTTTATTTTTTACATTATCGAGTCAAGCATTTCTTTTATTTGGCTGATTGTTGTAAGACGTGTTTTGTAACTGCACAGTTTTATTTGATATAAAAGTTACTGAATTTTGCCACAATCTTGTTACCAGAACTACGCTCGGTCTGATTCACGCGAAGTCGTGATACGTAGGCAATCCACATAAGATTCGACCACCACTAAAAGGAAAAAAATGCAAAGGTTAATAACAATAAGGCTTTCAAGGATAAAAGAAAAGAAGAAAAAAAAAAGAAAAAGAAAAAGAAAAAAGGACTGGAATGACGCATGTTAAGAGTACATTTAGAAAGGGTTATTTGGTTAGGTGCATTGCATCCAACGTGCTATAACATATCTGTCAAACTCGGTAAACTAACAAGTTTGTTGCATTTCCGGAAAAGTTTAGCAGTTGGTTTGACAGAATATACTGGCCAGCCATCATTACCGTACTAGATCCAAAGGACCGATTACGGTAAGCATGTCTAGTTCTGGTAAGAGTCTCGAGGAAGAAAAATCAGAGTTACAAATCATGAAAGAAGAGGTGGACCGGTTGAAACAACAGATAATGGAAATGCACCTGGCCTGGGCCAGGGAACAGTCTTTACCGAACCGCCCTACTCTCGCCTCGGCTCCGGAACGTCCGCCCGTCGATCCGCCGACAAGCGCCCCGATCTATCCATACTTTCGGGGGGAAAACCCGTATGCCACCCACGTTCTACCGGCCAAACCAAATCCTCCTCCCGGCCACCCCTGTTTTCGTGGCACCTCCACCTGCTCCCTCTGCGAAGGCCGGCCGGCGAGCCGCGTGTTCGGATCCATGACAACTCTTACTATCCTCCCGAGCCCACTTTTAGGGCTCTCGAACACGCAATCACATACCCCTCGTCTGGGATAATCCGGCAGAACAGGAAAAGTACTTCCAAAGTTCAGAACATGAGGAAGTTATCGGAAAAGTTAAAAGCCTGGAGCGAGTCCTTCGGGAACATGCACGGTTTGGGTAACCGGGTCAGTGTCGCTTACAAGGATCTGTGCCCGTTCCCCGACGTCCAATTACCGGTCGGGTTCAAAATGCCCAAGTTTGACCTATACGAGGGGCACGGTGATCCGGTAGCCATCCTCGAGGGTTTTGTAGTAAAATGAGAGGAGCGGGAGGACGGGACGAGATTCGATAGCTTACTTCGGTCGAGTACGGGAGGATGCGCGGCTGGGTGGTACACTAGACGAGGACCCCGGTAGATGGTTTACGTGGGATGATTTGGCTCGAAGCTTTTATCGGCCGGTTCCGGTACAATCTTGAAATAATCCCCGACCGACTTATCATTGCTCAAATTAGAGAAGAAACCAGCTGAAAGTTTCGAGAATTTGGTTTCCGTTGGAGGGAACGGGCGGCCGGGGTAGATCCGCCGATGAGAGAGAGCGAGATGGTGGATTACTTCTTGCAGAAATTAGAGCCAACCTATTTCGGACATCTGGTAACGTCCGTGGGCAAATCATTCACCGAGGTGATAAAAATGGGGGCTATGATCGAGGAAGGTTTGAAGGCCAACAAGATCATGAGCTACTCAGCATTGAAAGCCACCACTCAGGCTATCCAAAGTGGTACTGGAGGAGTACTTGGGAAGAAGAGGAAAGAGGAAGTCGCGGCAGTCGAGTTCGGGACATGGTTCAGAAACAGAGGCCCAGCACCCCAATATAGCCCGCCCTAGCCTCACCACCAAAATTACTTCCACCATCCATACACCCGCAACATTACTATCCCGCACCTGATCCCCATTTTACTGTCCACCACGCACAGTCCTATTCTGCACCTCCCGTCCATGCACCGTGGCGTGCACCAAACCCGCAGAACAATCATCCACCCCCAAGAGCTTACAGAAACCCCTCGGGCGCGAGTTTTCGTCCGAACCAGGCATTCAGGGGCGACAGGGCGCCAAGGCCAAAGACTTTCACTCCCTTGGGAGAGTCTTACACCAGTCTGTTCCACCGGTTGAAGCAAGTAGGGTTGCTAAATCCGGTTGAGGCTAAGCTACCAAACCCTCTTCCAAAGAACCTGGACCATTCGGTAAATTGTGCCTACTGCTCGGGATGTCCGGGACACGATACAGAAAAGTGTTGGAGGTTGAAGACAGCCATCCAGGAGCTCATCGACACTCGCAGGATTGAGGTCCAGACATTAACCAAAACCCGACCCCGGGACCATGCCACAGAATTCGATAAAATTTACATCAAGAAGAAGGAATGGAGAAAACCTCTCAGACCGTAATGATGATCAAGTCTAGCGGGGTAGGAATGAGAAAGGGGCCGAGCCTTGATGAGTCATCTATTTGCAAGAAGGACATACCAGGAGGGTCAGAAGCAGGAAAGGGAAGTGTGAGCGGAGTACTGGTGAGGCCGGGGGAAGCAAAAATAGTTGTACCAGGGGCCGCAACCAAGCCCGTCTTGACGGTAGCAGGCGTTCGAATGGATCCTTTCATCATCAAGCCAGCAATACAGTTGCCAATAACCGATAGCCGGGCTATTCCATGGAATTATGCTCGGATTACAACAACCTACAAAGGAAAGGAAGTGAAAGAGGAAGTTTGCGAAGCGCAAGGTTTGACCCGCTCGGGGAGATGTTTTGCCCCTGCGGAATTGAGGAAGATCACTCCGGCAGCATTGAAAAAGCCGGTAACTGATGAAGAGGCAGAAGAATTCCTGAAAAAGATGAAGCTGCATGACTATTCTGTCATAGAGCAACTGAAAAGACTCCCGCGCAAATATCATTGCTATCTTTGCTGATACATTCTGAAGAACATCGGCAAGCTTTGATGAAAATTCTGAATGAGGCACACGTACCTGATAAAATCTCAGTAAATCATCTGGAGAAGATCACCAATAGGATCTTCGAAGCAAATCGGATCACCTTCACCGATGATGAGTTGCCTGAGGAAGGCACCGAGCACAACAAGGCTTTATATCTTACGGTAAAGTGTGAGGAGGCGGTGGTTACCAAAGTCCTTGTCGATAATGGGTCCAGTGCTAACATTTGTCCTCTCTCTACACTGGACAAGTTGAAAGTGGACATCGGCAGGATACGCAAGAACAGCATATGTGTTCGAGGGTTCGATGGGGGAGGCAAGGCATCGGTTGGGGACATAGTATTAATCTTGACGATTGGGCCAGTGGAGTTCACCATGGAATTCCAGGTGTTGGACATGGTGGTGTCATATAACCTTCTGATAGGGCGACCATGGATCCATGCCGCAAGAGCAGTTCCATCCAGCTTACACCAACTCGTCAAGTTTGAGTGGGACCAACAGGAGATCGTCGTCCATGGAGAGAATGATCTACAACCAGGCACCATCGTCCCCTTTGTTGAGACAGAAGAAGATGTTGGGCCATGGGTATACCGGATATGCGATGTGGTATCCGCCAACCGAGTTCCAGAAGGGGAATGCATTCCCAATGACTGAGTAATTACTGCAGACGTCATGGTGGCGCATGAAATGTTGAGACATGGTTTCATACCCGGCAAAGGTCTAGGTGCATCTCTGCAAGGAATCATACAACCGGTATATGTGGTCGAAAACGTGGGAACCTTCGGCTTGGGATTCAAGCCAACATCAGAGGACATCCGGCGAGCCAAAAGGAATAAGCATAAGACATGGATGCTCCCAAAGCCTGTTCCACGCCTTTCCCAATCTTTTGTCAGGTCCGGAGTAAGAGGACATCCGACGACAAGGGTTCCCAGTCCTATGGTTAGGCCAGACGAAGAGTTCTTAAGAAAGTTCGAGGACCTATTCGCAGATGCATGCATGCTCGAGGATGGCGAAGGGACCAGCCATGTCGAGATACAGTTTGTGGGACCAAGAGCAAAATTGAATAATTGGAAGGCTACTCCTCTCCCTGTCCGGAAGGAGTCTTGGTAGTTTGTTTTGGATTGTTTTCTTTCGAAATTCTGTGTTGGGGGTTGTCCCCGGAGTAAAATCCAGTTGTTTTAGTTCATTTTGATTTAAGTTTGCAAGTTTGTTTTCCTTGTACTGTTCCCATTAATGAATATTTGGTTCCCTTCGTGTCTAATTTTGTTTATTTTTCCTTCTTTTTACTTTTCTGAACAGCCTTCTTTCAACTGATCTTAATGATATGGCGTGCTTAAAGATTAATCAACCCAGTCTAGAAAGTCAATCGGGTTTGGAAATAATAACGCATGAAATAAGAAGTGACGAGAGTGAGTCAGAGTACGGCAACGATGAAGCCGTAGAAGGAATCGGTGAAGAATTAAGTCACTTTGAGGAAAAACCCAAACCAAATTTAAATGATACTGAGGCCGTTAATCTGGGGAACGTGGATGACGTCAAAGAAACCCGAATAAGTGTCCATATTGAACCCAATCCTGAGAGAAGAGTTGATCAAAACACTCATGGAGTTTAAAGACATTTTCGCATGGTCGTACGACGACATGCCGGGACTCAGCACTGATCTAGTGGTTCATAAATTACCCACTGATCCGGCATATCCTCCCGTCAAGCAGAAACTGCGGAAATTCAAGACGGAGATGAGTGTGAAGATTAAGGAGGAAGTAACCAAACAGTTGCAGGCGAAAGTCATTCGTGTCACTCGATACCCTGAATGGTTGGCTAACGTAGTACCGGTGCCAAAGAAAGACGGAAAAATCAGAGTATGCGTGGACTACCGCAATCTCAACAAGGCGAGTCCCAAGGATAATTTCCCACTTCCCAATATCCATATCCTGATTGATAATTGTGCCGGACGTGAAATCGGATCTTTTGTGGACTGTTATGCGGGATACCATCAAATCCTGATGGATGAAGAGGACGCAGAAAAGACGGCTTTTATCACACCGTGGGGGACTTATTGTTACCGGGTGATGCCGTTTGGTTTGAAGAATGCGGGGGCAACATACATGAGGGCGATGACTACGGTATTCCATGACATGATACACAAGGAAATAGAAGTGTACGTGGATGATGTGATCATAAAATCTAGACGTCAAGAAGACCATGTTGCCGACCTCAGGAAGTTCTTTCAAAGGCTTCGAAGGTACGACATCAAGCTCAATCCGGCCAAATGCGCATTCGGAGTTCCATCAGGAAAGTTGCTAGGATTCATCGTCAGCCGACGGGGCATTGAGTTGGACCCGTCCAAAATCAAGTCCATTCAGGAGTTACCCCCGCCAAAGAATAAAACAGAGGTAATGAGTCTGTTGGGAAGGTTGAATTACATCAGTAGGTTTATTGCCCAGCTTACGGCAACCTGTGAACCCATATTCCGTCTATTGAAGAAAGACGCTGCGATAGAATGGACGACAGAATGTCAGGAAGCGTTTGACCAAATCAAAGGATATCTGTCAAATCCACCCGTACTAGTTCCGCCTGAACCGGGTAGACCCCTGATTCTTTATCTGACGGTTTTGGAGAATTCGTTCGGCTGCGTACTGGGGCAGCATGATCTTACTGGCAGGAAGGAACGGGCCATTTACTACCTCAGTAAGAAATTCACAGTTCTCGAGGTCAAGTGCACTCATTTAGAAAAGACATGTTGCGCTTTGACTTGGGTAGCCCAAAAGTTGAAACATTATTTGTCTTCTTACACCACTTACCTCATTTCGCGTTTGGATCCGTTGAAGTATATTTTCCAGAAACCTATGCCTACAGGGAGGTTAGCAAAATGGCAAATATTACTTACGGAGTTCGACATCATATACGTGACAAGGACGGCTATGAAAGCTCAAGCCCTGGCCGATCACTTGGCTGAAAATCCTGTTGATGACGAATACGAACCTTTGAGGACGTATTTTCCCGACGAAGAAGTATTGCAAATTGAGGGGTTAGAACTAACCAAGGATCCGGGGTGGAAGCTTTTCTTCGACGGAGCGGCGTACGCAAAGGGAGTCGGAGTAGGGGCTGTGCTTATCTCTGAAACAGGACATCATTATCCTGTTACTGCTCAACTGCGTTTTCATTGTACCAATAATATGGCTGAGTACGAGGCATGTATCTTGGGGTTACGATTAGCGGTAGACATGGATGTACGGGACGTCTTGGTCTTGGGGGACTCGGACCTTCTGGTACATCAGATTCAGGTAGAATGGGAAACCATAGATTTAAAGCTTATCCCGTATCGTCAGTGTTTGCATGATCTGACCAAACGCTTTCGATCAGTAGAATTCAGGCACATCCCAAGGGTGCACAATGAGGTTGCCGTCGCGTTGGCTACTTTAGCGTCAATGCTACACCACCCGGACAAGGTTCGTGTCGATCCATTACATATCCAGATCCGGAATCAGCATGCTTATTGTAATGTGATTGAAGAAGAGATGGATGGTGAGCCATGGTTTCATGATGTCAAAGAGTACCTCGGGTTGGGAATATACCCGGAGCAGGCAACCGGAGATCAGAAGAGGGCTATTTGGCGATTGGCAAATGGATTTTTCCTTAGTGGAGGGGTGTTGTACAAAAGAACCCCGGATTTGGGATTATTGAGATGTATAGATGCAAGTCAAGCCACAACAGTGATGACAGATATACACTCGGGAGTTTGTGGACCACACATGAGCGGATACGTATTGGCAAAGAAGATTCTTCGAGCGGGATATTACTGGCTCACGATGGAGCGTGATTGTATAAGTTTCGTGCGAAGATGCCATCAGTGTCAGATACACGGAGATTTGATTCATTCTCCACCAACTGAATTGCATACAATGTCGGCACCATGGCCGTTTGTTGCATGGGGTATGGATGTTATTGGACCTATTGAGCCTGCGGCTTCCAATGGTCATAGGTTCATTCTGGTAACGATTGATTATTTTACCAAGTGGGTGGAGGCCAAAACATTCAAATCGGTGACCAAGAAGGCGGTGGTGGACTTCGTACACTCCCACATCATTTGTAGGTTTGGAATTCCAAATATAATCATTACAGATAACGGTGCAAATCTTAACAGTGGATTGATGAAAGAGGTATGTCAACAGTTCAAGATTACACACCAAAATTCCACACCGTATCGTCCCAAAGCAAATGGTGCGGTTGAGGCAGCAAATAAGAATATAAAGAAGATATTGAGGAAGATGGTAGAAGGGTCTAGGCAGTGGCATGAAAAGTTACCATTTGCGCTGTTGGGTTACCGCACTACCGTCCGGACTTCGGTAGGTGCAACTCCTTACTTGCTGGTATACGTGACTGAAGCAGTAATACCAGCAGAAGTTGAAATCCCATCCCTCCGAATTGTCGCTGAAGCTGAGATTGATGACGACGAGTGGGTCAAAACCCGATTAGAGCAATTGAGCTTGATCGACGAAAAGAGATTGACAGCAGTATGTCACGGCCAATTGTATCAAAAGAGAATGGCGAGAGCATATAACAAGAAGGTACGTCCCGGGAAATTTGAAGTGGGACAGCATGTGCTGAGGAGAGTTCTACCACATCAGGCCGAAGCGAAAGGCAAGTTCGCTCCAAATTGGCAGGGACCATTTGTGGTGACTAGAGTATTATCCAACGGCGCTCTATGCCTAACTGATGTTGAGGGAAGATGCATCGATATGGCTATCAATTCTGATGAAGTCAAGAGATATTATGTGTAATTCTTTAATGCATTTGTCAACGTTTGGTTTCGTTTGTGTGTATTTGGCATTTCTCGGAGAATGAAATGACAGAGGCAATTTTTCTACTACCCAAACACTTTAACCTTTGTTTTCCCCTTTGAGCCTTAATTATTCTTTCATATACCCTCTTTCGGAATCATCAAGGAAGATGTGTAGCAAAAT
Source organism: Nicotiana noctiflora (assembly GCA_032618575.1). NCBI lineage: Eukaryota > Viridiplantae > Streptophyta > Magnoliopsida > Solanales > Solanaceae > Nicotiana > Nicotiana noctiflora. The sequence goes on from JASVEL010000421.1 coordinate 23,947, forward strand.
AGAAAAAGAAACAAAGAAAAAACACAAGAAAAAGTGAACTACGTTCGACCTGATTCCTCAAGAAGGATACGTAGGCGCCACACGGCTCGGTCATAATAAAATAAAACTCAAAAGTTCCCCAAGCAACAAAACTGGGGCAGAAGTCATTGTTTCGTTTGAAAGATAGTGCGGATTCCGAAAGTTGTAATGAGCTAACCGTTGAGGTTGAACCCCTTTTCTTTAGCCTCGCGCGCAGAAACCACATTAAGAACCAGAAAGACCTCTCGATCAGTATTTGAGAAATGCCAAGTCGTGCGAATGAAAGCCAAAAGTGACACTCCGACCCTCGATTGAATCCAGGACGCACAAGCCGAAAAGGGATAATGCTTTAGAGGGAATCTCATGGGTGATACCCCACCGTAGGGAAAGAAGGCGTAAATGAGAGAGTCTTAGCGGTGAAAACCCTCGCGGGCACCTTAAGGCGAAGAAAGTTGAGAGAAATAAAATGAGAGAGTCTTACGGTGAAAACCTTTACGGGCACCCTAAGGCGACGAGAGATAGAGAAATGAGAGAATCTCATTAGTGAAAACCCTTCAAAGGGCACTGTGAGGTGACAGGGCGAGATGGTTACAAGATGTCTGCATGAGACAAGGTTTGGACATCCGTTTACCCATAGCAGAACGCGGCATCAGAAAGTGATTGACAGGAATAGACTGGGTAGTTTAATCTCGAAGGCGCGGCATAACCATTGGATCAGTCACGCATTCAGATAAGTTTTCCTATTTTTGAGTTCAGAAAAGTTTTCCTTTTCTTTTGTCATTTGCGGTCAGAATTCTTTTCTTTTCTTTCATTTTTCGAAAATTGATTTTTCAAAGCTTACTACCAAGTCTCCCAAAGCAGTATAATGAAAATGAATAGGCGTGGAATGAGGCAATAAGGCAGAAACAGGATGATTGGAAGGTTCACAGGAATTACGGAGTATGATGGACACATGTGGCACGTCCGAAAGATGATTTCACGCAACAGATCACCAGCTAAAAAGAGTTGGATCAAACCAAAGATTGGAATGAAAGGGAAGGATGAGAAACCGTTCGTGGAAAGAGCATCGTCCCCAGCAAGCGTCAACGTCATCTTCAAAGTTCGAGAGAGGCCAAGCAGCTGAAAGAGAAAAGAAAATGGCCCCAACAAAAGTGGCACGACCACTCACTACGTTTTGAAACTAACAATTTTTCTTTGATTCAAAGCAGGAAAAGAGGGTTCGTTGGCGGAAAAGCATACCATCCAGAAGTTTATCAAACTGGGGCAGAAAATTTTCTCCTGTTGCGAAAATTTTCTTGAAAGCAAAGACCCGGTGGATAAGGGTAGAAAGCAACACAAGATTTCGGGAAATACCAGCTCCGAGCAGAATAGTTTTGAGAAAGGCCAGACAACACGATGGGGTGATCTTTGAGCCTGGTATCATCCCCAGCAGTTGTTGGAAAAATGAAACAATGGCTTCGAGATTCCCCCAGCAGTATTATATCCCATAATTTGTTCAAGGAAGCAAAAGCGTGAGTCCCAGAGGAGGTATGGGAAGAAGGAAGAGGAAAAGGGGTCCCCCGCCAGGATAATCCCCGGTCCATAACATTTCAACCCCGGCGAGTCCGAGAGAGAATGAGGGTTGAAGGAAACAAAGAATACTTCCTCAGCAGCATCATCCCCAGCAGGTGAGTAAACAGTTCCAAAGATATCCCCAGCAGCCAAAGTAATATGACCTAGGGGGAAAGCAATTCCAAGATGAGATAATTCAGAAGAAAAGGTGACCCAATAGGCGATGCGGGAAGAAGAAATGGTACAGAAAGCAAAGGAAGGCGACGTGGAGGGGTCGGAGTTAGTGAGTAGTTGAAGTCAGGGAGCCCGCCCTGGAGAATGGAGTGGCGATTTTATTTTGAAGTAGTAATTGAAGTCGGGGAGCCCGGCCTGGAGAATGAAGTGGCGATTTTATTTTGAAGTAGTAGTTGAAGTCGGGGAGCCCGCGCCTGGAGAATGGAGTGGCGATTTTATTTTGAAGTAGTAATTGAAGTCGGGGAGCCCGCTTGAAGAATGGAGTGGCGATTTTATTTTGAAGTTGTAGTTGAAGTCGGGGAGCCCGCCCTGGAGAATGGAGTGGCGATTTTATTTTGAAGTAGTAGTTGAAGTCGGGGAGCCCGCTGGAGAATGGAGTGGCGATTTTATTTTGAAGTAGTCATTGAAGTTAGGGAGCCCGCCTCTGGAGAATGGAGTGGCGATTTTATTTTGAAGTAGTAGTTGAAGTCGGGGAGCCCGCCCGGAGAATGGAGTGGCGATTTTATTTTGAAGTAGTAGTTGAAGTCGGGGAGCCCGCTTGAAGAATGGAGTGGCGATTTTATTTTGAAGTAGTAGTTGAAGTCGGGGAGCCCGCCTGAAGAATGGAGTGGCGATTTTATGTTGAAGTAGTAGTTGAAGTCGGGGAGCCCGCGCCTGGAGAATGGAGTGGCGATTTTATTTTGAAGTAGTAATTGAAGTCGGGGAGCCCGCCCTGGAGAATGGAGTGGCGATTTTATTTTGAAGTAGTAGTTGAAGTCGGGGAGCCCGCCCGGAGAATGGAGTGGCGATTTTATTTTGAAGTAGTAATTGAAGTCGGGGAGCCCGCCTCTGGAGAATGGAGTGGCGATTTTATTTTGAAGCGATAGTTGAAGTCGGGGAGCCGCCTGGAGAATGGAGTGGCGATTTTATTTTGAAGCGATAGTTGAAGTCGGGAAGCCCGACTGGAGAATGGAGTGGCGATTTATTTTGAAGTTGTAGTTGAAGTCGGGGAGCCCGCCTGGAGAATGGAGTGGCAATTTTATTTTGAAGTAGTAGTTGAAGTAAGGGAGCCGCTGGAGAATGGAGTGGCGGTTTTATTTTGAAGTAGTAATTGAAGTCGGGGAGCCCGCCTCTGGAGAATGGAGTGGTGATTTTATTTTGAAGTAGTAGTTGAAGTCGGGGAGCCCGCTCGGAGAATGGAGTGGCGATTTTATTTTGAAGTAGTAGTTGAAGTCGGGGAGCCCGCCCTGGAGAATGGAGTGGCGATTTTATTTTGAAGTAGTCGTTGAAGTCAGGGAGCCCGCCTCTGGAGAATGGAGTGGCGATTTTATTTTGAAGTAGTAGTTGAAGTCGGGGAGCCCGCTTGGAGAATGGAGTGGCGATTTTATTTTGAAGTAGTAGTTGAAGTCGGGGAGCCCGCCCTGGAGAATGGAGTGGCGATTTTATTTTGAAGTAGTAGTTGAAGTCGGGGAGCCCGCTTGAAGAATGGAGTGGCGATTTTATTTTGAAGTAGTAGTTGAAGTCGGGGAGCCCGCCCGAAGAATGGAGTGGCGATTTTATTTTTGAAGTAGTAATTGAAGTCGGGGAGCCCGCGACTGGAGAATGGAGTGGCGATTTTATTTTGAAGTAGTAATTGAAGTCGGGGAGCCCGCCCTGGAGAATGGAGTGGCGATTTTATTTTGAAGTAGTGGTTGAAGTCAGGGAGCCCGCCTGGAGAATGGGGTGGCGATCTATTTTAATTTGGTTGAGGAAAGCGGTTGAATGTAACGGAAATCTCCGGCCTGAATCCAAGTTCGTAAGCAGAGGGAGGCAACAAGGATCAGAACAGATAGATTCAGATTGCAAAGGAGAATAGTTCGAAGATCACAAAGAAGGAAACAATGGTCGGGGTTCGGCGATCAAGATAGGCCGAAATAACAATTGGCGGAAGAGAAGAAGCATCAGAAGGAACATCAAGTCAGCAGGATGGCAAGGAGCATGGCAAGATCAAGTTAAAAAGGATAGATAAGAACTTGTAGTACTGTAACGTAATCTAGCTTTTTATTTTTGCTTAGCGCGGTGTAATAAGGGGATCAGTTAAGCATTGGCAACAACAGTAACAGCAGTAACAGCAGTAACAGCAAGATCGCAACAGTCATGGTAGTCCTAGCCACCAAAGCTTCCCGAACTACATTGACCTGATTCCTTTTAGCCCGGGATATGTAGGAGACCTTCTGAAGCAAAGGTTCGGTCAAACTTTTCAAAAAATGCTTCGTACGGAGTGCTCAAACGGGCAAAAATCGCTCGTATCCGCTCACTTATCTTTGCACAAAAACTCTTCGTGTTTACGCGCAAAGAGGGGCAGCTGTGAGCACGTGATTTTTGCCCTGTATGAGAATTACTCCCAAAAATGCAAAAAATAAAATAGCTTCGTGTTGTGTGTGATTTAGTGGATTCCCTTTTGTTTGTCGTTATTTTGCTTATTGTTCATATTTCTCGGTGCATGTATTTGTTTAAAATTAATAAAAAAAATACAAAAATATGTGTCGCGCGCGCATTTAGGAATTAACTAAACCATGTTCAGTTTCTTAAAGAGAAATTTTTTTTTTTAAAAAAAAATCGTGTTTATTGCCTTTGTGTCATTTAATATACAATTGTGTGATTTGGTATTTCCTTTGTGTCATTTAATATATAATTGTGTGATTTGGTATTTAGTTATGTAGGTTAATTGTAGTAAAAAAATTTTAATTGTGTTATAGGTTAATATATATATATATATATATACATATACATATACATATAATACAACATGGAGGCTAGTTGTGGGACATGGAAATCGGATTGGGCCAAAACCCAGTCCAATATAACAAAGCCCAATCCAAATGCCCATTACCCATCCCCATCCGTTATTTTCTTTCTTTTAATCTGAGCCGTTGGTCGGTACAATCCAACGGCCCAGATTAAACGTTAACATCAAGGCCATATAGATACCCGAATCCCTACCCAAAATCCATCTCTGACCCGCCCCATAATACTTTTAATCTGAGCCGTTGGATGTAATAATCCAACGGTCCAGATTAACCCATCACCTTTCAATATACCAAAACACTCCCTAAACCCGTTTTTCTCCTTCATTTCATCCCCTTCATCTCTCAAAGCCTCATCTCTGAGAGAGATAAGGAACCCTAGCCGCCACCACACCCCACCACCTTTAAGCCGGCGGCAACGACGCCAATGGCCGCCCAATCAACACCATAGTTCCCCATGAACCTCCTCTACACGAATCCGCGAACCATTTACCTCGAATCACTCCGGAACTCCTCGAATCTTCATTTGAAGATTCGAGTCAAACTCGAACTAACGCCAAACCACCCCAAACTCCTACCCTAGCACCCCCAGACCTCCCCACGACCCCACCAAGGTTGGTCCGGCTCGAATATGACCGGAATCAGTCGAGCCCCAAATTTTGGCCATGAACCCTAGATGTCGCATTGCTTCTTAATTGAGGTCTAATAGACCTTAATTGGGATGTTTTCATTGTTGAAAACATCTCAATTAAGGTCCAGTAGCCTCAAAAATGCAAGTCCAAGTCCGAACGACCCAGAAAGTGTCTTGACTCTCGTTTTTACGGTTCGAGGTATTTTCTTCTGTCCTTTCTTCTTTGATTTATTCTTATACTTGTTTTATTTGTGTTGATGTTCGTTGTGTTCTAGCCGTTATTGCAATTTTCTATTTTCATCTCTTCTCAAAAGACCCTTTTTGTATTGGGCAATTCTGATTCTGTGTTGCTTATTTGACTATGTATGCTGTCGAACGCGTATTCGCTGCGATTAGAATCGTCGAATAATTAGTTTGGTATTTCTCACCTTTTGACCCAAAATTATTTGCATCACTGCCTATATCGATTGTTCATTATCGATTGTACAAGTCGTAGTTAATCAAACAAATGTCGTCGTAGGATCAACTGTTAGTATGTTGATAGAAATATCACTAGGACTGTCTAGTTACATCCGAGCCATTGTTGGGATCGGAAGCTGTGAGTAATGGTATAATTTCGAACTAAGGACACTTGGGATATAGCTGATAGTAATTAAATTAGTATTAGCATATTTGGATTTTTAAAGTACTTTGCCCATAAAAGGGCTAGTGGAACCTGTCATAGCAGGGTATCCCCACTAGTATATTGCAGACCAGCAGTTTAGTTAAAGAAAAAACCCACACTCAGACAAATTCGAGTGGAAAAAAAAAGGCAGACAGGGGATGGGCAGGGCCTTAGTTTAGTCTTCTGGCCATCCAGGGTTAAAGGGTTTGACTATAAGTATAGGGGGTCTGGGATGGATATCCAGGGGGATAGGAGACATACAGAGGGATAGGGATTGTTTTGAAGAGATAATTGAAAAACATATAGCCATTCACACATACAGAAACCTTAGAAATTAGACAGTGGGAGTTTGGATTCTTCTTGGTTTGCCATTGGACCTTTGATCACTGTTTCATTGGACTGGTTTTAAGTTCACAGAGATTTCTTTACATAGATTCTGGGGGTCGTTTGTTCTGTTTGGCTAAAGCTGTTTGTCACTGTTTGGTTGGAGTCCTTGGCCACTAGTTTGTTGAAGTTGACTGTGGCGTATTTGCTGAGTATTGTGTTTTTAGATTACTGGTTTGGGTCTGTTTTGGCTGTTGTTTTGCTTGCTGAGTTTTGGACTACCACTGCTTGGTTTACCGAGTGTTTACTGGTTGGTTGCTGAGTGATTGGTTGGTTGTTGCTGTTGGTCTGCTGTTACTTGGCTTCATCGGCTTAACTGATCTCCATTCTCTTACTTTGTTGATTTCCAGGTACTTCACTACTGCCTGAAGCTGTAAACGTGAATTGAAGAAATAAAGCTTAGCTTATTGATTATCATGTCATTCTAATCCATATCGAAATTTAGTTAGATACATGTATGCTCATTAAGGAGAACTTGAACATGTAATAGACTGTATGGATTGTAACTATGTGAACTTTATATTTCCATAATCTATCACAGTAGAAGTGGTCCACTGGAAACATACTATGTAGTGGGTATATGAATCAGTGAAATACATGTTAAAAAAAAAATTCAAATTATGTTAGTGGTGTTAATTTGTTCAGGTTAGGAGTGCATGATAACTAACAATCAGTGTGAAAGTAAATAGAGGCATGATGATGGTAGCTTGATCGAGAGTTATGAATTAGTAGTATCGTGTTCAATGTTCAAGTAGTTAATTGTAAAGATAAGTATGTAAATCCCGTTTTATCAATAGTTTGTTTAAAAAGGGAATCTGGACAATTGATATATCACTTCGTTGCTATTAGATTATCAGCATACTTTGGTTCGTGTATATCTACTATGATCTAGACCATTAACATGAAAACTGATTATCAATAATATGCAAGTAGATTAGATTAAAATCAGAAGCATGTTCAAAATTCTTTTCTTAAACAGAATAAAAACAAATTTTCTGGTAACTAATTAGCTTAACTAATTTGAATACAAATTGAAATTCAAGTAACTTGAGAGTGAAGTAAAAAGAAATTTGTCCTCTATCGGTTAATCTTGAGTCAAGGCTCTATTGAATGGCCCGAATGCAGCAAGTATATGGGCCTAGTTACATAATACCTATAGTAAACCATTCTGGGCCATTGAGCCTAACACTTACACAAAATGGTCAAGTTTGTGCTTCAACTAGATCTAAATTGGACCACGGGCAGTAGTCAAGTCCGATATGAACTAAAGCCCAGACTCTTATAAGTTCGTGGCCCCAAAAATATAAAACTAGTAGGTAATGATAAACAATTAACATTTCTCTTTGTTATTAGAGACAAAACAAGTAGAGAATATAGTATTTGTTAGGTATGACCTTAATAATAATGAGACGAGCCTCGCCAAACGCAAATACACAATTGCGGGGCCCTCAAATTAGCCATTATAAAAAGACTTAGACTTGGAAGGACCGTTTAGTGAATTTCGCGGTCCTTTCCCAAAGTTAATAAAGACGTTAGACTCTTTAGGCGCGATTTATAAGTAAATTACTTTCTTGAATGCGGGTGCGCATTTATGTGACCCAAATCTTCCTCTCGGCGGAACTGAAATACACTAAAGTCGCAGGCGTACTGGTTGCGATGCGGCTCGAAATGTGTTTTCGTGACGTCGTAATTCTTCTAAGAAATAAAAGCGGAGCAGTAAAATTCACAGTAAAAATGTATAGAGAAATCAGATAAAAGCAAAAGTACAGTTGAGCGACCGTGCTAAAACCACGGAATCCGGGAGTGCCTAACACCTTCTCCCGGGTTAACAGAGTTCCTTATCCGGTTTTCTAGTTTCGCAGGCTATATTACAAAGTCATAATTTCCTCGGTTCGGGATCAAACCGGTGACTTGGGACACCATTACTTTCCCAAGTGGCGACTCTGAATTTAATAAAAGGGATCCCGTCTCGATTGTCCTTTAATTGGAAAAACTCCCTCGCGCTCTCGCGGGTGCGTAAAAAGAGGTGTGACAATAAACAAGGACTTATGTCTAATAGGGATCAGTTGTTGGCTGGGAGGAATCAACTCGTTGTGTGTCTCCTAGTGCTAGAGGAAAAGGTTGTTAAATCGGCTGAATTTGAGTCCTAGTTGCAGCATAGTAAGTAGGATGAGATGGCTCACAGTTAAGAATCCACTCAGCTACATGCACATCTTCAAGATTCTAAGTCTATGTGGGTTGAGTCTTAAGATGCTGCTCTAGCTACTACCAAGCACGAGTTTGCCTCCATTAAACGGGTAAATAATTTGGAGGCAGCCTAGAACTCTAAATCCTAATATATTAGTGATGCCGAGGAGAATCGGGCTTAGATGGAAGAAAGGTATAAGAAGATCATGGACCAAAAGAGGGTTCACATATCTACAATCTATGATCTTGATCTTATCCTTGGTGCCACACGATTCGAGTGGGATAGCTTTTTGGCCGAGGTTGACAGACTTAAGGAAAAGTTCCAACACTAGGGGATTCCCTCGTCTTGAAAATTCATGCTCTATGTACCATATGAGGAAGAAACACTTGGAGGAGGCCAAATCGGGCACTTTTAATATATATGATGAGATCACCAAGGCTTGAGCACTGGGGTTAACTGCTCGAGAATGTCTCCTGGCTCAGCCTCATGCAACTGACTCTCATAGTACTGATTCTGAGTATTCGAGGACCGATGAGGAACTTGAAAAGGATGCGGACAAAGGCTAAGATCCTGCACCAGTGACAGGTCCACCAAATTCTCCCGGGGACGTAGATGCCACTCTTCCCTCTGAGTTCCAGTGGCGATGAAGTTTAGCTTTTTTCTTTTTTTCATTTGATATTTTCCCTTTATATCTGTGCATTTATGTCATTTGTCATGCTTGAAAAATAAATAACACTTTTTGTTTAAGTATTGTGCAAAGTTCATTCTTTTTTATGTCGAATTAGATAAGACTTTGGGTATATCTCCTTCTGATAGACTTTAGGTTCCTGGCATACACTCTTTCGGAACCAACCCTTTATTATGAGGGTTTTATAAGAGAGGGTCCTTTTATGTTTACAGTGCTCTTGAAGAGGGCGTCTCCTGTTCATTCCGGCACAAGCATTTGAAGTTTTTAGTTAACTTTCAGATGATAAAATCAATTCATCGTTTGGGCTAGAAACAAGATAAAAGTAAAAGGACTTCACTTTATTCCTTCTATCTTCAAAAGTACATAAGCATTTGTTTTCTGAAAAAAGAAATTGCCAATACATGTGGCTAACTTGTTTAACTTATTTCTATTTGGCTGGTCGTGTAGTCCCCGATCCCGATAAGACATTATTGTTCCCGATTCCGGTAGTCCCTACTTTCGTGGCAATCATTTTTCCGTACTCTCATACCATTCCTCTTATTGTTCGAATATTAATTATGCGATTTAGAACACTAGAAGTCTTGCTCTTCTAGGTAAAGTACTTGTGAACGGTTGAATAGCCTTTGATTTGAAGACAAATTTTACTTCCTATTAGGAATATTCTATCGCCAAAAACTATTTAACCATCCCATAGGGATCTCTTATTTCAATGCCTGATCATTTAAGGTCTTAGCTTTGCTGATGGCATTCCTTCTTAGTATGTTTTCCGTTGTTCCCTCATTAAAAACCTTGCCAGAAAAACCTTATCAGGACAAAACTGGTCGAAGGAAAAAAAAGGGCAACGCATACTTTCAGTATTAGCAGGATCCATCAACAAAAGTACCTTTTGAGGCTAGGAAATTTGACTCCATCTTGATTCTCCAGCTCGTAAGAACCTTTATCGGTGACAACTAAAACCCAGTAGGGGCCTTCCCATATTGGACCTAGCTTCCCGGTATTTATTTCTCGAGCGTTCTGAGTCACTTTCCTCAAAACCAAGTCTCTTAAAAGTAGCAGAGATTGGCCCTCAGATATAGTACCTTTCCATTCTTTGGTTCCGAGCCACCATCCTTACGTATGCCAAGTCTCTTCGTTCATCGAGCAGTTGTAACTTTACTAGCAATGTCTCATTATTTGCTTCTTTGTCTGCTGGGAAGAAGCATAATGTTGGTTATCCTACTTCTATCGGGATTAGATCTTCTAAGCCGCATACTAGAGAGAAAGTTGTCTCTCTCATGCTTGATTTTGTCGTCATTAGGTACAAACATAGTACGCCCGATAAGTCTTCTAGCCATTTGCCTTTAGCTGCTTCTAACCTCTTTTTTGAGGTTTTGAATAATCACCTTATTGGTTGATATTGCCTATCTGTTTGTGCTCAAATGATATGGTAAAGAAGTAATCCTTTCGGTATTTAGGTCTTCAAGAAATCTTGTAACTTTGGAGACTATGAAATGTGGTCCGTTATCACGAGCGATCTCCGAAATGGAAAATTATGTTTTTTCCATAGGAAGTAGACCACTTCACGCTCATTGATCTTTTGGTAATGGCCTGCGTAAACCCATTTAGTGAAGTAATCTGTTAAAAATAAATCTTACCTTTTAGGGACCCGGTGGCAATGGCACAACTATATACATCCCCTATTTCATGAATGGACATGGGAACTAAACCGAATACAACAGCTCTGTCGGATGGTGTGTCAATTGTGTGTGGTGTTGTTACTTATCGCATTTCTAAATGAACGCCTTTGCATCTTGCTCCATCTATGACTAGTAGTATCCTGCCCTAATTAGCTTTAGCATCAATGAATCAACACCAAAATGGTTCTAATAAATTCCTTCATGGACCTCTCTCATGATGTAGTCTTCCTCCGAGGCTCCTAAATATTGGGCCAACAAGCCTTGGAATGATCTTCTATATAACTGTCTACCTAAGAGGCTGTAGCAAGCCGCTTTGGTCTGTAGTGTTAGGGATGCCTTTGGGTCTTCATGCAGCTTGCCATGTTGAAGGTAATCAATGAACGCGTTCCTCCAGTACCAGAATAGGTTGGTTGTATTTACTTCACAATAGTCGTCCACATCTGGTACCGAATGCATAAGTTGAACGATAGTACCGGAGTCAGATCATTTTATCTCTGCGGACGACCATAAATTGGCCAATGCATCTGATTCTACATTCTATTCTCTCAGGATGTGTGTGATTGGCCACTCCCTGAATCATGTAAGCAAAGTTTGAAATTTTATCACATACTACTGCATGCATTCCTCCTTTATGTCAAAGATCCCATATACTTTTTTACCACCAGTTGAGAACCATATTTGATCTCTATGACCTTGAAGCCATGTCCGTAGGGCAGCTCGATCCCTAAAATTAATGCCCTATACTCGACTTCATTATTAGTTAAAGGAACAAATTTGTGGCTTGCCTCAAGGTCTCCCCTCGAAGGCATGATTAGGACCACCCCGAGCCCAGACCCTTTCACATTGGAAGCTTTGTCCATGAATAAGGTCCAAACTCCTAATTTCATTTCCAACACCTTCTCCACTTCTTTAATAGCCAAGGGTTATAACCCGGGACTGAAATAGGCCACGAAGTTGGCCAAAACATGTGATTTGATTGCAATCGTGGGCTTATATTCAATATCAAACTAGCTAATTTCGACCACCCATTAAGTTAACTGGCCCGATAATTCAGGGTTGTGAAGAACATTCCGCAAAGGGAAGGTCATCAGAACATCTATCGGGTAGCATTGAAAATAAGGCCTAAGCTTTCGAGAGGCGACTCCGAGAGCTAAGGCTAGTTTTTTGAGCTTCGGATAATGAGTCTCCACTCCTGACAAAGTTTTACTATCATAATAGACAGGAAACTGCGTACCTTCATCCTTCCGGACTAGCACGACACTTACCACTACCTCTGATATGGCTAAGTATATTAGTAGTTATTCACCTTTCCTGGCTTTAAAAGTAGTTGGGGCTTGATAGATAATGTTTCAGGTCTCTTAAGTTCTGTTGACATTTTGGAGTCCATTCGGAATTGTTCTTTTCCTTCAGATTAGAGAAGAAGTGATAACATTTTTTCGAGGATCGAGAGATGAACCTGCTTAAAGCGGCCTATCTTTATGTTAGCCTTTGAACTTCTTTTACGCCTGTTAGCTGGTCTGGGATGTCCTCGATAACTTTGATCTTATGGGGATTTACCTTAATCCCCCCTTGTTGAAACCAATAAACCTAAGAACTTACTGGAGCGAACCCCGAACATACATTTTTTCGGGTTGAGCTTCATATTGTGCTTCATTAGTATATCAAAGGTTTCTTGAAGATGTTTTAAGTGATCACCTGCATTCAAAGACTTGAACAACATGTTATCTATGTATACTTCCATTATTTTACCTATTTTTTTCTCGAACATCTTATTCACGAGCCTCTGATAAGTGGCTCTAACGCTTTTAAGCCCAAAAGGCATCACATTATAATAATATGTACCTAAGTGCGTTATGAATGAAGTTTTTTCCTAATCTTCCAGGTTCTTATTAATCTAGTTTTACCCGGTACAGGCATTAAGGAAACTCATTAAATTATGCATGGTCGTTGCATCAATCATCTGATCAATGTTTGGCAGTGGGAACGAGCTTTCAGGGAACGCATTATTCAAGTCTTTATAATATATGCACATTCAAAACTTGTTATTCTTTTTCATAACTACAACTATATTAGATAACAACTAGGGTTACTTTACCTCCCGGATTGAACCGATGTCGAGTATTCGAGTTACCTCTTCTTTAACAAACTTGTTTTTTTTACCTCGGCTATCGGGCGTTTCATTTGCCTTGCCAGAGGGATGCTTGGGTCCAAGCTTAGCTTTTGCACAACCACCTCTAGCGGGATACCTATAATATGCGAGTGCAACCATGAAAAATAATTAGTGTTAGAGTAATTTAATAAATCCTTACCTGAGTTTGGGATTGAGTCCTGTTCCTAAGTGAAATTTTCTCTCCAAGAATTTCTCAAACAACGCCACTTGTTCAAGTTCTTCTGCCGTGGACTTGGGCGCATCTATCTTTTCTGGTACCTAAAACTACCCTAGTAACTGATGGGATTCTAATAACTCCTCACTTTTATCATCTTCACTTGGCTCGTGAGCAGGTGTTGATCCTGTAATTGCTATTTGCTGGGCTCCTTCCATTTACTGCTGGAAATTGAGACTAAATTCATTTCTCTCATTGCTGGTTGATCTCCTCTTATTTTTTTGATCCCCTCTAGGGTCGAGAATTTCAGCAGTTGATGATACGTTGATTGGCATTCATTTCATATAACCATGGTCTACCGAGAACTATGTTGTTACTGATAACTAGGAATTTTGCATGATTTTGAACCCCGCTTTACCTTAGCTTCGTGCATGAAAATATTTTTAAATGGCTCCGAATTGCTTACAAGTGCGTTAATTTGCAGGTTTGCGCAAATAGAGGATGAATACATCAAAGCGGCTAAAAAAGGAGTGAAACCGGCAAAGTGCTAACAAAAGAGATGAAGGACTTCAAGGAAACCTGTGCGGACCGCACACCTTTGGTATGCGGCCGCACAGGATAGTTCAGAGACCCTGAGAATCAAGTTAAGCATGTGCGGACCGCACTGTTTTGGTGTGCGGCCGCACTGGCTAGTCCAGAGACACAAGAAGATCAAGCAAGAGCTGCGCAGACCGCACTGATTTGGTGTGCGGCCGCGCAGATGAATTCCAGAGAGACCTCAAATGCAGATAAAACCCACGCGGCCGCATGACAAAAGTATGCGGTCCGCGTTACTGTGCTCACGCGGCCGCATGACAAAGTAAGCGATCCGCGTCACTATTCTCACGCGGCCGCGTGTCAAAAGTACGCGGTCCGCGTACTTGTTCCAGAGGAGACCGTCAACAGCCCAGTTACCCTACGCGGCCGCACGACAAAAGTGTGCGGTCCGCATGAACCCTGTAGGGGCATTTTTGTCCGGAAATTGCTGGGTAGTATAAATAGTTTCTTTTTCTTTTTTTAGTAAAAAGATAGAGAATAGAGGGTAGCGGCAGATCTCGTGCGGAACCATTTTACGCCTATTTTAGGCTATTTTGTACAAGTTTAATCTTGATGCTCTTTTCCTATTAATTATTATGGCATTTTTAGCTTTAATCTCTTCTTCTTCTTCATTTTCCATGTCTAGCTAAACCCCATAGCTAGGGTAGTAGCCCAACCCTAGTGTGGGTAATTGATGGGTTAAGTGATTAAATGCATGGATGATTATGGGTAATTGGATTTGGGTTGAATGAATGTATTTAATTTGGATTTTGTGGTTGCAAACATGAAGTTTACATTAGTGGGTTGGGTCTCTACTTGAGAAAGAGGGGCTAAAACCTCTCATTCAATCCCAACAAGAACTTAGGATGGACCCATGAGAATGGTAGTCCTAAGTAACGGGTAATAATCTCGAGAGAGTAATTATCCTACTTGAGCCTAGAGTTGCTTAGGCAAATTGGCCTACCCAATTGGTCTCGAGAGAACCAATAGGGCAAAATTGTTCTCTCTATCGAGCGGTGTGAGAATGAGAGTAAAGAGCGACGACTATCCTAATATCCCATGTATCATCCCCGCATTGAAAATCCATATCCGTTAGTTATCTCACCTAGGCGAGAGCTACTTCCCTAGTCCCTTTTATTTCTATAAAAGAAAATCATACTTCGAAATATTCGGTAGCATAATTTCATGATTTAATAGTAGAAAACAAAATAGTAAACACTTTGAAAACACAAAAGATGTTAGAAGCTAATCTAGAAGTCAAGACTCAACTCTAGTGCAACACTATTATCACTCCAAAACTCTAACTCCCTGTGGAAATTGACCCCGTCACTATACGGGTAAGAGTTCGATTGCCCATTCATACCTTCGGGTTGAGTTTGTCACGATCACTTTTTGGCGCCGTTGCCGGGGAGTTAAAACGGTGTTGATTAATTGCGTTGCTAGTGTTGTGTTTTGCTTCTTCTTTCCTTCTTTTACTAATTTTCTTGATTCAATTTTAATAGGTACAAATGGCTCTTAATGGAAACGATAATCTTCCCTTTGGCGATGCCATGGCGGGGGAGGAGGTAGAGGATCTTGTGCAAGATGATTTTCCTATACAAAATATACCACGAAGGCCTCGAAATGCTAATCAACAAGCCCAAATTCCAGACCCTCCTCCGCCACCGCCAAGGTTTGCGCAAAGAGCAATGACAAACCAAGGATATGCTAGTGCCATTGTTCCTCCCCGAATTCGGGCAGGGAATTTCCAAATTACAAATGTGATGTTGACACTATTGGAGCAAAGAGGGTATTTCACGGGCGCCTCAAATCAAAATGCTTACAAGCACTTGAAGGGGTTCGTGGATACTTGTTGGGGAAGCAAGCAAACCAATGTGTCCGAAGATGCCTTGCGGTTGCGACTTTTCCCTTTTTCATTGAGGGGTAAGGCACTAGATTGGTTGGAGAGATTGCCGAATCATTCTATCACTACATGGGATGAATTGGCGGATAAGTTCATTGCCAAGTTCTTTTCCCTAACTCATATGGCGACATTGAGAGATGAGATTCTAGCTTTCAAGCAAGAACCAACGGAGCCATTGCATGAAATTTGGGAGAGATATCGGACCATAGTGAAAGAGTGCCCGAACAATGATATGACTGATGCTATGGTTCAACAAACTTTTTACAGGGGGATCAACACGGCGAACCAATGCATTGTGAACCAACTAGCAGGAGGCAATTTCATGAAGTTATCTTTGGAGGAAGCATGTGAAGTAATGGATCAAATGGCCGACACTTCTTTGGCATGGCAAAGTCGGGCGAATGTCCCTCAAGGAGACCCGAATGTTATTCATCTACATAAAGAGTTGCATGACCATGGACAAGCCATTTCCGAGCTCACTACTACCATGAATCAATTGGCGAAAGCTCAACTTCAACAAGTGCAAAATCCGCGCCAAGTGAATTCTATGGAGAATGTGTCGATGTTGAAAAGAAGGAATAGAGGGCAACAAGCGCAACAAAGTCAATATGATCAAAATGAGAAAAACAATGATGGTGGGTTTTCTAATGATGGTTTTAACGATCAAGATGAGGATTGCCAATATGTGAACAATTTCCAAGGCAATAGAGGAAACTTAAACAACCAACAATGGCATTCCCAAGGCAATTGGTGGAACAATCAAGGAAGAGGCAATTGGAACAATAACAACAATAGGAATGATGGTGGAGAGTGGAACAATCAAAGCAATAATTGGAACAATCAAGGCAATAATTGGAATAATCAAGGAAATAGTGGTGGAAATTGGAGTGGCAACAATAACAATTGGGGGAACAATAACAATCAAGGAGGGTGGAACAACGGTGGTAACAACAACAATCGGGGGCAAGGTTTTCAAAGAGCTCCCATGTACCAACAACCCAACAATCCACCCCCTTTCCATTCACAAGGATCAAGTTCTTCGGGCAATGATATGGGCCGCATTGAAATCATGTTCGAACAAATGATGAGGAAGAATCAAGAATCGGATGCACAATTAGCTTCTCATAATACTTCAATCCGGAATTTGGAAGTGCAAATCGGCCAACTCTCTCAATCTTTGAACTCCCGACCTAAAGGTGCACTACCAAGTGACACGGTGGTGAACCCGAAGGGAGGGAACAATCATGTGATGGCCGTGACAACTAGAAGTGGAAGAGGCGGTATTGTAAATGCCTCAAATGAGAATCGAGTTGTGGATGCGGAAGCTTGTTTGAATGATGATGACATGCAAGTGAATGATGACCATGTGGTTGATGAACCTTTAGCAACAAATGATGTGAGGATTGAAGTTGAGGATGAGGCCGGGATTGAATCTCAAGATACCGTGAACCCGTCTAGGGAACACATTATTGACATTCCCGAGCCATCTATTCCAAAGGCCAAGGCACCCTTGCCAAGGCCTCCTCCACCGTATCCTCAAAGATTGGCAAAGCAAAAAGGAGATAATCAATTCAAGAAGTTCATAGAGATGATGAAGAGCCTAACCATTAATATGCCATTGGTGGAGGCACTTGAACAAATGCCCGGATATGAAAAGTTTATGAAGGATTTGGTGACGAAGAAGAGGTCAATGGATTGTAAAACGATAACAATGACTCACCAAGTAAGTGCCATAGTTCATTCCATGGTTCCCAAGTTAGAAGATCCCGGAGCATTTACTATTCCTTGTATTATCGGGTGTGCCAATTTTGCCAAAGCACTTTGTGATTTGGGTGCTAGTATTAATCTCATGCCATACTCCGTCTTCAAAACCTTGGGTATTGGACAACCTCGTCCAACATCAATGAAGTTGCAAATGGCGGACCGTTCTATGAAAAGGCCTTTAGGTATCATTGATGATGTGCTAGTGAGAGTTGACAAGTTTATTTTACCAGCCGACTTTGTCATACTTGATTGTGAGGTAGATTTTGAGGTGCCTATTATTCTTGGTAGGCCATTCTTGGCTACCGAGAAAGCGCTTGTGGATGTTGAAGCTGGTGAATTGACATTTAGAGTCGGTGATGAGAAGGTGATCTTCCATGTGTGCAAATCCATGCGCCAACCAAATAGCACCGAGGTGTGTTCGTTTGTGGACATTGTTACGACAGTGATAGTGGATGACACAAGCTCCATGATCAATGTCGACGATCCTCTTGAGGCGGTACTTCTAAACATGGAGACCAACGAAGATGCCGAACTTGTTGAATGTGTGAATGCCTTACATGGTATGGGCTCATACTCCTATGAGCCAAGGAAGTTATCATTGGATCTTGAGAACCAAAAAACCCCTCCTACAAAGCCATCGATTGAAGAACCACCGGTGTTGGAGTTGAAACCACTTCCTCCTCACCTCAGGTATGAGTACTTGGGTCCAAATTTCACTTTGCCAGTCATTCTTTCTTCTTGCTTGACTAACTTGCAGGTTAATGCCACTTTGGCGGTTCTACAAAAGAGGAAGCGTGCGATTGGTTGGACTTTGGCGGACATTCGGGGAATAAGCCCCGCATTTTGCATGCATAAAATTATATTGGAGGAGAATGCTCGCCCATCCTTGGAGCATCAAAGAAGATTAAACGAGGCTATGCAAGAGGTCGTCAAGAAAGAGATCATAAAATGGTTGGATGCTGGTGTGGTGTACCCAATCTCGGATAGTTCTTGGACTTCCCCGGTCCAATGTGTTCCCAAGAAAGGTGGTATGACCGTGATCACCAATGCAAAGAATGAGCTAATTCCTACTCGTACTTGTTACGGGTTGGAGAGTTTGTATGGATTATAGAAAGCTTAACAAGGTGACAAGAAAAGATCATTTTCCATTGCCGTTCTTGGACCAAATGTTGGATCGCTTGGCGGGTAGAGCTTATTATTGTTTCTTGGATGGTTATTCGGGGTATAATCAAATCCTCATTGCCCCGGAAGATCAAGAGAAGACCACCTTTACATGTCCCTATGGCACTTTTGCCTTCTCTCGAATGCCATTCGGATTGTGTAATGCCCCAGCCACGTTTCAGAGGTGCATGATGGCAATTTTCACCGATATGGTGGAAGATATTCTTGAAATTTTTATGGATGATTTCAGTGTCGTCGGAGATTCCTTTAATGATTGCTTGTCAAATTTGGACCGTGTATTGGCTAGGTGTGAAGATATCAACTTGGTGCTTAATTGGGAAAAGTGCCACTTTATGGTGAAAGAAGGAATTATCTTGGGGCACAAGGTTTCAAAAGATGGTATTGAGGTCGACAAGGCAAAGATTGAAGTCATTTCAAGGCTCCCTCCACCTAACTCTGTTAAGGGTGTGAGAAGTTTTCTTGGGCACGCCGGTTTCTATCGGCGGTTCATCAAAGATTTTTCCAAGATTGTGAACCCGTTGTGTAGACTTTTGGAGAAAGATGCAAAGTTTGTGTTTGATGAGAAATGCATGGAGTCTTTTGAGTTGTTAAAGCATAAATTGACAACTACTCCTATAATCACCGCACCCAATTGGACCTTGCCTTTTGAACTAATGTGTGATGCTAGGGATGTGGCGGTAGGTGCAGTACTTGGACAACGGCTCAACAAGATGTTCCACCCAGTGTATTATTCAAGCAAAACAATGAATGAAGCCCAGCGGAATTATACCGTCACGGAAAAAGAGTTGTTAGCCATTGTGTTTGCCATGGAGAAATTTCGTCCTTATCCTATGGGGCGAAAGTGATAATCCATACCGATCATGCCGCCCTCCGGTACTTAATGACAAAGAAGGATTCCAAAGTGAGATTGATGAGATGGGTGCTTCTTCTCCAAGAATTTGATCTAGAGATTGTGGACCGAAAAGGGAGTGAAAATCAAGTGGCGGACCACTTATCTCGTCTAGAGGAGGAGGGGAGGCCTTCCAACGGCCTTGAAATTAATGATTCTTTTCCGGACGAGCAACGTCTTGCGGTGTCGCCATGGTTCGCCGATGTAGCTAATTACCTTGTATCCAGCGTGATTCCATATGAGTTCTCTTCCAACCAAAGAAAAAAGTTAAAAAGGGAGAGTTTGGACTTTTATTGGGATGATCCATACTTGTTCAAAATTTGCACGGATGGAGTGATTAGAAGATGTGTCCCAGAGAGTGAACAAATGAGCATCTTGGAAGCTTGCCATTTCTCTTCTTATGGTGGTCACCATGGGGGAGTGAGGACGGCCTCCAAAGTCTTGAGTTGTGGATTTTATTGGCCGACAATTTTCAAGGATTCTAGTGATCTAGTGAAGAGATGTGATGCATGTCAAAGAGCGGGTGGAATTTCAAAAAGAGATGAGATGCCCCTAAACACCATTCTAGAAGTTGACATTTTTGATGTGTGGGGCATTGACTTCATGGGACCGTTCGTGAGTTCTTGTGGAAACACATATATTTTGGTAGCAGTGGACTATGTTTCGAAGTGGGTAGAAGTTGTGGCTCTTCCTAACAATGAAGCACGGAGTGTTGTGAACTTCTTGAAGAAATCCATCTTTACAAGATTTGGGACCCCCCGTGCCATCATTAGTGATGGGGGATCCCATTTTTGTAACAAAGCTTTCGATGCATTGTTGACTAAGTATGGTGTTAATCACAAAGTCACTACTCCTTACCATCCCCAAGCAAGCGGTCAAGTTGAAGTTTCAAATCGGGAAATCAAAAGCATCTTGTCTAAGACGGTCAATGCAAATAGGACCGATTGGTCCAAGAAACTAGATGATGCGTTGTGGGCTTATAGGACGGCTTACAAAACGCCAATCGGTATGTCTCCTTACCGATTGGTGTTTGGTAAGGCTTGTCATCTTCCGGTAGAGGTGGAACATAAAGCAATGTGGGCTTTGAAAAAGCTTAACTTGGAATGGGATGTAGCGGTTAATCTCCGGGTTGATCATTTGAATGAGCTTGACGAGTTTAGATTTCATGCATACTCCAGCTCGTCCTTATACAAGGACAAGATGAAGTACCTTCACGATAAATATGCTCGAAGCAAGGAGTTCAAGATTGGTGACATGATTCTGCTTTTCAATTCCCGGTTAAGATTGTTTCCGGGAAAGCTCAAGTCAAAGTGGAGTGGCCCTTTTGAGGTAGTAGGTGTGACCCCGTTTGGAGCTCTAGACTTAAAGAACAAGAATGGTGAAATCTTTTGGGTAAATGGGCATCGGGTGAAGCACTACTTGGGGAAACCGGATGACAGCCAGGTGGTGGCACTGTTGCACTTGAAGTGATGGTAATTTGCGTCGTGCCGTGACATTAAATCAGGCGCTTCTTGGGAGGCAACCCATGTGTTTTTTTTTTCTTTTGTTTATTCATCAGTACTAATAGTGTGTGAAGTGTTGCAGGAACTGTGTTGAATTAATATAGAAAAAACAGAGTATTCAAATCTCTGAAGTTAGGCCACGCGGCCGTACTACAAAACAGTGCGGTCCGCGTGGGTTGAGAAAAGTGAAATGCTGAGCCCAGGAAGACCCACGCGGTCCGCATGCCAGAAGTGTGCGGACCGCGTAGAATGGACAAGAGAACATTGCAAAAAGGCAGTTCTCTGGAAGTTGCCACGCGGCCGCACAACAAATCAGTGCGGTCCGCGTCGAAGTTTGTCATGATGAGAAAGTCTCTGGAATTTGCCACGCGGTCGCTTGACAAAACAAAGCGGTCCGCGTGAAAAACTCAACCATTGAGAAATTTTTGAAGTTTAGGCACGCGGCCGCACGCCAAAAATGTGCGGTCCGCGTGACCTACCAGGTGAAGTATGCACGAAAAAAAATCCTGCGCGGTCCGCGTGCCAAAAGTGTGTGGCCGCGCAGGTAGGTGAGTTCTGGGTCCTACAATTTTTGTATAAATAGGGACCTCTAGCCTTGTTTAAACCTTTTGGCAAATTTTTATCTGGAGACCCAATTTCACTTTTTCATCTCTACCATTTGTGCTTCAATTACACCAATCAACCATCTCGGTAACACTTCATCTTTAATTCATTATTTTCTTTATTTTAAATTCATGATTTATGTTAGCATAACTTCTTAAATTCCGTATTTTCTTCTTATAATTGATAATCTTAGGGTCAATTAGAACACTAGGGCTAATCTTAATTGATAAAATAACTGAGTAGGGACACCTAGAACATAACATTGGACCCAATTGAACAAAAAGGTACCCGACCAGTTCTTAAATTTTTGCCCTATGCGGCCGCACATTTTTGGTGTGCGGTCCGCGTGAACGCCTGAGGTTCAGAAAATGCTGCAAGTGTCAATGTCCTCTGTGCGGACCGCGTGCCTTTTCGTGCGGTCCGCGTTGATCTCATGCGGCCGCGCCACATATCAGTGCGGTCCGCGTAGGTCAACTTCAGAGAGTCTGTTTGTGGGGTGTTTGACCTGTGCGGACCACATGGCAAAAGTGCGCGGTCCGCACCGTCCTCACGCGGTCGCATGACAAAACATTGCGGTTCGCGTGGGCCGTCTTCAGAGAAACCACTGGGTGAATAATAATCCAGTGCGGTCCGCATGTCAAAAGTATGCGGTCCGCATGGTTCCTGATCTTCACAGTGCTTGTTTCAATTCTGATATTCTGTCATTGTATACTGCTCAATTGCTTCGACTAAAAAATCTAGATTGTATTTTTGCAGGCAATGAAGAAAATATCAGTACAGCGTGGGGGCAAACAACCCGGGAGGGGTGGACCCTCCCGAGGGGGCAAAGGCAAACGGATAGTCAAACTTACCCCGGAGGCCCGGGAAAATATAAAGAAAACCCGAAAGATCATTCGGGAAGCTGATAGAGCGGCCTCTCATTCCACGGGAAGTGATTAAATTCCTTCAAGGAGTATCACATCAGAGTCTACCCCCTCCCACATAGAAGTCTCGGTACCAATCATGCCCTTCTCATCTCCAGAGGGAGATCAACCCACGGAGGCCACTTCCAAGGCCACCTCCAAGCAAGTCAATGTAGTCTCGGACTCGTCTGATGAGTCTCGAGCTGAGAAGCAGAACAGTGATGATGAGTACTCCATTTCTCCCACAGCTTCAGTATCAGGGGAGAGTGGAGGCCAAGGTGAGGGAGGAGAACCATAGATTGGAGGAATAGAGCGAACAAGGGACCCTAATGTGTGGGCAGACAGATTTGTTAGTCAGCAGGCATGGCACAGATTCCGAGAGTGGTGGCCAAAGAGGAAGTTGATCCCAGAGCGGAGGTTTATAGATGTGGACTTACTTCCGCATAACCCTCATATGCAAGCACAGTTCCATACAAGAGAGGGTTGGGGTTTCTTCAGAGACCGGGTCGAGAATGCTAATGAACACATGGTGAAGGAATTCTATGCTAATATTCACCATCTAGTTCGGGATTCCACTGCCACCAAGGTTAGAGATCAGATTGTGTTGTTCGATGGGAAGTCACTGAATGAGTTTCTGGGGTTTGCAGAAGAAGATGAGTCTCAATATCTTGAAAAGTTAGCCCAAAAAGAGGAGGAACGACCATGGTTAGCAGAGGTGTTAGCAGCTCCCGGAATTGTTCCGGTGTGTCTTAAAGCACAAGAAAAGATCTATAGGAACACCCTTAGCTTCGAGGCGAAAGGGTGGTTGACTTTTGTTTGCAACAGGTTGGATCCCACTACTCATGACCATTCTGTGCCAGTTGATAGAGCAGTGTTGGTAGCGTCGATCATGGCAGGTTTCCCACTAAATGTGGGAAATATCATGTACCGAAGGTGTGTTTGGTACGAAGGAAAATGTTTTCCATGGAAAATATTTTCCTAGAAAATATTTTCATGGAAAATGAGTGATTTTATCACTTATTTTCTCTTGTTTGGTTGGTAAGTGGAAAACATTTTCCGGAAAATATTTTCTATGTCTGGTTAGAGAGTAAAAAATATTTTTTTTAGAAAAATATTTTTTTTGCAACTCTCCTAGCCCTCCCACCTCCCCCACCCCTCCCCTTCCCGAAGTCTATAAAAATTGACACAATCTAAAGGAACTAATGTGATGCTTTACTTTTTAACGCAAAAATCGCGTATTTTCGAATCGGTAAATTTATAATTTCTAAACCCGTAAACTTCCGAACTCATAATTTTGGAACTTGTAAAATATTGAGTCTTTAAATGATAAATAATAAAATTAAAAACTGAAAAATATATTTTAAAATTTTTTCGGGGGGGGGGGGGGGGGGGGGGGGGGGGGGGGGGGGGGGGGGGGGGGGGGGGGGGGGAATCGAACAAAAAAATAAAAATTTAAATTACAAAAAAAAAAGTAATTTTTTTTGTGGGGGGTGTGGGGTGAGGGTGGGGGTGGGGGATGGGGGGAGGGGGTAGGGGGTGGGGGTGGGTGGTGCAAAAAAATAAAAAAAAACAGAAATTTAAAATTATAGAAAAAAAAATTAAGGTAAAAGAAATTTTTTTTTTTGCGGGGTGGGGTGGAGGGGTAGTAGGGTGGATGGTAACGGAAAAACTAAAATTTTTCTTAAAAAAAACTTGTTTTTTGGAGAGGGGTGGGGTGGGTTGGTGAGGGTGAGAATGGTTGAGAAGGAGTTTTGGAAAATGTTTTCCCTTCTTTTGATAAGGAAAACATTTTCCTCCAATTGGAAGAAAATGAATTGATAAGGAAAATGTTTTCCAAAATATTTAAGCCAACCAAACATGGGAAAATTGGAAAACATTTTCCAGAAAATGTTTTCCTTCGTACCAAACACACCCCGAGTCATCTCAAAGGTGGCCAATGAGACCAAGATGAACTACCCCTTCCCCAACACACTGACCATGTATTTCAATGAGCTGAAAGTGAAAAAGAAGAAATTTGATGTTTGGGTGCCTCCGGTGGGGGCATACTCATGGTATGATCAAAAGGGTTCGGACAACCCTAACATGGAAAAGAAGAGCCAAGCCACCACCTCCACCACATCTGGCCAGTCTGAGGAGCTAGCTGTCACCACTACTGAGCAGGCTACTCCATTACCTCTAGGTCCATCTACAGCACCCTCTTCCTTCACTGCTAATCTAGAGATTCCAGTCTCCAAGACGCACAGGTTCACGGCTAACCAGCTGTCGTATACTTTGACTAGTCTGAACAATTGGATGTCAGCTGCGACATCCAAGTTGACTGCATTGACGACAGTGGTTCAATCCTACAGTACACCTGTGACGGTGGAGGTCCCAGCTTCTATTGAGGAGACATTGAAGAAAATCCTGGACAACCAGGAAAAGATGATGAAAAAGCAAGATTCTTTGGAGAAGGCGGTTAACGCACATAGCAAGGCACTCAAAAGCCTTGCTAAGGAGCACCGTAAGCTGAGGAAGACCAAGGCCTCGACAGAGTCAGTGGATGAGATTAAGGAGCAAGTGGACAAACTGGTAGCTGACCAGTTGCCACTTGATCTCCTATTTGGTGAGCCATCATCAGAGCCACAGCCAGAGCAGCCGCAGGAGGAGCTTAGGCCACGGAAGAAGAGGAAGCTCTACAACACTGAGGGAGTGGTCATCAGAGTAGCTCCTGAGCAGCCCGAGCAGCCTGAGGGATATCCTAGTGCACCCATACCAGGACCAGTAGCAGAACATGAGCCTCCTCCAGAGCAGGCACATGTCCCAGTTGCACCACATCAGATTGGGGACCAGTCTGAGGTCCCCACTACCACAGCGGACGAGGGAGCCAGTCAGAGCCACCATGTTGATCAGGCTTGAGGGGCCATCTCTATCCTTTATCCTTGTTCTGTACTTTATAGTTAGCATTGAGGACAATGCTGGTTTTTATTCGTGGGGGTGTGCCCTACTTTTTGATTTTTAAGCTGTATATATTTGAATACCTTTACACTCTTTTGATTGTATATATGAATCCATCTTTGTTCATAGTTCATTTGTTCTCTTTTCATCTTTTGATCGTTCTCGTAGAAGTATTAGTGTTGGTTTAAAGCTTTCAATAAACCCTTGGTTTTCTTAATGCCACGGTTCTTTCCAAGGGTAAAGTGTTGTGTGAACCGGGTGGCTCTTCCCTATGATAGATAGTGTGACAACTTTCTTAAGGGTTGAGTCAGTCTTGTTTTTTTTTCTTAAGGGTACCTCGGGCAAACTTCACTTGGGCCTAGCACATTTGTCTCCGATCTCATGGTCAAAGACATTAAGTTGTGTCTAGATTGGTGAAAGTTGTGGCCTTGAGAGTCTTGTGTTGACCGAACAACCATTGATTGGTCATATAGACCAAAGTGTGCTCGAATCTATTCCGAGGCTGTTGTGGGCCGTCAACTTTATGTCTTGGTGATATCTGAGTGTAAAGTGTGGTGAGAAAGTAGAATTGTGAGCCCAAGCATCGTACCAATGGTCTAGAACTTGCCCCGAATGTTGTTGAGGCGAAATCCTAGGTGAAACTTGACTTAAGAAGTGAATGTAGGCCACTTTTGATCCAAATGAACATAGCATGAATTATTCCTTCCCACCTACCAATAAATGAATCCCTAGTCACCCATTTTGAGCCTAAAGTGCAAGCCTATACCCAATTTAGACCTTCTCTTGGCACCCAAAGACTTTCCCTTAGAGTGATTGCAAAAGCATAAGTTTGGGGGAGGAAAGATAAGATACAAACAAGGAAGGCACCAAAATGGCAAAAAGGCATAATTGCAATAAGAAAAAGAAAAAAGCAATGAAGAAAAAGGAAACAACAAGTGAGAAGTTGAAAAAAGACCCAAAATGGGAGACCAAAAAAAAGTGTTAAAAGGGAAGAAGGACAAATGAAACTGAATGGATCAAAGAGATAGTGCAAAATTGCAAAAAAAAGAAAAGTGCCAGAAAGAGTCAAGAAGGCGTCCTATGAATGAATCAAAAGAAATGCTTTAGGGAAGTTTGAACCACTAAGAACCAAAGTCTTACCCTACCCAAAAAGCTTTCACAATGACTCCCAAAAAGTCCTATATGATCTCAAGTCAAGAAGAGCCTACATTAGTGGATACTTACATAACGGGCAAGCCTATGGTATCTAGTGTCGGGCTTAGGGTCTCTTCCTTGAGAGCGCGAGTGCGAAATTCTCCACATTGATATTGAGTGCAAATACCCAAAAAGGTGAGATGCACTTGGGGAGAGCCGAGGATGTATGAGTTTGGGGCCCACAATAACCAAAGTGTTTGAGAAAAGCTCCTTGATGGATCGAGTCAACCCTCGAAGCTCTTGTGTCACACTTGAACCAAAAATGCTTAAAAAGGGTGTGTCAATGATACATTTGCATTAGGGGCAATTATTAGTCCCAATTGATGTTTGTGAGGTTACCCCCGGACAAATTGGGGTAAATAGGTGTCTTTTCTCCGAAGGATAAGTCTTAGTTTTGATTTGCTTGAGGACAAGCAAAGGTTTAAGTTTGGGGGAGTTGATAACTAGGAATTTTGCATGATTTTGAACCCCGCTTTACCTTAGGTTCGTGCATGAAAATGTGTTTAAATGGCTCCGAATTGCTTACAAGTGCGTTAATTTGCAGGTTTGCGCAAATAGAGGATGAATACATCAAAGCGGCTCAAAAAGGAGTGAAACCGGCAAAGTGCTAACAAAAGAGATGAAGGACTTCAAGGAAACCTGTGCGGACCGCACACCTTTGGTATGCGGCCGCACAGGATAGTTCAGAGACCCTGAGAATCAAGTTAAGCCTGTGCGGACTGCACTGTTTTGGTGTGCGGCCGCACTGGCTAGTCCAGAGACACAAGAAGATCAAGCAAGAGCTGCGCGAACCGTACTGATTTGGTGTGTGGCCACGCAGATGAATTCCAGAGAGACCTCAAATGCAGATAAAATCCACGCGGCCGCATGACAAAAGTATGCGGTCTGCGTTACTGTGCTCACGCGGCCGCATGACAAAGTAAGCGGTCCGCGTCACTATTCTCACACGGCCGCGTGTCAAAAGTACGCGGTCCGCGTACTTGTTCCAGAGGAGACCGTCAACAGCCCAGTTACCCTACGCGGCCGCACGACAAAAGTGTGCGGTCCGCATGAACCCTGCAGGGGCATTTTTGTCCGAAAATTGCTGGGTAGTATAAATAGTTTCTTTTTCTTTTTTTAGTAAAAAGATAGAGAATAGAGGGTAGCGACAGATCTCGCGAGGAACCATTTTACGCCTACTTTAGGCTATTTTGTACAAGTTTAAACTTGATGCTCTTTTCCTATTAATTATTATGGCATTTTTAGCTGTAATCTCTTCTTCTTCTTCATTTTCCATGTCTAGCTAAACCCCATAGCTAGGGTAGTAGCCCAACCCTAGTGTGGGTAATTGATGGGTTAAGTGATTAAATGCATGGATGATTATGGGTAATTGGTTTTGGGTTTAATGAATGTATTTAATTTGGATTTTGTGGTTGCAAACATGAAGTTTACATTAGTGGGTTGGGTCTCTACTTGAGAAAGAGGGGCTAAAACCTCTCATTCAATCCCAACAAGAACTTAGGATGGACCCATGAGAATGGTAGTCCTAAGTAACGGGTAATAATCTCGAGGGAGTAATTATCCTACTTGAGCCTAGAGTTGCTTAGGCAAATTGGCCTACCCAATTGGTCTCGAGAGAGCCAATATGGCAAAATTGTTCTCTCTATCGAGCGGTGTGAGAATGAGAGTAAAGAGCGACGGCTATCCTAATATCCCATGTATCATCCCCACATTGAAAATCCATATCCGTTAGTTATCTCACCTAGGCGAGAGCTACTTCCCTAGTCCCTTTTATTTCCATAAAAGAAAATCATACTTCGAAATATTCGGTAGCATAATTTCATGATTTAATAGTAGAAAACAAAATAGTAAACACTTTGAAAACACAAAAGATGTTAGAAGCTAATCTAGAAGTCAAGACTCAACTCTAGTGCAACACTATTATCACTCCAAAACTCTAACTCCCTGTGGAAATTGACCCCGTCACTATACGGGTAAGAGTTCGATTGCCCACTCATACCTTCGGGTTGAGTTTGTCACGATCAGTTACCCACCACTACTTCAAATAAGGTGGTCTTTTTAACTCTTTCGACATTCCTGGTCAGCATGATCTCTGCTCGGGTTGTCACAATTGCCAAGTTAAACCCGGCGAGGAGCTTTGTTACCGGAATGATGCTTCTAATTAATTTTGCTTATTCTACCACTCTCTACTGAATGATGTTGGCTGAGCTTCTTGGGTCAACCAAAACACTTTTAATCTTGAAATATAGAACATTGAGAGAAATTACCAGGGCGTCATTATGTGATAGAAGAAGTCTGTCATCTTCTTCCTCTGTGAATGTGATGTAACTTATAGTGAATTCTCAGAGTCTCTTATTGTGGGTCATTGATACTTATGTCTTCTTGGCCGTCGAGAAGGTTACATCATTGGTTTCATTCCCTCTGTAAATCATGTTGATAGTCAACCGATGAGGGTTTTTCCTTATCTTCGAGGGTTCTGCATTATCCCGACTGCGGTTGTAGTTGTTCTTGGCTTAGTCATTCAAGAAAACCCTGAGATGGCCATTCTTTAATAGTGTTTCCACTCCTTGCCCAAATATTGGTAGTCTTATAAATCCGTGAGGCTAATGTTAAAATTGTACTCTGACAACCTTGGGTAAGTGGAATCTTGGGTCCCCGATAGCTCTTTATCTTACAATGATCTGTTGTTTCGGCCACGATTAGTTCTTCTTTCGGGAGAAAATCTATCTGAGGACCGAAGCCCTTTACTGTCGTGCCCCTTGGCTTTCTCGAAAGGCAAGAAGTGACATTTAGAAGGTCGCCAATCTATGTCAAAATCATCCTTGATCTTATTCCCGTCCTTTTCTCGATCTCGCCACGTAGTTGATGTAGGTAACCCGAGTTGATCTGCTATCCTTATCTTCGATACATAGCTGTTATGGATCTGCCTATGTGGTCGCTTAGAATTTGAGCATTCTTTCCTTACTTTCGGGAGGCGTAAGAAATTCTGGTGTTTAGACCCTTAGTGAATGCCTCCTCTTTCCATTCATATGGCACGGCGGATAACAACATCCTTTCTTTCTGGAATCTGATCACGAACTCACAGAATAGTTCGGACTCTCTTTACGTAATTCTTAATATGTCTGCCTTTCAGGCCTATACCTTCTTGGCCTCGCTATAGGCCTTAATGAAAGAATCTGTGAGCATTTCAACGAAACCTATTGAGTGTTAGGGTATGAGTAAATACCATGTCAAGGCTCCTTTTGTGAGGGTTTCTCCAAATTTCTTCAGTAAAATAGGCTCAATCTTATGTTAGGCCAAGTCATTTCCTTCTACTGCTTTTGTATAAGTTGTGATGTGCTCTTGAGGATCTAAAGTCCCATCGTACTTTAGTATGTCCGCCATCTTAAACTATATCAGAATCGATTTTTATGTTGCGCTCGTCTTAACGGAAACTAGGTGTACTTCTTCGATTCGGTGCCCTTCAACACTAGTGGTACACTCAGAATCTGGTCCATTCGAACGTGGAACTCCTTCATTTTCTAATTCATCCGCTCGTTCGTCTCCCTTATGAATCTCATGAGTTCGATTTTGAAGGGATCATTACCGTTGTCGTTACCAAATCCATTGTCGGTACCCCTGGCTCCGTTGAAACTGACCTCACCCCTTGGGGTGTTGTTATCAACTCTTTGAGCCGTTTGATTTGTAGAACCGAAGGGAGGAACAGAGCCTCTTCCATCTGCGATGTTGGAAACACCTGATAATGACCGGTTCAATTCCATCATGACTTGGTCTTGCCTTGAGAGATGGCCCGTGATGGCGTTCTGTTGCTCTCTTAGGATCCTTACGTTTTCGTAACGTTTTCGTTTTCCACATCATCGTGAGTTGGCTCCCTCACTTGTCGGGGATATTGTGCGTCATAGACCGGAGTTGCTATGTTCCTCTAGTTGTGGGTGTCACTAATTGAATCCTTATGTTGAGGTAGATTTTTGTACGCCTTGATGTTGTGTGTAATATTGACATCATTAGCTGTCATCTTTTATTCTTGCTATGAAACAAAGATGAAATAGGTCAGTAATAGATGCAAGGATCAATCAACTACACAATTGTCTAAGCCCCATGGTAGGCGCCAAACCCTTTACCCGCTAAACGGTATAATTGAATTTATTACCTGGTTTATAGACAAGCAAACTTACTTGATCCGAAATGATAAATAAATTAGATCTAAAATAAGACTTAGCGTTAAAATCAAAGGAAATGGCAGACCTGCAGTGCTTCCGAGGACAGAAGTAAGAGCAATATCCAACAAAAGTTGTATTATTTAGCTTGAGAACAAGGTGTAACATAAGTTTTGCTAGAGATTTCGTGTGCTTACAATGACTGTTGAAGCTACTATTTATAGTTATACCTACGAAATAAGATCATAGGATCAAACCCCTCTTAAATGACAAGAAATGGGGCAATTGATGAATATATAACAGCAAGCCATGAATGCCAAAGTTCTGTGCAATGGCTACCTAGTTAATACTAGGAAATATTCTTCATTAAATATCATATAGTGAAAAACATTCAACCCGCTCACGTTGATCATGTTTCCTTCGGGGTTTATCCGGTGCCAACTACAGTTGTTATTTCTGGTCTTGGTTCTCACTTGATTTTCTTTCATCTTTCCACGTGTTGTCGTATCATTCGATCATTTAATATAATTCAATTTTACCCTATACAATACGTAGTATGATTTGTATCAAACTATTTTCTTGTATTTTCTCCGATATTATATCCGGAACTCCTCCACCGGCAAAGGAAATAGAATTGATCGAGCCAAAAAAAAAATAGAACGCAAAACTTTTAAAAAGATTTTTTTTTTAAAAATTTGTACCTTTTTTCAGTTTAAGTATATTCTTGCTCTATCATTTCAATTTTATCGAATATCCTGGAATGGACAAAAGGATGTGTCTTGAAGGGAATGAGGTCAATATTAATATGCCAAGAGAGTAAATGAAATACAATGATACAATGAACATGAGAGGAGAAAAAGAAGAATTTAGTCTATGATTGAGAAAGCAACAGATAAAGTAGGATTTGCAACTTGCAAATATAGCAGCTAGCATATTAATTAGTAAAATGCAAGTAGAGGGTGATGACAGACGTCATTTCTCCTTACTGTCGGTTTGCTTTCATTCAAGTTTCCTTTCACTAGCTAGCTCTTTATGTCCATGCATGAAAACAACTTGATCTAGATAGGCATGCTTAATCTGGATGTCGTGGATTGTCTTGCATGCATGCATTAAGTAGTCGCACCCGAATTTATAGGGAAATTAGGCAACTTTGTCAAGTTTTGATGATAAGAAAATGGACACCAAGTCAAACTCAACCATAAAAAGTAGCTCAAGAGATAGCATAATATTATTATATATAGAGACAATAATCCCATTTCTGAAGAACCGTTGTAGGAACTCAACACACAACCACAATATAAAGTGTCAAATATCTAGTAAATCATTAATTGAAATGATTTTAACTTTGATACCATGGTAGAAAATAAAAATTTACCCGAACTTAACCCAAAAAACTAATATAACAAGACAATCACATTCCTAAAGAATTGATTGGAAATGTGGACTGATGGAGTAAGACGCAGCCGCCATGAAAAGCTGTCCATACTAGGCGGATCCAGGATTTGAAGGTTGCGGGTGCCATATTACTTTGGACTTTGACTTGATCTCTTTGAATTTTAGTTCGGGTTATTTGTCTTTAAGTACAAATCGATAAAAAAAATTAATAATTATGGTGAGCAAAGCATAAAACTTTCAATAACATAACTAATATCAACAAAAAATTAGTATTATTTATTTACAATTGTCTTGGATGAATTTTTATATTCTGGAGTTATGACTTGACTAAAAGATGAGCAAATACGACTAAAACTCGCTATAAATGCATATTTAAATACTCAAAGCAAAATCTTACTTGATAAACATTAGTTTTATTTTTATTTTTTATAGAACACTAAAGTCTTTGAAATAGAAGCAAGAATATATAAAATTAAATGAGAACTCACAAGGAATACAAAGTTAGCAGCAATTGAAGAAAAGGAAAGAAAAGAAGAAACAAGGGAAAAAAAGAAGAAAAGAAAAAAGGAGAATGAATCTCTTGTAATACTAGTACTAGTTACAAGAAATGCACAAGCCTAGGCTCGATCCTGCGCCCTAGAGGCAAAAAGTTAAGCCCTGCACCAGTGGCACCAATCAACCTATCGTCACAACAAGTGCCATTTTAATAATTCATTCAAATTTCTAAATATACGTACATATATTTACATATACATATAGCATTTCGGCTGAGGTGTGCGGGTGGCGTGCAACCCTCTCCTCCTCAGTAGATCCGCTCCTGAATACTTGGGAGATTTAGAAATTTATGAAGAAAATATACATTTTGACAATTAATTCATTTCGTGATTTAATCCTATGAGATTGCCGTTATAAATCAGCTTTGGAAGAAAATTAAAAGGTACACCAATCGATTAAGACTTGTTTAAATGTTAATAAACAAGTAAAAAATGTTGGTCGTTTAATTCAAGTGACTACCAACTTATGCAAAAGCTAGCTAAAATATATATATAGTATACTATAGTTAATTACCACAAAGCTATATGCACGTGTAACTTTCTTCTTTTCATCAGTACAACCCTAGCAGATTGCCGCAAATATCTTTTTGTTTTCAAAAAGAAAAGGAATCATCTCACGCTTTTATAAAGGAGGATCTATAAGAGCATCGTAGTTACTATTAATTCTATTTAAAAAAGAAAAAACTTTCTAATTGATTCATAAACCTAATTTAGCTACAGCTTGACGCATTTGTAACTACAGCAAGGGGCCACATCTCCACCAAGGAATTGGTGGCTCCAAAATTCTCAAAAATTGTCACACGATAAATTAAAAAAAAAAAATTCAATGTTCATTTGTCACTTTACTATAATGTCGTTTTTTGGTTCTATTCTATGCTAATTTACTTGTACGTCATTTTTAATTATGTCAACTCCGTCGCATTATATATGATTAAATTAAGGTAGGTGCATGTCATCTTGTCGTTTCTTTGCTTTTTTTAAAAGTATATTAAGTGAGAATAATAAACCTTTTATACTATTAATGTAATTTAACTTATTATAACGATAATTTCAGAAACCTTCTATCCCCTCAAGTTTAACTCATAGTCAATAGCCCAGCTGCATCACTTTCCCGAATAGCCACAGCTTTAATTAATAAAACATTTTCTACCACCTCTAAGATGAATGGGTACAAGTTAATCATAGTGTTTATGTTATGATTTAATAAAGAAGTCAAATGACAGAGAATTATTTAGCTATATGTGTCAATTTTTTAAATGATTTCTCTCGTAAGAGTTAAGACCCATATTGTTTCGTGTTTACATAAGATGAATTCATGTCCTTTTTCTACAAATGCACGCCGACTCCATTATTTCCTAGTAATAGACTAACAAAAATAGAAGAACTATTGCCTCCAAGCCAATAATTAGAGTGAACTATTACTATAACAAAATAAAATACAAAATCTGACATAAGCAGATTCCTTATCAGAAAAACCCACTACTCATATACACCAAATTAGAGTGAATAATTTTCATCTTTTTGTCTTCTCATATACTTATACCTTATTGGATAAAACAGCTATCCTTTAAGGAATAAAACAACCTAAAGAAACCAAGATATCTAATCAAGAACGTTAGGTTTCATGCATATTAATTCAAAAGTGTTGTACAATTAATTATATTGACGAAGGATTAGGTATGTAGGAAAGACACAAGAATTATAGGAGTAAAATATGCTTATCCTATCCTTTTCTAAACTTAAAAATTATCTCATCCAACTAGAGGTAGACAAGCCCATAGCAAAACATCCAATCTCTCTTTTTTTTTTTGGTCCAATCAAGAATTATACCTCTTTAAGGTGAAGAAACCCTTTATTTGTTGTTTAGAAGAAGCCCGTAAAACCAAAAGGCATTTATGCTACTTATAACTTTGAAACTATTTAACCACCAAAAAAATATGGTGTAGTGGATGACACTCCTCTTCCCTTAACCAGATGTCTCGGGTTCGAGCTCTAGGTATGGAAAAATCTTTAATAGGGAGCGCTTCCCCCCGACTGAGGCACTACGCGGCGCGAATCCGGATATAGTCGGGCTCCAATGCAGGTATCGGATAACGGGTGGATAACAAAAAAAAATAATTTGTAAACACATTATATTATATAATTAGGGGATACACTATAACATTATGCATCTACAACTATAAAGTACGTCGTTGTTAAAGATGAAAATTTTCGTGGCTAAACATTTTAGCCATAGTAATTTTTTCCGTAGTATCCGTAGCAATAAAATTTGTAGCTATTTAGGTAGTTATTGCTACGATTGTTAGCAATTATAGCTAATATGAAGAATTAGCTTTACCAACTTAATTTTTGTGGCAATTTTTTTTATAATTTTATAAATAGCCATAGAACTCTAATTTGTGTGGCTATCATTAGGAATTAGAGTTATTAATCTGTATTCCTGTAAATATATAAAATAATTCTGAAAACAGAAACACAAAGTTGGTAGAAATTAATTCTGAAAACAGTATATTGTACTTCAAAATAAATTTTGAAAATGGTATAGGAATAAATCGAACCTACTGAATACACAGTGTGTACTTAAGGAAATCATTCCCCTCAGTACCCGAGGTTCTGGAATATATCCTCCCATGACAGAACGGTTTAACTCACCGAAGTGTTGGTAATAAAAACGCCGATGAACAGCGAACCACTCGAAGGCTGTAAAATACAATAGAATTTTTGTGTAGAAGAAGAAGAAGATTTTCAGAAAATTTCGTAAGTAAATATTCTGGGATTTGCAGGAATATTTATAGCTAATTTGCTACTATTTCTGAAAAGGTATGCAACTTTACTTAATTAATTAAATATTTAAAAAGAATTTTATCCAAAAAGATTAATCAAGCAATCGTTGACCGAAGCCGAAGCCGAGCGATGACGACGACGATGCGAGACTTGCCTACTCTTTAAGAGCTAAAAGATGAGCTTCTCTATATATACACAAAGATTTTCTTTCCTTATACCAATGATGGATAAAGTGTATTTATAAAATGAACTCATTCAACTTTCACTTCCGTTCATTTCTTTTTCCACCATTTTTCATTCACACCTCTCTTTTTTATTATTAAATAATAATAAAACCCAACAATTAACTATAATTAAATTCGTAGCTAAAATTTTATAACTATAGATGCATAATGTTGTAGCGATAGAAGCAACTAGTATTCATACATAAGAGTTATTATATTCTATTCTATGCTTATGGAAGGATAGTGCAAAGTCAAAGATGAATTAAATGGGCACTAAAAATAAAATAAAACTGATAGGACATTGACAATTGGAAGATGCATACAGACAATCAGCCCGCAATCCCTATTTTCATTATCACTATTAAACAAGTGGGTTTTGAACCGCAATCATCATATACGCGCGGAGTATTAGAAATAAATCAATAACGTACACTTTATATTATAGTATTAAAAAAAATAGATTGTTACACTTCTTGGAACTTCTTGCACATGTTGGTTGCGAATTAATTGCGAACTGGGATTTTACGACCAACTCAAGGAACCACATGGCATCGATCGACATTGAATTATTGTCCCATCCGATCTGAATCTACTCTTTGCGTTAGATCAAAGTTAAAATAACTGCACTAAATACAGAAAACAATTAAAGAAGAGTTATAGGCACCTACTGTTCATGCCAAACTAATTAATGTACAATATGTGTTTGCACATAAATTCTCACCTCATGTTATCTTCGGTTAATAAGTTGTTATGGTTCGATGATGATGTAGACGTCAAGTGTACGTAAGTGTTTTTCAGGCAAATGCTAACTTTTGTTCATCTTTCAAATAAATAGAACATAAATGAAAACGAAAATCAAATAACTTTTGGTTTGGTATAATCATGGATAAAACTTACAGATGCATAACGTTCTTTGCTAGCTCATAGTTAGGTATATAACTTGTTTACATGTAAATCAGTACGGTTTAACTTATAGTGTGATTTATTAATGAGTGAATTGATTTGACCCAAAATAATAAATAAATAAATAAGAATGATGATAAGATTAGCTAATGGTACTAAAGGAGATAACAAGTCTGACTAAGAACTTCCGTCTTTCCCATGATAAAAGTAAATGCGATATTTAGCTGTTCAAATTGAGCGTAAGAAGACAATAGATTATAGTTTTTGTGTGCATCCCTGCAATGGCTATTAATCCTCCTATTTATAGCCTTATTAGGGAGACAAGATCCCTAAATCAAGCTCCTCTTAAATGTGAATAAAAACGACATTGATGGTTGCATAACGGTTAGTCTTGAATGTGATATTTTCTGTAACGACCGCTCGTTAAATGCTACCGTGAATCTTTATTGCCAGCTACTCTTCCTTCGGGATCCGTCTAACACCGGTCACACACTCATGCCCCATGCTAGTCATCTACTGACTCACGTTCCACTTGTCTTTGGTTCCATGTGTCATCTCATCATTCTGCCAACTGTCACTAACCAATTTTATCCCATACATATAGTCCCCTTACTTTTCGGTGACGCAACTCAGTATTATCAGGAAGAAGATAAGAGTTCTTTTCTTGGCGAGAAAAATCTTGAACGGTCTCTAACACTTGAAAAGACACACGTCTTCTTGCATTTAACCCGAACACGTGTTGTTCCATGATTTAGCATGTATTTTCACCGGTTTTTGAGGTAATCATGTTCATAATTTTTGTCGTCTAGAGCGGCCTTATCGGCTCGCCTTACGTATTTCGCACGTGTATGTATATATGTCTTTTGGACAGGTTTTCTCACATATGTTATTCCCGTGGTTCAGTAGATGCTATTCATATTTATATCTTGGACGCATGCTTAAGGGTGTTTGACAGGTAGGACTCGAGCACTTGCCATGCCCCATTGGTTTGGGTCGTGACATATACATACCATTTTACTTTGGGTCCTTTCACTTTAGGGACGGGTAAGAACTTTAACCCAATAATTGTGGAATTTAACCACCCCGTACCAATTTTTTGGCATAAGTAGGCCATCTATATGGCGTACGGTGGCTTACCTCCTCTAATTATATGCTGAAACTAAGGAAAGCCTAACCCTTGTGCATATGATGAATCTTTACTCCCCAAAGATCTCCCGTGCGGGTGTGATGAATATCCGCAAGCATGACCACCATGCCCTTCTTACTAGTGTGAACGATGACAACGATTGTAGATGGATGTAATGGTTTGTTATCATTGCCACCAGGGACATGATTCCGGCACCACAACACCCGTTTTCCCTCAATCATGGAACCTTTCCCATAAGTCTTCGTATATTTGTTTCTCTTCTTCATGAAAAAACTTTCTCCTTGGCTCACATTTTATTTCGTCATTCCAGCTACTCGTTGGGAATTACCATGGATTAAAGTACTGAACTGACGGGTATAGAAATTCTTGATATTACCACGACTGAATCCGAAGAGTGGAAGGAGAAGGCCCCCAACTATTAGTGGAGAACTAAATACCTCGAAATGAAAAACATTATTTTTCATTTCAATCTCAACAAATTAGGAGCAATTTGTTAATTGTTCTTTGGTTTCACACAGGACTTCCGAAGGGTTCCGTCCTGTGCCCCAACGTCGAGGCTCTCGATGACCCCGAAAAAGCCGAACGGGTATTGAAAAGTTCCCTTAGCTAAAATAGGGCTCGCGTATCTGCTCAAGCCTCCAGTGAGGATGCCTCGTCTCAGAGTCCCAGTCTAAAGAAAGAAACCAAAGAGGAAGCAAAACTCCTCGATTGGAGCTCAGAAGTAGAGAGTGAGAAGATCATCAACTGAACCGGTCACAATGGTTATTGATGATGAATAAGGGGCTAATGCTGAAAGCGACCCTCTTCAAAGAAGAAAAAGCTCTTCATCAGCTCAACCGGGTGCCGGTAGAGCTTCAAAATCCATCGTTAGAGAAAGTTCAGGCACTTTAGGAGCGGGGGAGGGGGGGAATGGGTTTGGTTGAAAATGCTGATTCTTGATCTGAGGAGTTCAGCCCATGACCTTTCTCTTCCATCAACTACTGAGCCAGTCACAACTGTACGCCTTCTACACCAGTCGTTTCTTCTTCATCTACACCAACAACTCCGTATCCACATACACCACGTGTCCCTTCTTCACCAGTACAAATTGCTTCTCCTCTACCAGCATCAGTCGAACAAGTAGGGAATTCCTCTCCTCCATGTTCTCTTAACTACGGGAACTTGGAAAATAATTACTCACCCCTTATCAAGATCCTAATGGAAGGTGAAGTCTCACTCTTTCTGTTTCGAAGGAGTTCCATATTCTCTCTAAGCCAAGGAGCTTCCCATTTATCTAAAGCCGCTGGCTTCAGCGAAGGATTGGAAAAATATGTACTCCCTTTCTGGGAAGTGCCTAATAAAAAACAACATACATTGCTCGATGTAGGTATTAACCTCACTTCGCTTTATCATTTTCCGATTTATATTTTGAAATACTAACTTAATTCCATCCTTTTTTTAGGCCAATCTTCTTGCCTCTGAGGGCATGTATAGACTGATCCTGAACAAGCAAGGGATTGTTTCAGAATGAGATTAACTCTTGGCTGAAAGGAATCAGCTTGTCAAGCACCTCCTAGTGCTAGTGGCCAAAATCGCTCAAAAGGATGAGCTCGAGGCCCGACCGTAATAGCTGGACAAGATAGGATGGCTCATAGATGATATTGTGAACCTTAAATCACATCAAAAACATGAATCGCACCCAAATTTAAGCCTATTGAAACTAATAAATTTTCAACTTGTACAATCGATGTGGAAACCTATCAAATCAACTCCGATTGAATCCAAATTTTGTACACAAGTCATAAATGAATCAACGGACCTATTTTATCCTTCAAAACTAAAATCCGAGCATAGTAACTACAAAGTTAACCTTTGGTCAAACTTCTCAACTCTCCAAACTTCTATTTCAACTTTTGCCAATTCAAACCAAAATCACATGCGGACTTCCAACTCAATATTTGACACACTTCTAAATCCAAAATCATCCTACAAAGCCATCGAAATCATCAAAACTCCATTTCAGAGTCATTTACACATAAGTCAATATTCGGTCACTCTTTCAACTTAGGCTTCCAACCTTGAGACTAAGTGTCCCAGCTCATTTCGAAACATATCTGAAACCAAACTAACCATACCGGCAAGTCACATAACAATAAATAATCATAGAATAAGCAATAAATGGTGGAATAACATCAAAGTGTAAATTGAACCCTTAACTAGAAACTTAAGAGTTTTGCAGCATAACCAAAGTGTAAATTACATAGTGTAGTATAGGTGTCCTAGTGTACCTTAAATACTAACCGATGACTCTAAACTCTAATTAACCTTGTAAAGTTTCATAAGTTGTATTTATCACAACAGAGCTATAATTAGTTAGGAATGGCCCTATATGGTGCATATACTGTATTATGACTACAACCGCCGAGCTATAATCGGTTAGGAATGGCCTTATGTGTATAATGGCCCAAATGGTCGTTTTGAGCTTTTAGTGTTTTGTTAATTGGTTTAAGGTCTTGAGTGGCTTTATAATGTGTAATATGACTTGCTTGCATGGTCGAATTTAATTTTTGGATGTTTCAGGATTTATTTGAATGAGTAATTCTTATTTTAGAAGTTTAAATTGCAAATATTGACTAATGTTTGACTTTTGTGAAAATGATCCCTAAAAGGTATTTTAATGACTCCGGTAGGTTTATATCGTAATTTTGGATTTAGGCCTATGCCCAGAATTAAATTCGAAGGTCTCTACGTTGATTTGGATTGTTAGCCGAAAGTTGGCAATGTAAAGGCTTAGATTATGATAAGCTTGATCGTAGGTTGATTTCATAGCTATCGAGTTCAAATTTTGTTTTTAGGACTTGGAATAGGCTCATTTTGTTATTTGGCACTTATCTGCAAAGTTTGGTATCATTGCAAGTTAATTTAATAGGAATCAGACATGTGGTTCTATTTTTATAAGTTCTTGAGTTTCATATAAATTTCATGTGTTTTGGAGGTCTCATTCATGGTTTGAGATGTTATTTTGATGGTTTGATCATAAGTTCTTGGAGCCCCAAGGGCTGGGGTGAGCTTCGTCGTATTTCGAAATGTTTGAAGAGTTTCAATTTTTTTCTTATGCTTGAATAGGTGTTGCAGATCTCACAAATGTGAGATTTTGTTTGCATATGTGACCTCCTCATTTACGAGATGGGAGCTGTATTTTCAATGATAAATGGAGCCTATTAGGTTTACTATAACGATCCAGCTGGTCATTTTGAGTATTATAGACCTGTTCCCTATTTATCGCATAGTCTATGGTCATTTGTAATGTGACTTACTAATGTGGTTGGTTTCGTTCTATAGATGTTTCGAAATGAGTTAGGACACTTAGTCCCAAGGTTAGAAGCCTAAGTTAAAAAAATTGACCAGCTATTGATTTATGTGTAAATGATTTCGGAATAGAGTTTTGATGATTCTAATAGCTCCATAGGGTGATTTTACACTTTGGGTTGTGTCTGGATATTGATTTGGAGGTCCATAGGTTATTTTTGTTTGAATTGGAGAAAGCTGGGAAAATAGAAGTTTGGAGAGTTGAGAAGTTTGACCGAGAGTTGACTTTATGGTTACTTGGCTCAGATTTTGATTTTGAAAGCTGGAATATATCGTTGTGTCATTTATGACTGTTGTGCAATTTTGGTTCAATCAGAATTGATTTTATAGGTTCGGCATCAATTGTAGAAGTTGAAAATTCATTAGTTTCAATAGGCTTGAATTGGGGTACGATTCATGTTTTGACATTGTTTTATTTGATTTGAGGCCTCGAGCTCATCCTATCTTGTTCATTAGTTTCACAACAATTTTTTGATGTTGTTTGATGTGTTTGATATGATTTAATAGCAGTTGTAGAACCTTAAAGAACAAATGCTAAGTAAGTTGAGCTTCACGATATTGTAATTGTTGTTGCCGAACATGAGTCAGCCTTCATGAATATGTTAATATCATGGAGTCTGGCTTTCGTACAAAAATCGAGGAGGCCAATGTTGCCAAGGAGAGGAGGGAGCAAATGGAAGAGAGAATCAAGAGAGTCATGGAGCACAACCGACTTCACTCAACCACCAACATTGAGCTTGATTCCAAATTTTGCGTAATGAAGGCTGAAAATGAATGGATCCAAGACAAAATTGATAAGCTCCGAGCCAAACTCCTAGACAAAGAAGATTCCCTTGTCTTCAAGAAAACATATGCCATGTATCATATGAAGAAGAAGACTTTGGAGGATGCCAAAGAAGGCATTGTCAACATCTATGGTTGCATTGCTGGGGACTGGAGATAACTGCTCGTGAAAACCTTCCTGCTCTGACCGCTACATACGACTCCTCGAATATTAATACTGAGTATTTAGGATTTGAATTGGAAAC
The DNA here is from genome assembly GCA_032618575.1 of Nicotiana noctiflora. Taxonomy (NCBI): domain Eukaryota; kingdom Viridiplantae; phylum Streptophyta; class Magnoliopsida; order Solanales; family Solanaceae; genus Nicotiana; species Nicotiana noctiflora. The sequence continues at coordinate 66,059 of JASVEL010000421.1, forward strand.
TAAAAAAGATGAAGGCCCCGAACCAGCGGAGGAATAGGCTTCTCCCAGTAAAGAAAAAGAAGACTCCCCTCTCTTCGGATTCTAGCAGCAAGAGGTTATGTGTGGGTGGGTGGGGGGAGTTTTTTTCGTTTTGTAATTATGCCACATCTTTTACCATGTTTTTCACTTTAATCAATGAAAGAATATTTTACTAAGACTTGTGCAAAAACATTCTTATTCATTTAATTGAGAAAGTTCGGGAATATTCACGCATCCGATAGTATTTGATTCTGGGCATAAATTCTTTTGGAATCTACCCTTTACCATGAGAGTTCATAAAAGAGGGCCCGTATATTTACGGTGCTCTTGAAGAGGACGTCTCATGTTCATTCCGGTACAAGCATTTGAAGTTTTGTTAACTTTCAAAGGATAAAATAAATTAATTTATCATCCGAACGATAAATAAGATAAGAATAAAAGGACTTTGATTTATTCCCTCTATTATTAAAAGTACATTTACATAAATATTTATTTGCTTAAATAAATAAAGTTGCCAATAGATGTGAATAACTTGTACAACTTATTTAGGAGTTGATCATGTAGTTTTCGGTCCTGATAACATATTGAATCCGGTTCTAACAGTCCCTAGCCCTTTTAATATTTTTAGTATTTTTTCATGTATTATCCCCCTACCTAGTGTTCGGATGTTGAGCATGAGAATTCAAACACTGGAGGTCTTGCTTTCGTCGATGTTATTCCTTTCATAGATGGCTTTTGCGTTGTTTCGTCATTAATGGAAATCTCTTGTGGATGGATAAAAAATCTGTTATCGGAGGCCAATGAGACTCCTGAGTTATGCTATCATGCCAAAGATTATTTAACCATCTACAAGTTGATTACCATATGAGTCATTCTACACATAACTTTACTGGTGATCTTTACTTCGTAATATGCTTTACGTTGTTGCCCGGTATAAAATTTTACCAGAAAAATGCAATGGGACAAAAAAGTGGTCGAAGGAAAAAAGAGCGCAACACATACTTTCAGTACCAACAAGGATCTTCAGCAATAATACCTTTTGAGGTGAGTCACGTTCCAATTGCTTGGCAGTTTAACTCTATTTTGATTTTACAACTCGTATGAACCTTTACTGGTTATAGATGAAACCCGATAAGGTCCTTCCCATTTTGATCCCAGCTTCCCGGGGTTGAACTTTCAGGTGCTTTGAGTAATTTTCCTTAGAGCCAAATCCCCTTCTTTGAAATATCGGAGATTTTCCCTACGATTATAATACCTTTCCATCCTTTGCTTTTGTTCCACATCATGAAAATATATACTAGATCTTGGCGCTCTTCAAGAAAATCGAGTTTAACTAGCAATGCTTCATTGTTTGCTTCTTCGTTTGCTTGGTAAAGCCTCAGGGTTAGTTCCCCCACCAGTATTAAATCTTCTGAATCGTACACGGGCAAAAAGGGGTCTCTAATGTGCTTGACTTTATTGTGGTCCGGTAAGACCATAAAACACCTGGTAGATCATCCAGCCACTTGCCATTAGCATCTTCTAAATTCTTTTTAAGGATTTTGGATAATTGCCTTATTGGTTGACTCCGCTTGTCCGTTAACACCCGAGTGATATAAAGAAGACATAATTCATTTTATCTTTAATCCTTCCAAAACTTTGTGACTTTATATCCTACAAACTGTAGCCCGTTGCCATAAGTAATCTCCTTTGGTATTCTAAATCGGCAAACTACGTACATGAAGTTAACCTCTATAATTTTTTGTTAGGACCTGCCTTAACCCATTTGGTAAAATAATCAGTTAAAACCAAAACAAATCTTACCTTTCCTGGCCCTTGTGGTAAGGGGTCGACTATGTCAATCTCTCACTTCATGAATGGCGACAGTGACACCACCAAGTGAAACAATTCTAGTGGTTGATGTACTAACTATGCATGATTCTGGAATTTATCACATTTTTGTACGAATGTTTTTGCATCATGTTCCATTCGGGGCCAATAGTAGCCGGCCTTGACTAACTTGAGAACCAACGAGTCTCCACCGGAGTGGTTTCCACAGATTCCTTCATGGACTTCCCTCATCACGCAATCTATTTCTGAGGCCCCTAGAAACCGAGCCAATGGTCGTTGGAACGACCTCCTAGAACAATTATCCATCAATAATACAGTAACTAGCTGCTTTGGTCCGTGCCCGAGAAGTTTTTGGGTCCTCTAGTAATGACGATGTCTGTGAAATTCAATGAACTCGTTTTTCCAATCCCATATTGGGATGGTTGAATTACTTCACAATATTCTTCCACATCCAGCACCGAATGCAGCAATTGAATGACCATACCGAAATAAGATTCTTTCATCTTTATGGATAAGCCCAATTTAGCCAATGCGTCTGCCTCCACGTTTTCCTCCCTCGGGATGTAGACGATTGACCATTCTCTGAATCATGTAAGTAATGCTTGAAACTTGTTCAAGTAGTGTTGCATGCATTATTCCTTTATGTCAAAATTCCATAAACTTGGTTTACCACCAGCTGGGAATCGTATTTTATCTCGATTACTTTGGAACCCAGGCACCAAGTTAATTCGAGTCCTGCAACTAAAGGCGCGTACTCAACTTTATTGTTATTTAATGGTACCGTTCTAATGGCATGTGTCAGGATTTCCCCCAAGTAGTGATTAGAACCACATTGAGACCGGTCTCTTTAACGTTGGATGCTCCACCCATAAACAAGGTCCAAACTCCTGATACAGTTCCCAATACCAGTACTGCTTCTTTAGCAGCTAAATACATTAATCCTGGACTAAAATCAACCACGAAATCGTCCAAAACCTACGGCTTGATTGAAGTCTTAGGATTGTATTCCATGTTGAATTCACTAACTTCGACTGCATATTTAGTCAACCGACCCAACAACTCAGAGTTGTGAAAGACATTTCTTAAGGGTAAGGTTGTCACAACAACTATTTGATGACATTGAAAATTAGGACTAAGCTTTCGAGAGGCAACTACGAGAGTTAAGGCTAGTTTTTTGAGGTGCAAAAATTGAGTCTTCGCTCATGATAGTATCTTACTAACGTAATGAACAGGAAATTACATACCTTCTTCTCCTCGAACCAAGACAGGGATTACCGCTACTTCCAAGATCACAAGGTAAATTAACAGTTACTCATCTTCCCCGATTTTGATAATAACAGAGGCTGGAAAGGTACCTTTTTAGGTCTTTCAATGCCTGTCGGCATTACGGAGTCCACACGAAGTTGTTCTTCTTTTCAAAAATGAATAGAAGTGGTGGCATTTTTTAGAGGGCCTCGAGATGAACCTTCTTGGGACCGCCAACCCACCGATCAACCTCTAAACTTATTTCACACTTATTAGCTGGTAAAAGATATCCTTGATGGATTTGATTATATTGGGGTACACTTCAATCCCTCTTTGTGGGGTCAGAAACCCCAAGAATTTACCGTAGCCAACTCCAAAGGCACACTTCCCAGGGTTGAGCTTCATGTTGTACTTTCTCAGACTGTAAAACGTCTCTTGGAGGTGTTCTCGGTGATCACCTACATTAAGAGGCTTAACTAACATGTCATCAATATAGACTTCTATCACCTTACCTATCTGTTTTTCGAATATCTTATTAAGGAGCCTCTAATAAGTGGCTCAGACGTTATGAAGACCAAAAGGCATCACATTACAACAACGTGTGCCAAAGTTTGTGATGAAATAGGTCTTCTCTTGATCTACCAGGTTCATTCTAATTTGATTATACTCAAAATAGGCATTAAGAAAACTTATTAGCGTGTAATAGACCGCCGCATCAATCATTTGATAGATATTTGGCAATAGGAATGAGTATTTGGGGCACACCTTTTTAGATCCTTTAGTTTACACACATCCTAAACTTATTATTGGGTAATCGGGTTACGTCTTTCTTAACAAACCTGTTTCTGACCTATTGGCATTTCTTTTGCCTTACCAGTCAGAAGTTTGGATCCAAACTTAGTTTGTGGGCTGCCACCTAAAATGAAATACCTATCATATATGAATGTGACCACGTAAAGCAGTCAACGTTAGCTTTAAGGAAGCCTGTTTCGAAGTGGAATTTCCTTTCCAAAAATTCCTCGAACAATATCACATGTTCAAGCTCTTCCGTAGTTAATTTTGTCGCATCCGTCTTCTCTGGTACATGAAAAGATCTCGTCACCTGATATAATTCGGATGACTCCTTATTTACCATCTTTGATTGGGATGGTAGAAGGCACTTGTTCCTCTAAATGTTATTTGTTGTTTTCTTTTTCCTTACTACTCAAAATGGTTACAACGTTCATCTTCCTTGTCGCCAGTTGGTCTCCTCTTATATGTTTGATCCCTTCTAGTGTAGAAAATTTCAACAATTGGTGAGATATCGAGGGCATAACCTTCATCTCGTGTATCCACGGTCTTCAAATGATCACATTATAGACCATGTTTCTATCTACCACTTCAAAAAAGTGATCTTTGTTACCCCTTTGATGTACGTGAGCAACAAAAGTTCTCCTTGGGTTGTGACACCTCTTAGGTTAAAGCCAGCTACAAGTTTTGCCATTTAAGTGATGCTCCCAGTCAACTACGCTTTTTCTAGAACCATCTATTATATGATGTTGGCTAAATTTTCTGGAAGAATCAAAACACGCTTACTTTTGAAGTCTAAAACATTATGAAAGATTACCAAAGCATCATTGCACGAGAGAAGGATCCCATCAACATCTTCCTCCGTGAAGGTAATGTTATCTTCTGCGGCTTCTTAAATTCTCTTGCCATGATTCACCGATTTTTTTGTCTTTTTTGCTGCAAAAAATGTCACTCCATTGGCCTTGTTTCGTCCGAAGATTGTGTTGATTATCATCAGAGGTGACCTTGTTGTTGTCTTTGACGGCTCCGCATTATCCCCACTTCTGTCATAATTTTTTTTGGCACGGTCATATAAAAACTCTCTAAGATGGCCATTCTTCAACAACGTTGCCACCTCCTCGTGAAGACGTCGGTAGTCCCCAGTTTTATAGCCATGTGTCCCATGGAATTCACACTATAGATTAGGATTTGGCTAGGATCCGATCATATTGGTTTCAGAAACCGTGCTTCTTTGATATTCCTCATTGCCGACACCAATTCTACCCGGCTGATGTTAAATTTGTAAATTGGTAACCTGAGATATGCGGGATCTCGGGACACTGCACCTCTTTCTCTTGCAACAATTTGTTATTCCAACCACGATTCTTCTTTCTATCGGAAGCAAACGTATCCAATGACTGTAATACTTTACTGCTATGCACATTGGTCCTCTCGTAGGGTAGAAAGCGACACCTAGAGGACTTTTGATATGCATCAAAGTCATTTTTAAAATTATCCTAATTTTTATCGCAACCCTATCCCTTAGAGGACACCAAAGATCCAAGTTGGTCATCTTCTAACATTATCTTTGACTCGTAGTGATTGTGGATACCTGTCCATGTGGTTGCCTGAAACTCGAGAAATCTCTCCTTCAATCTTCGGGAAGTATCAAAACTTAGTAGATTGAGACCCTTTGTGAAGGCCTTCGCTGCCTATTCATCCGGAACCGTTAGTAGCAGCATCATTTCCTTTCGAAATCGGATTACGAATTCCCACAATAGCTAAGATTCTCTTTGCGAATTTTTGAATATATCTGTCTCTTTGGTTTGGATCTTTCTTGATCTAGCGTGGGCTTTAATGAACGAATCTATAATCATTACAAAAGAATGGATTGAATGTTCAGGTACAAGAGAATAAAATGCCAGGATCCCCTTCGTGAGGGTTTCTCCAAACTTCTTCAACAAAACTGACTCAATCTCGTGTTGAGCCAAGTCGTTATCTCTTACTGTTGTGGTATAGGTTATGATGTAGTCTTGTAGGTCCAAAATACCATCATATTTTGGAGTATATGGCATCATGAACCTCTTCGAAATCAGCTTCATTATCGCGCTCGGTAAACGGAAACTACATATACTATATTGTATCTTGTCATTTTAACACTGTGACGCGCCTGGGATCTGATGCATCCGAGCATGAAACTCCTTCGCATTCTGGTCGATTTATCCATTCATTCATCTCTCTCATGAATCTTATGAGTTCGGTTTTGAAAGGATCATTCAAATTATTTTTCCTAGATCCGTTACTGGTCCTTCCGATTTCGTCTAAACCGACTTCATACCTCGGTGTGTTGTTGTCAGTGAGCTGTCTGATTTGTTGAAATGGTAGGAGGAATAGTAGTCCTTCCATTAGCGTTAGTAGAAGTGCCCAATAATGCCCGCTTCAATTCTATCATCAGACGATCCTGCCTCAAAAGGTGATCCATGATCACCTTTTGTTGTTCTCTCAAGATTTTGAGTGTTTCGACAATGTGCTCGTCCTCTGCATCATCAAAAGTCTGGTCCCGCACATGCTGAGAATATTGTCCTTCGCGAACTTTGGTCGCTTCATCTCCTTCGTTGCGAGTTTCACTAGTCAAATCATCACATTGGAACACATCTTCTTGTTCATCGTGTGCTCCAACATTGTAAACGTTATTAACATCATTAGCTCCCATATATGATTTTTACTAAGGAAGAAACCAAAACTTGTTAGTAACAAACGACGGATCAAAGCGATTACACAACTGTCTATGCCCCACGGTAGGCGTCAAACTATTTATCCGTAAAATGATACAATTAGATAACGTAGTTTATAGACAAGCGAATCGATTTGACCCAAAAGTAATAAATAAGTAAATAAAAATGACAACAAGATTAGGGAATGGTATTAAAGGAGATAACAAGTCAAACTAAGAACTTAGCCTTTCTGATCATAAAAGTACACGCAATATCTATGTGTTTAAATTGAGCATAACAAGACAACAGATTATAATTTTTGTGTACAGAATATTTTCAGGTCCCTACAATGATTGTTAATCCTCCTATTTATAGCCTATTTGGGAAGACAAAATCCTCAAATCATACTCCTCTTAAATGAGAATAAAATCATCATTGATGGATGCATAACGATCGATCTTGAATGTTGATATTCTCTGTAGCGGTTGCTCATTAAATACTACGCCTGATATCAAATCTTTGAATCTTTATTGTCAGCTACTCTGCCTTCGAGCCCCGTCTAACACCAGCCACACACTCGCGCCTGGTGCCAGTCATCTATTGACTCACGTTCCACGTGTCTTTAGTTCCACGTGTCATCTCATCATTCCGCCAACTGTCACTGACCAATTTTACCCGTACATAACTTAGTAAATAAGTAGTTCAAGACTTCAAGTACTATCTCTAAAGATGACAAAAAACAGAAGGAGGTCGTTATGCATTAAGTTTCTCGAAAAGTTTGATCCTTAAATTTTCACGTGACGAACAATGACTCATAATATATGCCTATGTAGGTTTTGAAAGATATCATAAACCAATGAATATGCATGGACCTTCGATTTTTCTTCAGTATATCTCTGTTAAAAACAAGATTAAGGACGATGAAAAATGTATGACAAAGACTTGTACACCGAAAGTATTAGAAGGATTGATTTTGCCTAGCTTCAATTACCTTCATATATAAGAGAGACAGCCTAGGGTTATCCCATTATATTTCTATATTGGAGGTGAAATAGACCTCATCAATTAAATAAAATTGTAGGACCAAAGAAGAACCGACTGTCTGGAAACTATTGTACTTGACCAATGTAAAAAAACAAAGCGGACGAAATTTATATAGATATTAATTTAGATAAGGTAATTGAACTTTTTTCTCTTTATTAAGATGAGATCTTAAACTTCTCTATGGATGGAAGTCATTTGCTTTTTCTTTTATGTCTATCAATTATCAGTACTATATATCACCTGCTCCAACTAACACTTAGATATTATTATCAATCTTTAATCTCTAAATTTTCATTAAAATATGTTCTATTTTGTTAACATTATTATCGATCCAACACAAATTAAATATTAGAAAATAAGTGAAACCTATAATTTTTATCGTTTTCTGTGAATAACATTTTTCTTTGCACCAAACACATACCACTTGTCAAATTTTCACAGTGACTCCCTTGTAAATTTTACTTGCTCAAAGTTTTTTACTTAGTCGTGATGAAAAAATAACAAGTTTTCCCCTTAACTATGGTCATGTTAATAATGACATATCAATGTACATAGATCATAACTCATATGAGTTGAATTATTTTAAACAATTCCATGGTCCAACATTTAATACTAACAACCATCTTGTCCTGGAATGGAATGACTATGACGAAACCAAAAATGTTTCAGGAAATAATATCCTCACAAATATATATATATATATATATATATATATATATATATATATATATATATATATATATATATAAAATTTGTTTTATAATATATAATATCTTTTAATAGGCCTACAAAAACCTCAAAATACTGAGCTCATGGATCGATTGAGTAATAAAGTTTCAACAGCAAAAAGTAAAAGAATCGAACTGCAGTTAATTAAATGGAGGTGGTATGCTAGTGACTTTAGGAAGATATCATGATAGGCAAATCTTTAATTTACAGAATATCAATTCTTTATGTTGATCTCCCATTAGAAAATGAAAAGAACATATTACATGGATTAATTTAAGCTTCACTACATGCAGGCATTAACAAAAGGAGTTAGGTACCTTGTAAATGTAGCAAAAGGGGGGGGGGGGGGGGAATCTCTAATTAATTAGGTAATGCCACTTTCCACTTAAAAGGCGTCGAGGGACTTTTTATTTTATATATAATAAATATGCATCTGAAAACTCCACCATGAAATCCTAGGTTTATTACTCTGATCTCTCACTCTAAACTTGCATGATTTAAGATCTAATCATGATTACTTTGTATTTTTATGGAAAAGGGACAGCTTACATGTGAAGAAATGATATTTTGGTTGATCATAACTAAAGGATCGTTTGGTGTGTGTCTGTGTGTTGGTTTGGAAAAAGATTAGTTGACCTAATTAATCTATACTATTTTCTATTGGCTGCAAATGCGAGCTTTGCTGTAGGCACAGCCTCCTTGTGAAGTAAGATAACGTTGAGTTGTAAATTAGGCTTTTGTACAACTATATGAAGCTCATCACTCTTGACATATGCATTTTAATTTGAGATTACCGTCTATAGACCGACAATAAATGTAACTATCCATAATAAATGATATTAATAATTTAAAATTTAAAACAAATAATATGCTACTATAAAAGGTCGTGGCCTGATGTAGTAATACAAAAAGTTAATATAAAGTATACGTGTATATTGGGGCGGATTCAGTTCAATAGCTACGGGTTCCCATGAACCCAGTAACTTTTGTCTAGAACTTATATTTGTATTGAAAAATTCATTAAATATATAAGAATATTTAGTTTGAAACCTAATCCATTCCTTAAGTTAATATTGTATATTAGCTCAAATTTTATAGGAATTCATAAACCTAAAATTCTGAATCTGCCTTGACGTGTATATGTGTTCAATGTAGTAGCAAATTCTAACAACCTCACTGATGTTCTCCTGTAATAAATGTCCCGTCGGTGATTTAATTTTTCTTTTTCCGGAAAAATGAAAAAAAAATGCAAAGAAAGTTGACAAATTGATGAATTTTCAGGAAAAAGAAACTTGCACTTTTAGCTAACTAGAGCGTACGTCAATTAGCTGGCTAAAAAGCACGGCAAATTTAAAATTTTAAAATTCAATCATTGTCCCGTTTGTTATATATATATATATATATATATATATATATATATATATATATATATATATATATATATATATATATATAAGTACCCAATTATAAGTAAACTTCTTGAAGAAACTTATTTATATGGAATTTCGCCATAAGTATGTTTATCTATTTAGTATTCTGTTGGAAATAAGCCTTCTGGAGAAACTTATCATTCCGGTACTCCATTATGAATAAATAATACCCTCAGTAGAAGATTATCTATATCCGGTACAATAGCAGCCTACAAGCAACTTACAAACAGCCTTACACAGCAGCTTGTATCAACAACTTACAAGCAGCTTAGACATCAGTTTACAGTAGCATCTTAGACAGCACCTTCCTTTTTTCTATAACTAGAGGAGATTTCAATTCGTTATGTTTGCCAGTTTGAAGTTTAATAATATATCAGTTTCCCTCTATATTTTTCTTTACTTTACAGTCTTTATTTTATAACACGTTATCATCACGAGACTCTGTTGTCACGACCCCGAATCCGGTCGTGATGGCGCCCAGCACATTGCTAAGCCAGCCCGACCAATCAATATTAACAACGGAGCTAGAAGCTCTCTTTAACCCATTTAAGCATATTAATTTACGAAGCAACAATGATACATATAACGAAAACGGGAACCAAGTCCCATAATACATCAACTCCCATAGACCGAAGGGTCAAGAGTCATGAGCCTCTACTGAACATGAGTGTATAAGGTTTACAAGATACCAAGTGCGGAAAGAAAAGTCAATACAAAATCAAGAGACAGAGTAAGAAGGAATATCGGGTCCTGCGGACTCTGCACCTACCTCGAATATCCACAAATGTCGCCTCGCACAGCTACTGGATCACTGCTGAGAGGTACCTGGATCTGCACACAAGGTGCAGGGAGTAAAATGAGTACTGCCAGACTCAGTGGTAATAAACAAGGGTAAGACAGCGCGGATAAGAAATCCGCAATAAAGCACTATGTAAAGCTATAATCAAATACCCTGTCACAGAATCAATATCGACTGTACCCGTACCAACAAGTACCAGCAAAAACAGTATAACAACTATCAGATGTAGCTAAATGCAATGCAATGCATGATATGACCGCTACGGCGCGTAGCCCGATCCAATTTGGGTACCCGTGCTCACTGTGGGGGTTCAGACTCCGGAGGGGCTCCTACAGCCCAAGCACAATATCACAATATCACTGCGGCGTGCAGTCCGATCCAACATATATACTGCTGCGGCGCGCAGCCCGATCCACTACCAGTCAGCTAATATGCAAATTACAGCCTCGCAGGCTCAAAAGTAGTTTTGAAGCATATTTTATCATTTTTTAGTTGAAAACAGTAATATCAAGTTCCAGAGATTGGAAATAGCATGATAACAGAACTAGCTACGGACTGGTAGTAACTAACATGTCAATATGATAAGACAATGATAACGATCCTCGCGGGATCCAATAATTGGCTCACGGCCCATAAGTATACTCAACCGCCCAAGAAGGGGGTTCAACGGATCAAGAGTTGCCAATATCACAATATAGTATGCAACCATCCGAGAAGGAGGTTCGATGGCTCAAGAATAGCCTAATATCATAACACAGTATCAACAAGTCGGACTAAGCCATAGTCCCCAATCACAATCGACTCCGCACTCATAAGAGAGTACGTGTCTCGCCGCTATACAGCGTCACAAAGTGGTATACCGGGGTTTCGAACCCGCTGGTCATCACCCACATCTATTACTCACCTCAATACGGCGTGATGACTACTCCGCAATGCCCTTTCCACGAGAATCAAGCTCCGCACGCATAGATTCTGATCAAATACAGTAGAAACACAACAAATTAGGCCAATGGGACGACACCCAATCAATATAACTCAATTTACATCAAAATTCCCAAAGTTGTCAAAACCCGACTTTCGGTACGCTTGTCGAAAAATTACAAAAGTCATATATTCGGAACCCTCATCTCGATACGAGTCTAGGCATATAAAATTTACCAAAATCGGACTCCATTTGCCCACTCAAATCGGTGTTTTTCTTCAATTTAGGCCTAGGGCTCAAACCCACCTTTAATCTTTCATTTATAGGGATTTAACCAAGGATTTCATGTTAAAATGATGTAATTAAGCTACGAAACTTACCTCCAACGAAACCCCGATGATTTCCCAGCAATCTCCCGTCAATTTCTTCGCTTGAAACTCAAAAATGGAGGTTTTGGGTATTAAACCCGTGACGGGCCAGTTCTGGTTTTTAATTTCATTGCCAGGCACTTTAACCCTACGCGTTCGCGATGTACCTCACGCGAACGCGATGCCTTGATCCTTTCCTTCATCGCGAACGCGACATGATGTCACGCGTCCGCGAAGGCCAACTCCCCAACTCCGGTTTTTTACTCTACGCGAACGCGTCCCTGTCCACGCGAACGCGATGCTTCGCCTATTCCAGCTACGCGAACGCGACCCTAACCATCGCGAACGCGATGCTTCCCTTCCTTCTCTTGCGCGAACGCGTGACTCCCTCTCGCGAACGCGATGACCACGATGACCAGCCTACGCGAACGCGGGCCTTGCCCTCGCGAACGCAAAGGCTTAAAATGTGCCCAGTGATCTGCAGATTCCAGCAGACCCTTTCCTTGTTTCAAAGTGCCGGATAATGGTCCGGATTCACCCCGAGGCCCCCGGGACCCCAACGAAAACCACCAACATACCCCAAAACACGATACGAACTTATTCCAATCATAAAAACACCATCCTAAACATCAAAATCACCAATTACCCACGGATTCAAGCCTAAATTTCTTCAAAACTTCCGAATTACACATTCTATCAAAAACCCGACCAAACGAAGTCCGAATGACCTGAAATTTTGCGGACATATCCAAAATCACATAACGAAGCTACAGAAATTGTCGGAATTCCATTCCGACCCCCGGATCAAAATCTCACCTACTTCTACATCGGACCTCCAAATTCAATTCCGATTGCTCCCTTAAGTCACAAATCACCTCCCGGAACTAACCAAATCATCAGAATCCGATTCCGAGCCCTCTAACTAAATAGTCAACTCCGGGTTGACTTTTCTTATTCAAGTTTCCTTGAAAAAGGCTATATGCCTCATTTTCAATCCAAATCACTCATAAATCACCCGATAGACTCTAACACTGATATAAAAGCATGAAACATGTTTTTACAACATAACGGGGTGGTAATTCCCGTGACGACGGGCCGGGTCGTCACATTCTCCCCTCTTAAGCAAACGCTCGTCCTCGAGCGGGTCAAGAAACATACCTGAAGTCTCAAACAAGTGAGGATATCTGCTCCGCATCTCCCGCTCGATCTCCCAAGTGGCCTCCTCCACGGGTCGACCTCTCCACTGAACCTTAACCGATGCAATCTCCTTAGACCTCAATTTTCTCACCTGACGTCCCAAAATGGCAATAGGCTCCACATCATAGGATAGATCACCATCAAGTTGAATGGTACTGAAGTCTAATACATGAGACGGATCTCCAATGTACTTCCGGAGCATAGACACATGGAATACCGGATGAACGCTGGATAAGCTGGGCGGCAAGGCCAACTCATATGCCACCTCTCCAACTCTCCTAAGTATCTCAAAAGGACCAATGTACCCGGGACTCAACTTTCCTTTCTTCCCAAACCTCATGACACCCTTCATAGGTGAAACCTTCAATAATACTCTGTCACCAACCATGAAAGACAACTCTCGAACTCTACGGTCCGCATAACTCTTCTGACGAGACTGTGCTGTACGAAGCCTCTCCTGGATCAACTTTGCTCTATCCAGAGCATCCTGGACTAACTCAGTCCCTATCAACCTAACCTCACCAGGCTCAAACCATCCCACGGGGATCTACACCGTCTGCTATACAATGCCTCATACGGGGCCATCTGAATACTCGACTGATAACTGTTGTTGTAGGCAAACTCAGCAAGTGGTTGGAACTCATCCCACGAACCACCAAAGTCAATCACACATGCTCGCAACATATCCTCCAGAATCTGAATAGTACGCTCAGACTGCCCATCTGTCTGTGGGTGAAATGCAGTACTCAACTCAACCTGCGTACCCATCTCTCGCTGGAATGCTCTCCAAAACTGAGAAGTGAACTGAGTTCCCCTGTCGGATATGATAGACACTGGGATCCCATGCAACCGGACAATCTCCCAAATAAAGACCACTGCCAACCGCTCAGATGAGTATGTAGTACTAACTGGAATGAAGTGAGCTGACTTGGTCAGTCTATCCACAATCACCCATACAGAATCAAACTTCTTCGCCGTCCGAGGGAGTCCAGTAACAAAGTCCATAGTGATCCTCTCCCATTTCCACTCAGGAATATCAATGCGCTGAAATACACCACCGGGCCTCTGATGCTCGTACTTAACCTGCTGACAGTTGAGGCACCGTGCTACATGTCTGACAATGTCCATTTTCATCTTTCTCCACCAATAGTGCTGTTTCAAATCTTGATACATCTTAGCGGCTCTTGGATGGATAGAATACCGCGAGCTATGGGCCTCCTCCAGAATTAACTCACGAAGGCCATCAACATTCGGCACGCATATCCGGCCCTGCATCCTCAATACGCCCTCACTATCAATGGTGACATCTCTAGCATCATCATGCTGAACTCTGTCCCTAAGGACAGCCAAATGTGGATCATCATACTGGCGCTCACGAATACGATCATATAGAGATGACCGAGATACAACACAAGCCAATACCCGGCTGGGCTCCGAAATATCTAACCTCACTAATCGATTGGCTAGCACCTGAACATCATAAGCAAATGGTCTCTCCTCAGCTGGAATATATGCCAAGCTCCCCATACTGACCGCCTTCCGGCTCAAAGCATCGGCCACCACATTGGCCTTCCCCGGATGATATAATATAGTAATGTCATAATCCTTCAACAACTCAAGCCATCTCCGCTGTCTCAAATTAAGGTCTTTCTGTTTGAACAAGTGCTGGAGACTACGATGGTCGGTATACACCTCACAAGACACACCATACAAATAGTGCCTCCAAATCTTCAATGCATGAACAATGGCGGCTAGCTCCAAGTCATGAACGGGATAGTTCTTCTCATGTGGCTTCAACTGCCGAGAAGCATAAGCAATTACCTTACCTTCCTGCATCAACACACAACCTATCCCCACTCTCGAGGCATCACAATAAATGGTATATGAACCTGAAGCTGATGGAAATACTAACACTGGAGCTGTGGTCAAAGCTGTCTTGAGCTTCCGAAAGCTCTCTTCGCACTCATCCGACCACACGAATGATACACCCTTCTGGGTCAATTTAGTCAATGAAGAAGCAATGGATGAAAATCCCTGAACAAACCGGCGATAATATCCCGCCAAACCAAGAAAACTCCCGATCTCTGTAGCTGAGGACGGTCTAGGCCAACTCTGCACCGCCTCTATCTTCTTAGGATCAACCTGAATACCATCACGAGACACCACATGTCCCAGAAATGCTACGGACTCGAGCCAAAACTCGCACTTGGAGAATTTAGCATATAGCTTCTCCTCCCTCAATCTCTGCAACACAATACTCAAATGTTGAGCATGCTCCTCCCGACTACGGGAGTAGACTAGAATGTCATCAATGAACACAATCACAAATGAATCCAAATAGGGCCTAAACACACTGTTCATCAGATGCATAAATGCTGCTGGGGCGTTGGTCAGCCCAAAAGACATCACGAGAAACTCATAGTGACCATATCGGGTCCTGAATGCAGTCTTCATAATATCCGAGTCCCTGATCTTCAGCTGATGATAGCCTGAACGAAGATCGATTTTAGAAAACACCCTCGCACCCTGTAACTGATCAAACAAATCATCTATGCGTGGTAGAGGGTAATTGTTCTTCACTGTTACTTTGTTCAATTGCCTATAATCAATACACATTCGCATGGAACCATCTTTCTTTTTAACAAATAATACCGGCGCACCCCACGGGGACACACTAGGGCGGATGAAACCCTTATCCAGAAGCTCTTGAAGTTGCTCTTTCAGTTCTTTCAACTCAGCTGGTGCCATCCGATAAGGAGGAATGGATATAGGCTGAGTGCCCGGCACCAAGTCAATGCCAAAATCAATATCCCTGTCCGGCGGCATGCCCGGCAGATCTGAGGGGAATACATCTGGGAAGTCCCTCACAACAGGTACAGAATCAATGCTTGGAGGCTCAGCTCCCACATCTCTCACAAAAGCTAAGTACGATAAGCACCCTTTTTCAACCATCTTCTAAGCTTTTAAGAATGAAATAACACGGCTAGAGACAAAATCAGTCGAACCCCGCCACTCGATCTGAGAAATACCAGGAATGGCCAACGTAACTGTCTTAGCATGACAGTCCAATATAGCGTGGTACGGAGACAACCAGTCCATACCCAATATAACATCAAAGTCCACCATACCCAACAATAACAAATCTGCCTGGGTCTCCAGACCCCAATAGATATAACACAGGATCTATAGACATGATCCACAATAATCGTATCACCCACGGGGGTGGATACATGAATAGGTAAATCAAGACCACTACGAGTCGCACCCAAGTGATGTGCAAAGTAAGAGGACACGTATGAATATGTGGACCCTAGATCAAATAGAACAGAGGCATCTCCGTGACAGACAGAAATGATACTTGTAATCACCGCATCGGAGGCAAGTGCATCACGCCTGTCAGGCGGTGCATAGAACCGTGCTCGGCCCCCACCGGATCTCTCCTCGCCCCGGGGCGACCACGAAAAGACCGACCTCCACCTCTACTGGACCGAGATGGTGCCGAAGATGAGGGCCGATCCCTCTGCCGAGTCCTGCCCCTACGTAGTCGAGGGCAATGTCTCCTCATGTGGCCAAACTCACCACACTCATAACATGCACCTGGTGCTGGAGAAGTAGGTGCTGCACTCTGGGCTGGGAGGGCACCAAGCGATGACTGACCCTGCTGAAATCCCTGTCGACCACGACCATAAGAACCTCCGCTCTGCTCTGGGCGGCCTGAATGAGAAGGTCTAGATGAGCGACCTCTGCTCTGCTGGGAATGCCCTCTAGATGGAGCACCACTGAAACTACCGGAACCACGAGGCCTCTTGGCCTCCCGCTCCTCTCTCTCTCGGCGACGATCCGCCTCAATGGAGCGTGCCATATCAGCTACCTGCTCAAACGATGATGATAGAACTCGCTCGCTGGTCATAAGAATACGGATAGAGTAGTTGAGGCCATCAATGAACCTCCTGATCCTCTCCCTCTCAGTGGGGATCATCCATGTGGCATGCCTAGCCAACTGAGTGAATCTAAGCTCATACTGAGTCACAGACATGTCGCCCTGAATCAACCACTCGAACCGGCGACGTAGCTCCTCGCGACGAGACCGAGGTACATATTTCTCTAGAAAGAGAGTAGAGAACTGCCGCCATGTGAGAGGTTCTGCTCCTGCAGGCCTACGCCTCTCAAACTCTTCCCACCAATCAAATGCGGGACCGGTGAACTGAAAGGTAGTAAATGAAACTCCACTGGACTCAAGAATACCAGCCGTCCGCAACATCCTCGGACACTTGTCCAAGAAACCCCGGGCATCCTCGCCCTCAACGCCACCGAAATGGGGTGGCTGAAGTCTACCAAATCTCTCGAGACGACGCTGCTCGTCGTCGGGCATAACCTCAACCATATGCTCTGGAGCTGGAGCTGGTGCAGTCGGAGGAATAACCGGTGCAACCACCGAGCGGGGACCGCCTCGGCGTCCGAAGTCCCCGAACAACCGGGTCGGTGTGCGAGCTGCAGTGGTCTACTGACCACCCCCTGACCGAGATGTCGCTACGATAGCTCGTAGCCGAAACTACCCGAGCCAAACCGGAACACACCGATAATATCCGAGCAAGAGTCTCCCGAAGACCGGGAATAGCAATAGATACGGTCTGGCCCTGAACCGGGGCTGCCGGAGCATCAACCACCGGGGGCCGCTCCTCTGAACCGGTACAACAGGCGGGTCGGCTGGCACCGCCTCGCCCGCCCTACCTCTAACTCTAGCACGACCGCGCCCACGGCCTCTAACAGGTGGCAATGGAGGTCGTCCACCTCGTCCCGATGCTCGCGTTCTCGCCATCCGCGAGAGAATAGAATATAGAAGTTCAGTTCTCAAAACAACAAGATCGCACGATAGAGTTCAAGAAAAGTGAAGTGTTTTCTAAAGGTTCGCAGCCTCCCGAGGATAAGTACAGGCGTCCCCGTACCGATCCACAAGACTCTACTAACCGGCTCAAGACTCATGAGGCCTAGTAAACCTAGGCTCTGATACCAACTTGTCACGACCCCGAATCCGATCGTGATGGCGCCCAGCACATTGCTAAGCCAGCCCGACAAATCAATATTAACAACGGAGCTAGAAACTCTCTTTAACCCATTTAAGCATATTAATTTACGAAGCAACAATGATACATATAACGAAAATGGGGAACAAAGTCCCATAATACATCAACTCCCATAGACCGAAGGGTCAAGAGTCATGAGCCTCTACTGAACATGAGTGTATAAAGGTTTACAAGACACCAAGTGCGGAAAGAAAAGTCAATACAAAATCAAGAGACAGTAAGAAGGAATATCGGGTCCTGCGGACTCTGCAGCTACCTCGAATATCCACAAATGTCACCTCGCACAACTACTGGATCACTGCTGAGAGGTACCTGGATCTGCACACAAGGTGCAGGGAGTAAAATGAGTACTGCCAGACTCACTGGTAATAAACAGGGGTAAGACAGCGCAGATAAGAAATCCGCAATAAAGCACTATGTAAAGCTGTAATCAAATACCCTGTCACGGAATCAACATCAACTGTACCTATACCATCAAGTACCAGCAAAACAGTATAACAGCTAGCAGATGTAGCTAAATGCAATGCAATGCATGATATGACCGCTACGGCGCGTAGCCGATCCAATTTGGGTACCTGTGCTCACTGTGGGGGTTCAGACTCCGGAAGGGCTCCTTCAGCCCAAGCACAATATCACTACCGCGTGCAGTCCGATCCAACATATATACTGCTGCGGCGCGCAGCCCGATCCACTACCAGTCAGCTAATATGCAAATTACAGCCTCGCAGGCTCAAAAGTAGTTTTGAAACATCTTTTATCATTTTTCAGTTGAAAACAGTAATATCAAGTTCCATAGATTGGAAATAGCATGATAACAGAACTAGCTACGGACTGGTAGTAACTAACATGTCAATATGATAAGACAATGATAACGATCCTCGCGGGATCCAATAATTGGCTCACGGCCCATAAGTATACTCAACCGCCCAAGAAGGGGGTTCAACGGCTCAAGAGTTGCCAATATCACAATATAGTATGCAACCATCCGAGAAGGAGGTTCGATGGCTCAAGAATAGCCTAATATCATAACACAGTATCAACAAGTCGGACTAAGCCATAGTCCCCAATCACAATCGACTCCGCACTCATAAGAGAGTACGTGTCTCGCCGCTATACAGCGTCACAAAGTGGTATACCGGGGTTTCGAACCCGCTGGTCATCACCCACATCTATTACTCACCTTAATACGGCGCGACGACTACTCCGCAATTCCCTTGCCACGAGAATCAAGCTCCGCACGCATAGAATCTGATCAAATACAGTAGAAACACAATAAATTAGGCCAATGGGACGACACCCAATCAATATAACTCAATTTACATCAAAATTCCCAAAGTTGTCAAAACCCGACTTTCGGTACGCTTGTCGAAAAATTACAAAAGTCACATATTCGGAACCCTCATCTCGATACGAGTCTAGGAATATAAAATTTACCAAAATCGGACTCCATTTGCCCACTCAAATCGGTGTTTTTCTTCAATTTAGGCCTAGGGCTCAAACCCACCTTTAATCTTTCATTTACAGGGATTTAACCAAGGATTTCATGTTAAAATGATGTAATTAAGCCACGAAACTTACCTCCAACGAAACCCCGATGATTTCCCAGCAATCTTCCGTCAGTTTCTTCTCTTGGAACTCAAAAATGGAGGTTTTGGGTATTAAACCCGTGACTGGCTAGTTCTGGTTTTTAATTTCACTGCCGGGCACTTTAACCCTACGCGTTCGCGATGTACCTCACGCGAACGCGATGCCTTGATCCTTTCCTTCATCGTGAACGCGACATGATGTCACGCGTCCGCGAAGGCCAACTCCCCAACTCCGGATTTTTACTCTACGTGAACGCGTCCCTGTCCACGCGAACGCGATGCTTCGCCTATTCCAGCTACGCGAACGCGACCCTAACCATCGCGAACGCGATGCTTCCCTTCCTTCTCTTATGCGAACGCGTGACTACCTCTCGTGAACGCGATGACCACGATGACCACGATGACCAGCCTACGCGAACGCGGGCCTTGCCCTCGCGAACGCGAAGGCTTAAAATGTGCCCAGTGATATGCAGATTCCAGCAGACCCTTTCCTTGTTTCAAAGTGCCGGATAATGGTCCGGATTCACCCCGAGGCCCCCGGGACCCCAACGAAAACCACCAACATACCCCAAAACACGATACGAACTTGTTCCAATCATAAAAACACCATCCTAAACATCAAAATCACCAATTACCCACGGATTCAAGCCTAAATTTCTTAAAAACTTCCGAATTACACATTCTATCAAAAACCCGACCAAACGACGTCCGAATGACCTGAAATTTTGTGGACATATCCAAAATCACATAACGAAGCTACAGACATTGTCGGAATTCCATTCCGACCCCCGGATCAAAATCTCACCTACCGTTCGGATTTCGCCAAAATTCAACCTTAGCCATTTCAAGCCTATTTCTACACCGGGCCTCCAAATTCAATTCCGATTGCTCCCCTAAGTCACAAATCACCTCCTGGAACTAACCAAATCATTAGAATCCGATTCCGAGCCCTCTAACTAAATAGTCAACTCCGGGTTGACTTTCCTTATTCAAGTTTCCTTCAAAAAGGCTATATGCCTCATTTTCAATCCAAATCACTCCTAAATCACCCGATAGACTCTAACACTGATATAAAAGCATGAAACATGAAATTACAACATAACGGGGTGGTAATTCCCGTGACGACGGGCCGGGTTGTCACATCTGTCATCTTGAGCAAATACTTTGAAAGTATCAGAGAATATGGATAATCCTCAAATTATGTGGATCAAAGACCAATCAGGAAGATATATGTGAATTTGATAGTGGAACAACTCATGCCACATTCAAGGATCGAAAACACTTTTCTTATCTGCATAAGAAAAAAGCAAATGTTTCAAAATTTCTAAAAATATAAGTATGATTGAAGGCTCGGGAAGAGCCATTATATTTATGTCTAAGGGAACAAATTTTTTTATGGACAATGCATTGTTCTCCTCCATGTTCTGAAGAAACTTGTTGAGTTTTATAGATATCCGCCAAAATGGGTATCATGTTGAGATAATGGATGAAATGAACGTGGAATATCTTTGTATTATAAAGAATATTTCTGGCCAAAAATGCATTGTAGAAAAGTTATCAACCTTTTCTTCTGGCAAAAAATGCATTGTAGAAAGTTATCAACCTTTTCTTCTTTGATTATACTATTCAAAAACTATTATAGTTGAAGCACACTCTATCGTAAACCAGAAGTTTACGGATTCAAATACTTGGGCTTTGACATTGCCTTTTGGGCCATCTTGGACCAATAATGATGAGACGAGTTACAAAAAATTCAAGTGGGCATCCATTAAAGATCTGAAGATTCTTACAAATGATGAATTTTCTTGTGATGCTTGTTATCAAGGCAAAATGATCACTAGACCATCACCAATGAAGGTTGGCATTGAATCCCCTGCCTTTTTAGAGCGTATACATGGGGATATATGTGGTCCTATTTATCCACCAAGTGGGTTGTTTAGATATTCTATGGTCCTAATAGATGCATCTTCAAGATGGTCTTATGTGTGCCTATTATCATCTCGCAACCTAGCGTTTGCAAAGCTACTAGCCCAAATAATTCGGTAAGGACGCAATCCCAGATTATCCTATAAAGGCTATTCTCCTTGATAATGCTGGAAAATTCTCATCTCAAGCTTTTGATGATTATTGTCTATAAGTTGGGACAAAAGTTGAACATCCTATAGCTTATGTTCATACTCTAAATGGCCTGCAATTGATAGCAAGACCACTACTTATGAAAATAAAATTGTCCACTACTATTTGGGGCCATGCTATCTTGCATGTATTATCACTTATTCACCTCAGACCGACACATTATAATAAATATTCTCTATCACGACTAATTTTTTGTCATGAACCAAATATTGCCCATCTACAAATTTTTGAATGCGCTGTATATGTGCCAGTAGAACCACCATAGCGTAGTAAGATGCGCCCTCTATTATTCTCTTTCTTGAACCATTGACGGGATATTCATTTATTGCTTGATTTGCATATTGTCGATTTGATGAAATAAATTTCCCAGGGGACAGAAAAAGGAAATCAAAAGAGAAATTATGTGAAAAGTTTCATCATTATATTACTTTGATCCATGTACCCCTATATATAATCAGAAGGTCCAGAAGATCATCCATTTACAAAATGTAGCAAATCAAATTTCAGGCGCATTTACTGATTTGAAAGGATATCTAAGCCAATCCCTGCAGAAAATGTACATATCCGAATTGATGTTCCTGCATGACCATCTACTAGCATGAGAGCTAGTGAACCTGAAGCACGCTTAAAGCGTAGAGACTTTTGTTTCTAAGGATCGATATCATAAGAAAATCGACAAATGATACAAATAATACTATGAAAGGATCTCCTAAACAGACCCAAAATTTGATTTTAGTTCCGAGATTCCTGAAGAAATCAATGAACCCGAGACTCAAGTGTCACGCCCCAAATCGAGGGACATGACCGGCGCCTGACCGGGTAGCCCCAGTCAAGCGGACCTGGGTGCCGTTCATTCCCACGCGTTACCCCTGTGTTGATTGTTTCTCATTAACCAAATATCTTACTAATCATAACTGATTTCATAATAAACAAACATAACCATACGAGTGATTCATTAACAAGTTTACTGTTTCTACATCGCCCGACATAATGTATACATAAGACTGGAATCCCATAGTTTACATGTCTACAGAGCCTCTAGGATACAAAAGGGAATACAATGCTTGCCGGTAACAAGGCTCCGGCTATACCTTACAAAACCAAAATAAAGTCTAAACAAAAGTGGCATGAACCACACAAGGCCCCGAGGAAGAAAGAGGCTCACCAAAACGGGCAGCGGAGGATGAAGGATACTACTGCCGATGAACTGAAGTGCCTGCTACTGATCCACCTACAATCATAACACGAATATAGCGTCCCCGACAAAAGGGACGTCAGTACACTTGAATTGTACTGGTATGTATGGAAAAACTTTGTCCCAAGTAAACTCAAGCCGTTAAACAAGAATCACGACGACAAGACAGCCAATAGATTACATCAAGAAATCAATTAAGCTAACTAACCATGTTTCCCACCTTTTACTCATTTCGGATAAGCCTCAACACAAGCACGTTTAAGGTCAACAAATAGAACAACAACCAATCAACCACATAAATTTCAAGTAGTCAAACATAGGGGCAATCAGTGCACCACAGGTTGCAAACTCTCCTGATGTCTCCTTTCACAATTTCATATCAATGATATTGTATCAATTTCATTTGCGATTTCAATCGCTTTCCATCCTTATTACCTCGTCCACCCTTATTACCTCAGCCACCCTTATCACCCCAACCCACGCCTTATTTCTTCATGTTGCGGCACACAACCCGATCCCACTGTAGAGTTTTCAAACACAACAATCACAAACAGCAGATAAGGTACTACACACAATTACAACAAGTTCAAATATGTAACTTACACATTGGTTCACATTCTCAATAACTTCTCAAGCCAATATCACAACCAAGTTACAAGTGTTCCAAAATCGAGAATGTTCATACTGTTATGATCAATAACTTACCACACCTCAAGTGTTTCGTTTCTTTTCCACAAGGTACCATATATGCCATCATAACCATTATTCACAATTCTTTTACCAAATTCAACTCTCATTTATCTTTCGGTTTGTATCCCATATTACATCACTCATAGTTCAACAACAATTTGAGTATCCAACAACAACATCAAGAATTTCACACAATTTGTCAAATTAACACGAACCAAACAATTTCACACATATAGGCGATTTCACAAGAATCAAAATTAGCCATACATACCTGGTATCGAGTTTTCTTCCTTTAACTGCCTACTTTATGCTTACCCAAGCTACCCTATCTTTGCCGACCTCGTTTTGCAGACTCTTACGCCTATTCACTTCCTCTTTACTAAAAATCAAGTTCAATAATCATGCATGAGTGTAAAATTCCATTTTCAAAAGCTATTATATGCAACCCTCTCCTTACCCATTTAAAAACTGAAAATTAGAGAAAATAGCTAGGGTTTGTACCTTCAATTGATTTGGGGAAGTTGAATCCTTGCCCTAGAATCCCTTGAACTAAGTAGTTGGAGCAATATTTGAGGATAAAAGACTTCTCTCTCTAAAATCCCTCTCTTCTCTCTCTAATTTTAGTAAGGTGATATGATAAAATGAAAGAGAAAGGCGTTATATTAAAGAAGAGGTCGGGTTGAATTTTATAAAATTCTTGGGCCGGGTCAATTTTGCGGTCGCATCTGCGATCGCAGAATCAACATGCGGTCCGCATAGTGACCGCGGAATTGCCTCAAAATTTACACAAGTTCTGTTATGGAATGCGACCAAAATGCGGTCTGCATTCTTGATCTGCGGTCGCATAGTGCACCGCAGATTTGACACTCAAAAACCTTCGAGAATTTATGCTGTAGATCTGCGGTCCACAGATCCATTCTGCGATCGCATATCGACCGCATTCTCAACACCAAATTTTGCAAACCCTCTGTTAAGCTCTGCGGCAAGAATGCGGTCCGCATAGCAGATCTGTGGTCGCATTCCTGACCGCAGAATCGACACTTTTCTGGAAAAATTGAATCTTTATATTTTTGAAACTTAAATCATTACCAAGGGTCCGAACCGCGGTGAGCAAGCTCGCCGCGAAGAGTTCTACGCATTCCTAACACATTATTCGGACCATGGCACCACAACTACTAGGTTTCATGCACAAAAATTTTACGGGGCCTTACATCAAGTGAGTGAGGAACTATTAATAAGTTCTACTAGTGATGATATTAATTTAAATCTATCTAATATAATGGTAGATAATAGTTTTGCATATAATATTGTACTTAACATTATGCAATATAGTGAGAATCTTGAAATCCGATCTGTCGAAGAATGTCGACAAAGATCTGATTGGATAAAATGGAAAGAGGTATTTCAATCAAAATTGAAGTCACTTACTAAAAAAGGTCTTTAGACCAGTAGTCCAAACACTTGTAAGCTAGTTGGTCATAAATGGATTTTGTGCGAAAAAGAAATGATAAAACAAAGTTAAATATACAAAGCTCGCCTTGTCACTCAAGGATTCTCACAATGACCTAGAGTCGATTATGAAAAAATATATTCACCCGTTGGGGATGCCATAACATTTTGATATCTCATCAGTTTAACCTTACGTGAAAGGCTTGAAATACATCTAATGGATGTGGTTATAACTTATCTATACAGGTCACTTGATAATGAAATTTACATGAAAATCCCTGAAGGATTTAAAATGCCTGATGCATATTCAAAATTTCGGGAAATGTACTCAATCAATTTTAAAAGATCATAGTATGGTTTAAGAAATCTAGGCGCATGTGGTATAATCGCCTCAGTGAATATTCCGTGAAAGAAAGTTATATAAATGATGTATTTGTTCATGTATTTTTTTTAGAGAAAATGACTTTAGAATTTGTTATACTTGCTATTTATGTTGATGACATAAATCTTGTTGGAACTTCAGAAGAGCTCTAGAAGGCAATTGAATGTCTTAAGAAAGAATTTGAGATGAAAGATCTTGAAAAGATAAAATTTTGTCTTGGTCTGTAAATTGAACATTTCAGCAGATGAGATCTTTAGCTATCAATCTGCCTATACATAAAGGGTCTTAAAATGTTTTTACATGAACAATGCACACCCATTGAGCACACCAGTAGTTGTTGATCACTTGAAGTGAATAAGGATTTGTTTCGACCTCCAGAAGAGGATGAGGAACTTCGTGGTCCTGCAATACCCTATCTCAGTACAATTGGTGCACTAATGTATCTTGTTAATGCTACAAGGCTTGACATAGCATTTTTTTGTTAATTTACTAGCAAGATATAGTTCTTCTCCTACACAGAGACACTAAAACCGGATTATGCATATATTACGATATTTAAAGGGAACTCTTGATATGAGTTTGTTTTATGCCAACAAAGATAAGGCAGATCTTATTGGTTATGTAGATGCAAGTTATTTAGCTTAATCTCAAACCAGGTACGTATTTACATGTGGAGGTATTGTCATATCATGGAGCTCAAAAAATTGTTGTTGCTACTTCTTCAAATCACGTTGAGATAATAGCTATCTATGAAGCAAGTAGGGAATGCGTATGGTTGAGATCAATAATTTATTTTATCCGAGAAAAATGCAATTTGGTATGTGAGAAAAGACCCATAATTTTATACGAAGACAATGTTGTATGCATAGCCAATTAAAGGGTAAATTTATAAAATGAGATAGAATGAAGCATATTTCACCAAAATTATTCTACACACGCTCTTCAGAAAATTGGTGACATTGATGTGAAATAAATCTATTAAAGTCACAATTCGGCAGATTTATTCGCTAAATCTTTGCCAACTTCAACTTTTGAAAAGATGGTATACAAGATTGGAATGCAGCGGCTCAAATATTTGAAACAAAGTTTTTATCAGGGGGAGTAAAATACGCGATGTACTCTTTTTTTATTACCAAGATTTCTTTTCATAGAGTTTTTCTTATAATATTTTTAACGAGGCACCTTGCAGTGTATATTACTAAATATGTGTATTCTATTACCTTCAATAAGATTTTTCCCACTGAATTTTTCCTAGTAAGATTTTAATGAGGCACATTATCTTTGAATGAATATCCAAGGGGTGTTATATATATATATATATATATATATATATATATATATATATATATATATTATGGATGTTCATAATCCGTACTCAGTTGTAAATAAGCTTCCCGAAGAAGCTTATCCATATGAGACTCCGCCGTAAATATTTTATCTATTTATATTCTATGAAAATAAGCCTCATGAAGAAGCTTATCAATTCGGAACTCCATTATGGATAAATATTACCCTCGTTAGAAAATTATCTATATCCGGTACAATTACAACTTACAAACAGCTTACACAGCAGCTTGTTGTAGCAACTTACAAGCAGCTTACACAGTAACTGGCAGCAGCAGTTTACGCAGCTTGCAGTAGCAGCTTATACAACAACTTCCTTTCTTCTATAAATAGAGGAGATTCCAGTTCATTATGTTCATCAGTTTGAAGTTGAATATTATATCAGTTCCTCCATACTTGTCTTTACCTTACAATCTTTATTTTATAACACTATTTTTTTTTCAGCCATTGTCTTGATCATTTTATCGAGTATATACTACTCCCTTCGTTCCACTTTAAGTAATTTTTTTGGTTGTTTTCACACTTATTAAGGAATCAAACTTTTAACATTAATTAACAATATAACTGATCATATTAATACTAATATGTTTATTGGAAATACAATAAAAAATACTCCTAGGCTCTTTACTTCAAGGGCGGCTTTGAAAAATAAAATTAATTCTTTTGTTTTTGGTTATATTTGAAAATCAAATATTATGGACCACAAAAAAGGGCCAAATTTTTTTAAAGTGGACCAGAGGGAGTACTAACTTCTTATAAACATAAGAAAAAATTGACAAAATTTTATGTCATGGAAACGAACATTAAAATGGTCCATATTTTTGACCTCTTACCTTAAGGTAGAAAAGCGGTGTTCTACCTTAAGGTAAGAGGTCAAAAATATGGACCATTTTAATGTTCGTTTCCATGACATAAAATTTTGTCAATTTTTTCTTATGTTTATAAGAAGTTAGTACTCCCTCTGGTCCACTTTAAAAAAATTTGGCCCTTTTTTGTGGTCCATAATATTTGATTTTCAAATATAACCAAAAACAAAAGAATTAATTTTATTTTTCAAAGCCGCCCTTGAAGTAAAGAGCCTAGGAGTATTTTTTATTGTATTTCCAATAAACATATTAGTATTAATATGATCAGTTATATTGTTAATTAATGTTAAAAGTTTGATTCCTTAATAAGTGTGAAAACAACCAAAAAAATTACTTAAAGTGGAACGAAGGGAGTAGTATATACTCGATAAAATGATCAAGACAATGGCTGAAAAAAAAATAGTGTTATAAAATAAAGATTGTAAGGTAAAGACAAGTATGGAGGAACTGATATAATATTCAACTTCAAACTGATGAACATAATGAACTGGAATCTCCTCTATTTATAGAAGAAAGGAAGTTGTTGTATAAGCTGCTACTGCAAGCTGCGTAAACTGCTGCTGCCAGTTACTGTGTAAGCTGCTTGTAAGTTGCTACAACAAAATAGCATTAATAAGATGCGGGTGCACGTTGTAATTATACAGTTATAGATATTTGCGATTAATATTTATCCAGTAGTAGGATTCGCGAATTGATAAAGCTAGCTTCATGAGCTTACTTTCATAGAGATATAAATAAGATAAAATGTGCGAGAATGTGTATGGATAAACTTCGCGAGCTATGGCGAGTACCAAATGAGCATCCATAATATATATATATATATATATATATATATATATATATATATATATATATAACACCCGCTTGGGTGGCTTCGTTCAGAAATAATGATGCCTACAGATTAAAATCTTCTTACTAGGAAAAATTCGATGGGGAAAAATCTTGTTGGAAACTAATAGAATACACGACATGTTTAGCAAGCTTTGCCCAGGAATACCTAAGTTAAAAATATTATAAGAAAAACTACTATGAAAAGAATCTTAGTAATAAAAAGGGTACATCAAGCGCGTATTTTACTCCCCCTGATAAAAACTTTGTTTCAAATATTTGAGCCGCTGCATTCCAATCTTGTATACCATCTTTTCAAAAGTTGAAGTTGGCAAAGATTTAGCGAATAAATCTGCCGAATTGTGACTTTAATAGATTTATTTCACATCAATGTCACCAATTTTCTGAAGAGCGTGTGTAGAATAATTTTGGTGAAATATGCTTCATTCTATCTCATTTTATAAATTTACCCTTTAATTGGCTATGCATACAACATTGTCTTCGTATAAAATTATGGGTCTTTTCTCACATACCAAATTGCATTTTTCTCGGATAAAATAAATTATTGATCTCAACCATACGCATTCCCTACTTGCTTCATAGATAGCTATTATCTCAACGTGATTTGAAGAAGTAGCAACAACAATTTTTTGAGCTCCATGATATGACAATACCTCCACATGTAAATACGTACCTGGTTTGAGATTAAGCTAAATAACTTGCATCTACATAACCAATAAGATCTGCCTTATCTTTGTTGGCATAAAACAAACTCATATCAAGAGTTCCCTTTAAATATCGTAATATATGCATAATCCGGTTTTAGTGTCTCTGTGTAGGAGAAGAACTATATCTTGCTAGTAAATTAACAAAAAAATGCTATGTCAAGCCTTGTAGCATTAACAAGATACATTAGTGCACCAATTGTACTGAGATAGGGTATTGCAGGACCACGAAGTTCCTCATCCTCTTCTGGAGGTCGAAACAAATCCTTATTCACTTCAAGTGATCAACAACTACTGGTGTGCTCAATGGGTGTGCATTGTTCATGTAAAAACATTTTAAGACCCTTTATGTATAGGCAGATTGATAGCTAAAGATCTCATCTGCTGAAATGTTCAATTTACAGACCAAGACAAAATTTTATCTTTTCAAGATCTTTCATCTCAAATTCTTTCTTAAGACATTCAATTGCCTTCTAGAGCTCTTCTGAAGTTCCAACAAGATTTATGTCATCAACATAAATAGCAAGTATAACAAATTCTAAAGTCATTTTCTCTAAAAAAAATACATGAACAAATACATCATTTATATAACTTTCTTTCACGGAATATTCACTGAGGCGATTATACCACATGCGCCTAGATTTCTTAAACCATACTATGATCTTTTAAAATTGATTGAGTACATTTCCCGAAATTTTGAATATGCATCAGGCATTTTAAATCCTTCAGGGATTTTCATGTAAATTTCATTATCAAGTGACCTGTATAGATAAGTTATAACCACATCCATTAGATGTATTTCAAGCCTTTCACGTAAGGTTAAACTGATGAGATATCAAAATGTTATGGCATCCCCAACGGGTGAATATATTTTTTCATAATCGACTCTAGGTCATTGTGAGAATCCTTGAGTGACAAGGCGAGCTTTGTATATTTAACTTTGTTTTATCATTTCTTTTTCGCACAAAATCCATTTATGACCAACTAGCTTACAAGTGTTTGGACTACTGGTCTAAAGACCTTTTTTAGTAAGTGACTTCAATTTTGATTGAAATACCTCTTTCCATTTTATCCAATCAGATCTTTGTCGACATTCTTCGACAGATCGGATTTCAAGATTCTCACTATATTGCATAATGTTAAGTACAATATTATATGCAAAACTATTATCTACCATTATATTAGATAGATTTAAATTAATATCATCACTAGTAGAACTTATTAATAGTTCCTCACTCACTTGATGTAAGGCCCCGTAAAATTTTTGTGCATGAAACCTAGTAGTTGTGGTGCCATGGTCCGAATAATGTGTTAGGAATGCGTAGAACTCTTCGCGGCGAGCTTGCTCGCCGTGGTTCGGACCCTTGGTAGTGATTTAAGTGTCAAAAAATGTGAAGAGTCAATTTTCCAGAAAAAGTGTCGATTATGCGGTTAGGAGTGCGACCGCAGATCTGCTATGCGGACCGCATTCCTGCCGCAGAGCTTAACAGAAGGTTTGCAAAATTTGGGGTTGAGAATGCGGTCGATATGCGATCGCAGAATGGATCTGCGGATCACAGATCTACCGCATAAATTCCCGAAGGTTTTTAAGTGTCAAATCTGCGGTGCACTATGCGACCGCAGATCAAGAATGCGGATCGCATTTTGGTCGCATTCTGTAATAGAAATTGTGTATATTTTGAGGCAATTCTGCGGTCACTATGCGGACCGCATGCTGATTCAGCGATCGCATATGTGACCACAGAGTTGACCCGGCCAAGAAATTTTATAAATTTCAACCCGACCTCTTCTTTAAAATAACACCTTTCTCTTTCATTTTATCATATCACCTTACTAAAATTAGAGAGAGAAGAGAGGAATTTTAGAGAGAGAAGTCTTTGATCCTCAAAGATTGCTCCAACTACTTAGTTTAAGGGATTCTAGGGCAAGGATTCAACTACCCCCAAATCATTTCAAGGTAAAAACCCTAGCTATTTCCTCTAATTTTCAGTTTTAAAATGGGTAAGGAGAGGGTTACATATAATAGCTTTCGATAATGAGATTTTACACTTATGCATGATTATTGAACTTGATTTTTAGTAAAGAGGAAGTGATTAGGCATAAGTGTCTGCAAAATGAGGTCGGCAAAGGTAGGGTGGCTTGGGTAAGCATAAAGTAGGAAGTTGACGGAAGAAAACTCGATACCAGATATGTATGGCTAATTTTGATTCTTGTGAAATCGCATATATGTGTGACATTGTTGGGTTCATGTTAATTTGACAAATTGTGTGAAATTCTTGATGTTGTTGTTGGATACTCAAATTGCTGTTGAACTATGAGTGATGTAATATGGGATACAAACCGAAAGATAAATGAGAGTTGAATTTGGTAAAAGAATTGTGAATAATGGCTATAATGGCATATATGGTACCTTGTGGAAAAGAAACGAAACACTTGAGGTGTGGTAAGTTATTGAACATAACAGTATGAACATTCTCGATTTTGGAACACTTGTAACTTGGTTGTGATATTGGCTTGAGAAGTAATTGAGAACATGAACCAATGTACCTTATCTGCTGTTTGTGATTGTTGTGTTTGAAAACTCTACAGTGGGATCGGGTTGTGTGCCGCAACATGAAGAAATAAGGCGTGGGTTGGGGTGATAAGGGTGGCTGAGGTAATAAGGGTGGACGAGGTAATAAGGATGGAAAGCGATTGAAATCGCAAATGAAATTGATACAATATCATTGATATGAAATTGTGAAAGGAGACATCAGGAGAGTTTGCAACCTGTGGTGCACTGATTGCCCCTATGTTTGACTACTTGCAATTTATGTGGTTGATTGGTTGTTGTTCTATTTGTTGACCTTAAACGTGCTTGTGTTGAGGCTTATCTGAAATGAGTAAAAGGTGGGAAACATGGTTAATTAGCTTAATTGATTTCTTGATGTAATCTATTGGCTGTCTTGTCGTCGTGATTCTTGTTTAACGGCTTGAGTTTACTTGGGACAAAGTTTTTCCATACATACCAGTACAATTCAAGTGTACTGACGTCCCTTTTGTCGGGGACGCTATATTCGTGTTATGATTGTAGGTGGATCAGTAGCAGGCACTTCAGTTCATCGGCAGTAGTATCCTTCATCCTCCGCTGCCCGTTTTGGTGAGCCTCTTTCTTCCTCGGGGCCTTGTGTGGTTCATGCCACTTTTGTTTAG
Organism: Nicotiana noctiflora; assembly: GCA_032618575.1. Lineage (NCBI taxonomy): Eukaryota > Viridiplantae > Streptophyta > Magnoliopsida > Solanales > Solanaceae > Nicotiana > Nicotiana noctiflora. The sequence continues at coordinate 98,600 of JASVEL010000421.1, forward strand.
ACTTTATTTTGGTTTTGTAAGGTATAGCCGGAGCCTTGTTACCGGCAAGCATTGTATTCCCTTTTGTATCCTAGAGGCTCTGTAGACATGTAAACTATGGGATTCCAGTCTTATGTATACATTATGTCGGGCGATGTAGAAACAGTAAACTTGTTAATGAATCACTCGTATGGTTATGTTTGTTTATTATGAAATCAGTTATGATTAGTAAGATATTTGGTTAATGAGAAACAATCAACACAGGGGTAACGCGTGGGAATGAACGGCACCCAGGTCCGCTTGACTGGGGCTACCCGGTCAGGCGCCGGTCATGTCCCTCGATTTGGGGCGTGACACTTGAGTCTCGGGTTCATTGATTTCTTCAGGAATCTCGGAACTAAAATCAAATTTTGGGTCTGTTTAGGAGATCCTTTCATAGTATTATTTGTATCATTTGTCGATTTTCTTATGATATCGATCCTTAGAAACAAAAGTCTCTACGCTTTAAGCGTGCTTCAGGTTCACTAGCTCTCATGCTAGTAGATGGTCATGCAGGAACATCAATTCGGATATGTACATTTTCTGCAGGGATTGGCTTAGATATCCTTTCAAATCAGTAAATGCGCCTGAAATTTGATTTGCTACATTTTGTAAATGGATGATCTTCTGGACCTTCTGATTATATATAGGGGTACATGGATCAAAGTAATATAATGATGAAACTTTTCACATAATTTCTCTTTTGATTTCCTTTTTCTGTCCCCTGGGAAATTTATTTCATCAAATCGACAATATGCAAATCAAGCAATAAATGAATATCCCGTCAATGGTTCAAGAAAGAGAATAATAGAGGGCGCATCTTACTACGCTATGGTGGTTCTACTGGCACATATACAGCGCATTCAAAAATTTGTAGATGGGCAATATTTGGTTCATGACAAAAAATTAGTCGTGATAGAGAATATTTATTATAATGTGTCGGTCTGAGGTGAATAAGTGATAATACATGCAAGATAGCATGGCCCCAAATAGTAGTGGACAATTTTATTTTCATAAGTAGTGGTCTTGCTATCAATTGCAGGCCATTTAGAGTATGAACATAAGCTATAGGATGTTCAACTTTTGTCCCAACTTATAGACAATAATCATCAAAAGCTTGAGATGAGAATTTTCCAGCATTATCAAGGAGAATAGCCTTTATAGGATAATCTGGGATTGCGTCCTTACCGAATTATTTGGGCTAGTAGCTTTGCAAACGCTAGGTTGCGAGATGATAATAGGCACACATAAGACCATCTTGAAGATGCATCTATTAGGACCATAAAATATCTAAACAACCCACTTGGTGGGTGAATAGGTCCACATATATCCCCATGTATATGCTCTAAAAAGGTAGGGGATTCAATGCCAACCTTCATTGGTGATGGTCTAGTGATCAGTTTGCCTTGATAACAAGCATCACAAGAAAATTCATCATTTGTAAGAATCTTCAGATCTTTAATGGATGCCCACTTGAATTTTTTGTAACTCGTCTCATCATTATTGGTCCAAGATGGCCCAAAAGGCAATGTCAAAGCCCAAGTATTTGAATCCGTAAACTTCTGGTTTACGATAGAGTGTGCTTCAACTATAATAGTTTTTGAATAGTATAATCAAAGAAGAAAAGGTTGATAACTTTCTACAATGCATTTTTTGCCAGAAGAAAAGGTTGATAACTTTCTACAAATGCATTTTTGGCCAGAAATATTCTTCTATAATACAAAGATTAATTCCACGTTCATTCTCATCCAGGTATATCTCATCTGTGATACCCGATTTGACGAGATATCCCTGCAAAACTCAGCAAGTCTTCTTGAGAACATGGAGAACTTGATACGCATTGTCCAAATAAAAAAATTTGGTTCCACTTGGATCATAAATATGCTAAACCCTTCGAGCCTTTTCAATCACTACCTAATATTTTAGAAATTTTGAAGCATTTGCTTTTTCTTATGCGAGATAAGAAAAAGTGTTTTCGATACGCTAGTATGGAAACAATGAGTTGTTCAGCTATCAAAATTGCCTTTCTTGATTAATACGGTGTGATCCAGCATGTGAGGATTATCCATATTCTCTGATACTTTCAATGCACTTGCTGGGCAGGTGTTGACAATTGACCCACGTCGTCTGAAATTACCGCCCGTGCATATGTTAGTGATTTCATGTTTCATGCTTTTTATATCGGTGTTAGAGTCTATAGGAGTGATTTGAATTGAAAATGAGCATATAGCCTTTTGAAAACTTTGGTGAAATTAGCCGGGTTGACTTATTTGGATTTAGAGGCTTCGAGTCGGACTCTGACCAACTGGTTTGGTTGGATTCCCGGGAGAGTGTTGTGACTTAGAGGCAATCGGAGATTTAGTTTGGAGATACATTGTGAACGAACTGGAAAATAGCTAAGGCCGAATTTGTAGTCCAGCGGTAGGTAGTCTTTTGATCGAGCCGGAATGGAGATTCCACTCAGTTGTGGATTTTGGATATGTCCACAAAATTTCAAGGCATTTTATGGTCGTTTGGTGAGTTTTTGATAGAATGTGTAATTCGGAGTTTTTAAGGAATTTAGGCTTGGATCCGTGGGTAATTAATTGTTCTGATAGGATGAGTGTTTTATGGTGGAACAAGTTAGAATATCGCACAGAATATTAGTGATTTCGTTAAGTCAGCTCGAAATGTCCGGACCATTAGACTCCGGCTATAAAACAAGGAAAGGAATTCTCTTCAGAATCTACATATCAGGTTTAGGCACGTTTTAAACCTTCGCGTTCGCGAGCCGCGTGGGAAACCATCGTGGTCATGCATCGCGAATAGTCGCAACGTTTATAAAGAAGAGAGACATCGCGTTAGCGATGGTAGAATTCAGCGTTAATAGGCTAAGTCGGCGAAGCTTATCAGCGTTCAGCGTGGGCGGGGCAACATTAGCGTAAAAATCGAGGTTAGAGAGTTCTTTGTGACGAAAAATGATATATAAGTTCTGATGAAGGATAATTTGTCAGCGTTACATCATTGAGTACCTTGTAACCTTGTAAACAAAGTACTGTGATGCTTGAAGCTAATCTGAGTTTAATACGAAACCTTTGAGTTCGGTGAACTGAAATGCATCGAATTTGAATTCGTGAAAATGAAAACCACATCACAACATGAAATCCTTGAATCCTTCTCGAGATTAAAGGGGGAGTTTAGCCCTAGGCCTAGAAGTGTAGAAAAGCCTAAATTGAAGTGGGCAAATGGAGTCGATTTTGGTAAATTTTATATTCCTAGACTTCGTGCTCAATGAGGTTCGAAATATGTGACTTCGACAAAGCGTACCCGGGGTCGAGACACAGAATTTTGATATATAAATTGAGTTATATTGATTAGATAATAAATCCCCTTTAATAATTTATTGTGTTTCCCTCTTATTTGATCAGATTATCGTCTTGAGCCCGATTCTCTTAGAAAATGCCGGAAATATCATCCTTGTAAATGTCATTGAAATGTCGTGTAAGTGATAACGGAAGTTAAATTTCCCCGGCTCTCTATGGCCTTTATATATAGCAGGCAACAAAAAAAAAAATACTATAATCTTGAATTATTGGGACTATAGCTTTGTTAATCGCAATGTTATAATATTAAACCCCTATTGCTGAAAACCATCGAACCTCGCTACCGAGATGGTGCAATATTAGCGATATTAGCGAATAACGAAGCGTTAAAACAAAGCGGTTAATCTTATAGGCAAATGAAAAATTGGATCCGCGGGATCATATCATTGTGCTTATCATATTGACATATTAGATACTACCAGGTAGCTATTGTTGTTATCATGCTATTTCCAATCTATGTAACTTGATATTTGTTTCAAGCGAAAAATGATAAAAGGTGTTTCAAAATTTTTTGAAAAATTTGTAGTACATATTAAAAGCAGCTGTATAAACGTCTATATGTTGGATGAGCTTATCTGCCTTATGATGATACTAGGATGTAGGAAACCTCGAGTGCAATCCTACATTGCAGATACCCAAATTAGATCGAAACTACATATACATTTACGTGCATTTATTTTAGTTATTATGAGTGTTGCTAGTACTATTGAAATGCAATCTGATTGATGTGGCTCTATGGCAGGGTGGTCACAACACATAGTGCTGGCCTAAAAGCCCATGCTATACATTTATACTAAAATCACTATGCAGGCGAAGTGCAACGTACCCCATTTACTCACTGCGCCATTAATGCGATCTAAATTTTCTGAGCGATAATCCGATAGTTATGCGAATTATTTAATGGATATTAATAACTGCGTTCTGATATTCCCTTATGTATCTCTTGGTATATTAACTTTTCTTTCCGCCTTAATAGCTACTATAAACACATATTTACATGTGAAAATAAGAAACCGCTCGGCTCTATGGAGATTAATATTATGGACTTTTGTTCCCATTTTCGTGCATATATCATTGTACTTGTCATTAATATGCTAAATAGGTTAAAATATTTAATATTGGTCAGGCAGCAAATATGTAAGCCTGCCCGAGTCGAATGACTAAGGGTGGCTACCATGAAATGCTAACATTGAAATAAATGCTTTAATGAATGGAACGGGGAACTTCTTAGAGTGCAGACGAAAACACTCCTCTTGAACTTCCCAATGCGTGCGATGCTATTATTTGAGAGCGGGACGTATTACTCTCGCGAGTGCGGCGCTGGCGCAGCTCAGGCGTGGGCAGCCTCCATTGCCTGATTAGAGAAGCGTGGGCTGACCATTAAATTAGAAAATAGAAGCTGAGAGCGATACAGCTGACTTGCTATTCGGTGCCCGATGGTGTCCAGCGGCCCCGATTCAGGCAGCTATAGCACTATTCTGTCTTGAACTTCTCTCCCGGGTGTCAATTCACTCAATTGGATTCCGGCTCACAGTGCGGCTGCTCCGGGGTGAAATCCTACAAACTTCACTGCAACCGATTTGACCAGACTTCGAACACTTGGCAATCCAAAATGTGATTATGCACGTAGCAGCGCTCGTCACTGAATTCAGCCACCCCATTTACGATGGCGTTAAGCGAGATGCCGGGGATTTGCGTGTCCGAGGGTCTATTCTGCCGGAAAACAGCTGTAATCTTGGAAGTCAGTGGGGCCTAAAACTACTTACCTTTGGTCGAAAACAATCCGCTGGTAAGGAAGATTTGAAGCGTAAGAACTGCGGGGGCGGCACGCATTCCTAGAGAAATATATACCTCGATCTCGTCGCGAAGGAAATGCGTCGCCGATGAGTTGTTGGCGATATCTGTGATTGTCATGAGCTAGATTCGCCTGCCACATGGATGTCCTGTGACCAGGAAAGTCGAGAGGTTGTGATAGCCTCGGCTACTCACCACCATCCGTATTCTTGACCGAGAGGATCATCTGGCCGAGTTTGTGTATAGAGCCGCCAGGTGAAATGCATCGGGGCGGGGAGAGAAACTAGAAAACCTCGTGGTTGCAGGACACAGGTGGTGAAAGGGGCATTCCCAGCGAGCTTGAAGATAAACTCATCTGAACACTCTCGGTGAGCCTTGGCAGCGGGAATTTGGTCGTAGTCGAAAACGAAGTCGAGTGCGGCACGCCGGCCAGGGAGAATTACTATAAGGCAGAGGTTCCCTTGCATTCCACTTCTCGGCGCAGTATATGTCATAGTCATAAATAATTTAAACACGTAAACAGTGCCTTAGCTACAGTAAGTGAGACTCAGAAAGAGATTCATTTTCATCTTACGGAGGTACGTGCGGGGGCGGGGGAAGATGCAGTGGGGCCGAGTATGATTCCCCATGTACATGACGAGCGTGATGCGATTATGCGATACAATATCATTCACATGCATCGCGAGACAACTGCTCAATGTAGGCAACAATAGCTTCAAATGTACTCTTGCACAAATCAACTAGATGCGATATAATTATTTGGTTACTATTCATGTATCCACCCGTAGATAATCATTATTGTAGTTCATTAAAATACATAGATCACATGTTATATTATTAGGTAATTTATTGTAGACAATGTTATATTAGGTATGGGCCCCAGTTGTTTTCTGCATATATTGGGCAATGCCAAGACGATTACGTTAGCCATTCTGGTGACGCTCGGAGTAGAATGGCGAAGGTCGAGCGATTTAATGTCTAGCCGATGTTATTTTCGATGCCCCAAAAGCAAGAAGATAGTTGAAAAAGTTGACACTGTGTTACTTAGGACGTTGTAGAGGAACTGTAGGGCTCATAACATTGGTCCCAGCTACTGTGAGACTCCAGTGGAATTCCCTGGTCTGCACTGGAGCAGCACGTGGCAGACGATTTTAGCATTAGCTGAGTGCTTCGGAGCTCCGGCCTTCATGACTCCGTTCCTCACTGTTGGATAGCGCAGCTGAAGAGCTGACAGAAGCGGCCCGAAGAAGGCTCTGAAAATAAGGGACTCATCGCCTACAGGTGTGTCCATGAAGATGGATTTCCGTGCGAATGTGGTCCAGTAGTGGTGTGGTAAGATTCGGTGAGAGCTAAGTAGCAGTGAAGAGACTGATTACCTGCACCCGCATAGATATTTGTTTGATGGTTGCTGAAGTGCGAAGAGTGGTTTCCCAAAATGCCGATGTGGTTGCGCAGCAGGTCGAGACTCAGGGTAATATAAGCCAGGCGAGACAGCATAATCAGTATAATGCTCGTGTGCTCATTTGGGGCGACAGCCCCACATGGCAATAACATCGATGAGCTGATCACGTTTAGGCCTCTTCGGAATTCAATTTAATGATATGCGTTCGTACGTGACATTCTGAGTCCGTACTCGGAGGAGCATGCAATCAGCACTGTCTTGCGAAGATTGGAGGAAAGAAGAAAACTATATGCTAAATTCTCTCAAATCTGCAGTTTCTAACCGGGTCCCTTCTTCAGGATAATGCCGTGTCTTCGAGTTGATCCTAAGAAGATAGAAGCGATGCGAGGACAACTGAACGAAATCCTCAGCCTACAGAAGATCAGGAGCGGTGGTCTCGGCCAGAAGTTGGGGATCTTCGAAATTTTCATCGCGATTACTGCTTCGTTATTGCGAAGTAACCCCGAAGGGTGCGGCCGATGAAATTGGTGATGAAATCTGCCTTCGAAGCCCTCAAAGCGACTTCAACGACTCCGATGATTATGTGCATATCTTCTATACCATTTGTTAATGATGCCTCGAAGAATGTAGAATCTATGTGTTAATCTGAGAACAAGATGAGATTGCTATCAGCTACCAGCGATTAAGCACCAAGAAAAATATCCTGATTTACAATGAGCTTGGAGACTAATAAAATGTAGTCTTCATGCATTGAAGATTTGGAATAAAATGCTTTGTATGGGTGTATGTCTTGTGTACCGACCATCGCATGAGTCTCGGCAACCTGTTAACGAAAGACAATTTGGAGCAGATAGCTTGGCGCAGCGATGCTTATATTATACCATCCCGGGAAATAATAATGGATGGCAGCGCACCTATGAGCGGTGAGCTTGGCCTATATTCCAGGCTGAGGAGGAGACCGGCCTTGCCTATGACGGTCAGGTGCTAGCCCGTCGGTGGAGGTGAAAATTCGTGAGCCGAATGCAGCATTGGCTATGTATTCTTCGGTAAGATCTCCCATGTCGTATGACCGTGGCGCGGTATGATGATAGATCCGACGCTGACGTGGTATCTTAGAAGATGTCACCACGTTGCTTAGTGAAGCGTACTGAGGAATGCGAGCACTGATATGCGTGCCCAGAATGTTGATAGCCTTCGTGAAGCCGGGTTGGAGAGCCAGCTGTGGTATTATCCGTGGGGGGGGCTATTGCGTCATGTCAAGATTTGAAACGGCAGTATTGAAGCGGAAAAGATGAAATAGACATTGTCAAACACGGTAGCTACCAGTTTGCAACATCTGAGTTAAAATACGAGCATGAGCATTAGCTATGATGTGATGCATTGACTGTTCTGAGTGGAAATGGGCGACTGATGCTAGACGCTAGAAGGAACTGTTTCACTGTATGTGGATGGTTGTGGATAGGCTTGACCAAGAATCCAGCTCGGCTCGGTGACACGGCCACTACAGCGACTCATACGACGGTGCTTGATGTGGGCGATTCGTGGGATCAGATCTAATACGTATCACGACGGGGGCGTTTCGGTCACATTCTCGGTTTCAGGAGAGCATTCCGGCCGGAAGATATAGCGCAGGGTGAAGTTACATTCCGCCATGAACAGATAGGCGAATGCAAACGCCTGTCGGTGCAGGAGAATGTGTGCGGGCATGTGGGGATTGACGTTCCACGACCAATGGCTGAGTTTGCCTACCACCCAACAGAGTTTACCTCTGTGGCGAGTGCTCCGATCGAATGGCCGTATGAAGATCGTTGTAATATAGCTGGGCAGTGTAACATCCCACTAAGTGGACTGAAGCTGTGAGCAGGATTGAAGGTTGATAGGAGTTGTGGAAGTCCGGGACTCTGGGATGCTTCAAGACTAGGAACGACGCTAGGAAGACCAGGCTGGCAAGTTGATCTCATCCCGAATCAATTATGCCCAGGCCGACATAAGCTCAGGGTCATGGTGCATCTTGAAATGACATTGTGGGGATTTCGCCTATGAAAAGTGGCATGGAGATTTGGAAGAAGAAGTTGAGTCCCAGTTACATTAGTCCTTTCGGATACTTAGGAGAGCTAGGAAAGGGTGGCATATGGCCTTACGCCCGGCCTATCGGCGTTAACATCCAGTATTCTGTGTATTGCCTCTCCCGAAGTGCATTGGATGCATCTAGGTCTCATCGACTACCAGTATCAACCTGACGATGGTGATCTATGATGTGAGCTATTGCCATTTTGGAACGTCAGGTGAAAATTGAGGTCTAAGAAGATTGCAGCTCGATTAAGTTGCCGGTGGAAGTGCAGCCCGTGGGGGGCAACCCTTAGGGAGAGTGCAGCGGGGAGATGCGGGCCTGTTGGGGCTTCAGGTATGTCACCCAGGCCCGCGCTGAGGCCGGCGTTTGCTGGAAGAGGAGAATGTACGACCCGGCCAGTGTCCCTTGTACACTACACCACGTTATCGACATGTTTCTAAATGCCTATATCGAGTGTTAGGAGTCTATCAGTGATTTATGAGTGATTTAGATTGAGACATGATAGCCTATATCTGAAACCTGAATCAGCAGCAGTCTTAGCCGGAGGTCGACTATCCAGTTACGAGTTCAGAGGCTCGGATGAACGATTTACAGTGACTAAGGGCAGTCAATTAATTTGGAGGTCGATGTAGAGTAGGTGGACTTCCGTCAGTCGGAGATGGAATTCCGACAATTCTAGCTTCTTGATTATGTGATTTTGGATATGTCCGCAGAATTTCAGGGTCATTCGGACCCAGTCGGGTTTTTTGGTCGGAATGTGATTGAGTTTTGCCAGAAGTTTGAACTGAAAATCAAAGTGGGTAACAATGATTTTGAACGTTTGCGGATAGTGTGTTATGATTGGAATAAGTTAAATATCGTGTGTTCAGGGTATGTTGGTTGGTTTTCGAAATTGTCGGGTGAATCCTGAGAATCGATGTCAGCATCTGGAGAGCGAGTGACAGTGGCTAGAATCTACGGATGTCCGCTGGAGCACGGCCTAAGCCTTTGCGTTCGCGAAGGGGAGGCCGCGTTCGCGTAGGCTGGTCACCGTGGTCATCGCGTTCGCGAGGGAGAGTCGCAGCGTTACGCAGCAAGAGGGAAGGGCGTCGCGTTCCCGCGGTAGATCGAGGTAGCGTTAGCGTAGGCAACGTGGCGATAGCATCGCGTCCAGCGTGGGCAGAGCGACCAGTGCGTTATAACCCCGTAGAGTTGGGGAGTTAGCCTTGGCCTGTAATCGCGTAATGGGAGGCTCGAGGAGGCTCAAGCCCGGTCAGCGTAGGGGTACGAGCATGCATAGGTTGAGTGCACAGCTGATGAAATTAAAAACCGGAAACGAGCCGCGTCACGGGGACTATACCAAAACACTCCGGTTTCAAAAGTCAACAATACTGAAGCCCTCGGGAACTCGTTGGAGGTAAGTCATTCAAATTAGCTAATTATCGACAACATGAAAATCACTAGTTGCATCCCTATAAATGAAAGATTAAAGGTGGGTTTGAAACTACTAGGCCTAAATTGAAGAAGTTTTACCACGATTTAATGGGCAAATGGAAGTCGATTTTTGGCTAAATTTTATAATGCCTAGACCAGATGAGGTTCCAGTATACCGACACCTGTTATGAGCCACTCGACATGCACTGAAAAGTCGAGGTTTTGACTTAACTTTGGGAGTTCTGATGTAAATGAGTTATATTGATTGGGTGTGATGGCCCATTGGCCCCTAATTTGGTATGTGTTTCCTCTGTGGCCCCAATCGAAGTCTATGCGTGCGGAACGGCGTGGAAAGGGCATTGCGTAGAGTAATCATCACGCATGTGGGTGAGTATCGATGTCGGTGATATTTTGACAATGAGTTAGGCCCCCGTACTACTGTGGCAACTGTCGCTGCCTAGTTATACAATGACGGCGTGCGAATGCTACAATGAGTGGGGACGATAACTTGGGCCCATGGCCTGTTAATGCTATGATCTCCGTATTCTTGGTACCATCAGACCTCGCACTGCCCGGATGGTTGCATTACTATATTGTGATATTAGCAATATGACTCCGTTGAGAGGCCCTAGTGAACCGTCATATTTGTAAACAAGTGTAAACTTCGATGGCCGACAATCGTGTATCCTTGTGCTTATCATATTGACATGTTAGATTACTACGAGTCCGTAGCTGGAATACATATTATCATGCTTATTGCAATCTACAGATACTTGATAGTACTATTGACTGTAAAAATATTAAAATATGCTTGAAACTTCTTTGAACTGCAGCTTGCCAATTTGCATATTCGCCTTTGGCCGCAGATGGGTCGATATATGTTAGATCAGGAAACGCACACCCTCTATGGTCAGAGCTACCTGTGCCGAATGACTGAAGACGTCAGGAATCCCAACGCGGCGGCACTGCGTTAGTGCTAGTAGATCGGGGAAACTACCTTGCTCCGTGACCTTCATCATGCAGTACATTGCATTGCTTAAACACTGGGTTGTATCTGCCTTATTCTTGCTACTACTGGTAATGCAGGTGCGGTGTTGGCTTTCTACTGTGACTGAAGTATTTGATGCTGACTTTACATAGTGCTTTGATTCTTGAATTTCTGTCTCTACGTATGCTTGATGCTCATGACTGCACAGCTTGTATATGCAACGTACCTCAGTACCACTGCGCTGTGATGCGAATCCGAGTACCGCTGCTCGATAGTAGCGGCGACACATTCCGGGTATGTTGCCGAGCGCTCCCAGGCATTTTATATTCCTAGCTCGTGTCTCTTACGATTTTGTATTGACTTTTTCTTTCCGGCGGTTAATATACGCTGCTGTGTGCGCGTGGGACACTCGACTAGCTGACCACCGTGCATGGGGTGATGTATTATGGGGGACTTAGTTCCCCGTGCTCGATATATGTCATTATTTGCTTAGATAATATATGCTTTAAATGGGTGGAAGGAACTACAGCTCTCCGTTGTTAATATTGTTAGTCCGGGCCCCGGAACTAAACAATAATGTATATAGGCGGTCGGGGGCGTGTGTAGTCATGTGTGCGTGTTATAAAACAAAAGACTAGCAAAAATAGGGAAAGATATAGAAGAAAACTATTATATTGTTAAACTTCGAGTAACCAGACGTAGCGATTGAAAATCTCACTCTAGAGTCAGAAAGGAAGAGTGGCTATACTAAGATATACTATGTAAGCTTGATGTCCCGAAACAACTGTAAGTTGTTGATTTACAGGCTACGTCTGAAATTCATTTGCTCAGTCGCTTGTAAACACTTATCCGGAATACAGTTACAAATAATCTTCTGAAGAAATATGTATTTTATTCGTAATGGAAATGCCGAGAATGATAAGTTTCTCGAAACTTATTTACGAGCGAAATGCTTAAATAGATAAGCATCTTATAGCGAAATTTTATAATCCGTTTCGTCGAAGATAGCGATAATTTACTAGTAGGTACTATATATATATATATATATATATATATATATATATATATATATATATATATATATATATATATATATAACAAACGGACAATGATTGAATTTTAAAATTTTAAATTTGCCGTGCTTTTTAGCCAGCTAATTGACGTACGCTCTAGTTAGCTAAAAGTGCAAGTTTCTTTTTCCTGAAAATTCATCAATTTGTCAACTTTCTTTGCATTTTTTTTTCATTTTTCCGGAAAAAGAAAAATTAAATCACCGACGGGACATTTATTACAGGAGAACATCAGTGAGGTTGTTAGAATTTGCTACTACATTGAACACATATACACGTCAAGGCAGATTCAGAATTTTAGGTTTATGAATTCCTATAAAATTTGAGCTAATATACAATATTAACTTAAGGAATGGATTAGGTTTCAAACTAAATATTCTTATATATTTAATGAATTTTTCAATACAAATATAAGTTCTAGACAAAAGTTACTGGGTTCATGGGAACCCGTAGCTATTGAACTGAATCCGCCCCAATATACACGTATACTTTATATTAACTTTTTGTATTACTACATCAGGCCACGACCTTTTATAGTAGCATATTATTTGTTTTAAATTTTAAATTATTAATATCATTTATTATGGATAGTTACATTTATTGTCGGTCTATAGACGGTAATCTCAAATTAAAATGCATATGTCAAGAGTGATGAGCTTCATATAGTTGTACAAAAGCCTAATTTACAACTCAACGTTATCTTACTTCACAAGGAGGCTGTGCCTACAGCAAAGCTCGCATTTGCAGCCAATAGAAAATAGTATAGATTAATTAGGTCAACTAATCTTTTTCCAAACCAACACACAGACACACACCAAACGATCCTTTAGTTATGATCAACCAAAATATCATTTCTTCACATGTAAGCTGTCCCTTTTCCATAAAAATACAAAGTAATCATGATTAGATCTTAAATCATGCAAGTTTAGAGTGAGAGATCAGAGTAATAAACCTAGGATTTCATGGTGGAGTTTTCAGATGCATATTTATTATATATAAAATAAAAAGTCCCTCGACGCCTTTTAAGTGGAAAGTGGCATTACCTAATTAATTAGAGATTCCCCCCCCCCCCCCCCTTTTGCTACATTTACAAGGTACCTAACTCCTTTTGTTAATGCCTGCATGTAGTGAAGCTTAAATTAATCCATGTAATATGTTCTTTTCATTTTCTAATGGGAGATCAACATAAAGAATTGATATTCTGTAAATTAAAGATTTGCCTATCATGATATCTTCCTAAAGTCACTAGCATACCACCTCCATTTAATTAACTGCAGTTCGATTCTTTTACTTTTTGCTGTTGAAACTTTATTACTCAATCGATCCATGAGCTCAGTATTTTGAGGTTTTTGTAGGCCTATTAAAAGATATTATATATTATAAAACATAATTTTATATATATATATATATATATATATATATATATATATATATATATATATATATATATATATATTTGTGAGGATATTATTTCCTGAAACATTTTTGGTTTCGTCATAGTCATTCCATTCCAGGACAAGATGGTTGTTAGTATTAAATGTTGGACCATGGAATTGTTTAAAATAATTCAACTCATATGAGTTATGATCTATGTACATTGATATGTCATTATTAACATGACCATAGTTAAGGGGAAAACTTGTTATTTTTTCATCACGACTAAGTAAAAAACTTTGAGCAAGTAAAATTTACAAGGGAGTCACTGTGAAAATTTGACAAGTGGTATGTGTTTGGTGCAAAGAAAAATGTTATTCACAGAAAACGATAAAAATTATAGGTTTCACTTATTTTCTAATATTTAATTTGTGTTGGATCGATAATAATGTTAACAAAATAGAACATATTTTAATGAAAATTTAGAGATTAAAGATTGATAATAATATCTAAGTGTTAGTTGGAGCAGGTGATATATAGTACTGATAATTGATAGACATAAAAGAAAAAGCAAATGACTTCCATCCATAGAGAAGTTTAAGATCTCATCTTAATAAAGAGAAAAAAGTTCAATTACCTTATCTAAATTAATATCTATATAAATTTCGTCCGCTTTGTTTTTTTACATTGGTCAAGTACAATAGTTTCCAGACAGTCGGTTCTTCTTTGGTCCTACAATTTTATTTAATTGATGAGGTCTATTTCACCTCCAATATAGAAATATAATGGGATAACCCTAGGCTGTCTCTCTTATATATGAAGGTAATTGAAGCTAGGCAAAATCAATCCTTCTAATACTTTCGGTGTACAAGTCTTTGTCATACATTTTTCATCGTCCTTAATCTTGTTTTTAACAGAGATATACTGAAGAAAAATCGAAGGTCCATGCATATTCATTGGTTTATGATATCTTTCAAAACCTACATAGGCATATATTATGAGTCATTGTTCGTCACGTGAAAATTTAAGGATCAAACTTTTCGAGAAACTTAATGCATAACGACCTCCTTCTGTTTTTTGTCATCTTTAGAGATAGTACTTGAAGTCTTGAACTACTTATTTACTAAGTTATGTACGGGTAAAATTGGTCAGTGACAGTTGGCGGAATGATGAGATGACACGTGGAACTAAAGACACGTGGAACGTGAGTCAATAGATGACTGGCACCAGGCGCGAGTGTGTGGCTGGTGTTAGACGGGGCTCGAAGGCAGAGTAGCTGACAATAAAGATTCAAAGATTTGATATCAGGCGTAGTATTTAATGAGCAACCGCTACAGAGAATATCAACATTCAAGATCGATCGTTATGCATCCATCAATGATGATTTTATTCTCATTTAAGAGGAGTATGATTTGAGGATTTTGTCTTCCCAAATAGGCTATAAATAGGAGGATTAACAATCATTGTAGGGACCTGAAAATATTCTGTACACAAAAATTATAATCTGTTGTCTTGTTATGCTCAATTTAAACACATAGATATTGCGTGTACTTTTATGATCAGAAAGGCTAAGTTCTTAGTTTGACTTGTTATCTCCTTTAATACCATTCCCTAATCTTGTTGTCATTTTTATTTACTTATTTATTACTTTTGGGTCAAATCGATTCGCTTGTCTATAAACTACGTTATCTAATTGTATCATTTTACGGATAAATAGTTTGACGCCTACCGTGGGGCATAGACAGTTGTGTAATCGCTTTGATCCGTCGTTTGTTACTAACAAGTTTTGGTTTCTTCCTTAGTAAAAATCATATATGGGAGCTAATGATGTTAATAACGTTTACAATGTTGGAGCACACGATGAACAAGAAGATGTGTTCCAATGTGATGATTTGACTAGTGAAACTCGCAACGAAGGAGATGAAGCGACCAAAGTTCGCGAAGGACAATATTCTCAGCATGTGCGGGACCAGACTTTTGATGATGCAGAGGACGAGCACATTGTCGAAACACTCAAAATCTTGAGAGAACAACAAAAGGTGATCATGGATCACCTTTTGAGGCAGGATCGTCTGATGATAGAATTGAAGCGGGCATTATTGGGCACTTCTACTAACGCTAATGGAAGGACTACTATTCCTCCTACCATTTCAACAAATCAGACAGCTCACTGACAACAACACACCGAGGTATGAAGTCGGTTTAGACGAAATCGGAAGGACCAGTAACGGATCTAGGAAAAATAATTTGAATGATCCTTTCAAAACCGAACTCATAAGATTCATGAGAGAGATGAATGAATGGATAAATCGACCAGAATGCGAAGGAGTTTCATGCTCGGATGCATCAGATCCCAGGCGCGTCACAGTGTTAAAATGACAAGATACAATATAGTATATGTAGTTTCCGTTTACCGAGCGCGATAATGAAGCTGATTTCGAAGAGGTTCATGATGCCATATACTCCAAAATATGATGGTATTTTGGACCTACAAGACTACATCATAACCTATACCACAACAGTAAGAGATAACGACTTGGCTCAACACGAGATTGAGTCAGTTTTGTTGAAGAAGTTTGGAGAAACCCTCACGAAGGGGATCCTGGCATTTTATTCTCTTGTACCTGAACATTCAATCCATTCTTTTGTAATGATTATAGATTCGTTCATTAAAGCCCACGCTAGATCAAGAAAGATCCAAACCAAAGAGACAGATATATTCAAAAATTCGCAAAGAGAATCTTAGCTATTGTGGGAATTCGTAATCCGATTTCGAAAGGAAATGATGCTGCTACTAACGGTTCCGGATGAATAGGACAACATGAAGCTCAACCCTGGGAAGTGTGCCTTTGGAGTTGGCTACGGTAAATTCTTGGGGTTTCTGACCCCACAAAGAGGGATTGAAGTGTACCCCAATATAATCAAATCCATCAAGGATATCTTTTACCAGCTAATAAGTGTGAAATAAGTTTAGAGGTTGATCGGTGGGTTGGCGGTCCCAAGAAGGTTCATCTCGAGGCCCTCTAAAAAATGCCACCACTTCTATTCATTTTTGAAAAGAAGAACAACTTCGTGTGGACTCCGTAATGCCGACAGGCATTGAAAGACCTAAAAAGGTACCTTTCCAGCCTCTGTTATTATCAAAATCGGGGAAGATGAGTAACTGTTAATTTACCTTGTGATCTTGGAAGTAGCGGTAATCCCTGTCTTGGTTCGAGGAGAAGAAGGTATGTAATTTCCTGTTCATTACGTTAGTAAGATACTATCATGAGCGAAGACTCAATTTTTGCACCTCAAAAAACTAGCCTTAACTCTCGTAGTTGCCTCTCGAAAGCTTAGTCCTAATTTTCAATGTCATCAAATAGTTGTTGTGACAACCTTACCCTTAAGAAATGTCTTTCACAACTCTGAGTTGTTGGGTCGGTTGACTAAATATGCAGTCGAAGTTAGTGAATTCAACATGGAATACAATCCTAAGACTTCAATCAAGCCGTAGGTTTTGGACGATTTCGTGGTTGATTTTAGTCCAGGATTAATGTATTTAGCTGCTAAAGAAGCAGTACTGGTATTGGGAACTGTATCAGGAGTTTGGACCTTGTTTATGGGTGGAGCATCCAACGTTAAAGAGACCGGTCTCAATGTGGTTCTAATCACTACTTGGGGGAAATCCTGACACATGCCATTAGAACGGTACCATTAAATAACAATAAAGTTGAGTACGCGCCTTTAGTTGCAGGACTCGAATTAACTTGGTGCCTGGGTTCCAAAGTAATCGAGATAAAATACGATTCCCAGCTGGTGGTAAACCAAGTTTATGGAATTTTGACATAAAGGAATAATGCATGCAACACTACTTGAACAAGTTTCAAGCATTACTTACATGATTCAGAGAATGGTCAATCGTCTACATCCCGAGGGAGGAAAACGTGGAGGCAGACGCATTGGCTAAATTGGGCTTATCCATAAAGATGAAAGAATCTTATTTCGGTATGGTCATTCAATTGCTGCATTCGGTGCTGGATGTGGAAGAATATTGTGAAGTAATTCAACCATCCCAATATGGGATTGGAAAAACGAGTTCATTGAATTTCACAGACATCGTCATTACTAGAGGACCCAAAAACTTCTCGGGCACGGACCAAAGCAGCTAGTTACTGTATTATTGATGGATAATTGTTCTAGGAGGTCGTTCCAACGACCATTGGCTCGGTTTCTAGGGGCCTCAGAAATAGATTGCGTGATGAGGGAAGTCCATGAAGGAATCTGTGGAAACCACTCCGGTGGAGACTCGTTGGTTCTCAAGTTAGTCAAGGCCGGCTACTATTGGCCCCGAATGGAACATGATGCAAAAACATTCGTACAAAAATGTGATAAATTCCAGAATCATGCATAGTTAGTACATCAACCACTAGAATTGTTTCACTTGGTGGTGTCACTGTCGCCATTCATGAAGTGAGAGATTGACATAGTCGACCCCTTACCACAAGGGCCAGGAAAGGTAAGATTTGTTTTGGTTTTAACTGATTATTTTACCAAATGGGTTAAGGCAGGTCCTAACAAAAAATTATAGAGGTTAACTTCATGTACGTAGTTTGCCGATTTAGAATACCAAAGGAGATTACTTATGGCAACGGGCTACAGTTTGTAGGATATAAAGTCACAAAGTTTTGGAAGGATTAAAGATAAAATGAATTATGTCTTCTTTATATCACTCGGGTGTTAACGGACAAG
This sequence comes from Nicotiana noctiflora, assembly GCA_032618575.1. NCBI lineage: Eukaryota > Viridiplantae > Streptophyta > Magnoliopsida > Solanales > Solanaceae > Nicotiana > Nicotiana noctiflora. Next base: position 116,823 of record JASVEL010000421.1, read on the forward strand.
CGGAGTCAACCAATAAGGCAATTATCCAAAATCCTTAAAAAGAATTTAGAAGATGCTAATGGCAAGTGGCTGGATGATCTACCAGGTGTTTTATGGTCTTACCGGACCACAATAAAGTCAAGCACATTAGAGACCCCTTTTTGCCCGTGTACGATTCAGAAGATTTAATACTGGTGGGGGAACTAACCCTGAGGCTTTACCAAGCAAACGAAGAAGCAAACAATGAAGCATTGCTAGTTAAACTCGATTTTCTTGAAGAGCGCCAAGATCTAGTATATATTTTCATGATGTGGAACAAAAGCAAAGGATGGAAAGGTATTATAATCGTAGGGAAAATCTCCGATATTTCAAAGAAGGGGATTTGGCTCTAAGGAAAATTACTCAAAGCACCTGAAAGTTCAACCCCGGGAAGCTGGGATCAAAATGGGAAGGACCTTATCGGGTTTCATCTATAACCAGTAAAGGTTCATACGAGTTGTAAAATCAAAATAGAGTTAAACTGCCAAGCAATTGGAACGTGACTCACCTCAAAAGGTATTATTGCTGAAGATCCTTGTTGGTACTGAAAGTATGTGTTGCGCTCTTTTTTCCTTCGACCACTTTTTTGTCCCATTGCATTTTTCTGGTAAAATTTTATACCGGGCAACAACGTAAAGCATATTACGAAGTAAAGATCACCAGTAAAGTTATGTGTAGAATGACTCATATGGTAATCAACTTGTAGATGGTTAAATAATCTTTGGCATGATAGCATAACTCAGGAGTCTCATTGGCCTCCGATAACAGATTTTTTATCCATCCACAAGAGATTTCCATTAATGACGAAACAACGCAAAAGCCATCTATGAAAGGAATAACATCGACGAAAGCAAGACCTCCAGTGTTTGAATTCTCATGCTCAACATCCGAACACTAGGTAGGGGGATAATACATGAAAAAATACTAAAAATATTAAAAGGGCTAGGGACTGTTAGAACCGGATTCAATATGTTATCAGGACCGAAAACTACATGATCAACTCCTAAATAAGTTGTACAAGTTATTCACATCTATTGGCAACTTTATTTATTTAAGCAAATAAATATTTATGTAAATGTACTTTTAATAATAGAGGGAATAAATCAAAGTCCTTTTATTCTTATCTTATTTATCGTTCGGATGATAAATTAATTTATTTTATCCTTTGAAAGTTAACAAAACTTCAAATGCTTGTACCGGAATGAACATGAGACGTCCTCTTCAAGAGCACCGTAAATATACGGGCCCTCTTTTATGAACTCTCATGGTAAAGGGTAGATTCCAAAAGAATTTATGCCCAGAATCAAATACTATCGGATGCGTGAATATTCCCGAACTTTCTCAATTAAATGAATAAGAATGTTTTTGCACAAGTCTTAGTAAAATATTCTTTCATTGATTAAAGTGAAAAACATGGTAAAAGATGTGGCATAATTACAAAACGAAAAAAACTCCCCCCACCCACCCACACATAACCTCTTGCTGCTAGAATCCGAAGAGAGGGGAGTCTTCTTTTTCTTTACTGGGAGAAGCCTATTCCTCCGCTGGTTCGGGGCCTTCATCTTTTTTAGTTTCCAATTCAAATCCTAAATACTCAGTATTAATATTCGAGGAGTCGTATGTAGCGGTCAGAGCAGGAAGGTTTTCACGAGCAGTTATCTCCAGTCCCCAGCAATGCAACCATAGATGTTGACAATGCCTTCTTTGGCATCCTCCAAAGTCTTCTTCTTCATATGATACATGGCATATGTTTTCTTGAAGACAAGGGAATCTTCTTTGTCTAGGAGTTTGGCTCGGAGCTTATCAATTTTGTCTTGGATCCATTCATTTTCAGCCTTCATTACGCAAAATTTGGAATCAAGCTCAATGTTGGTGGTTGAGTGAAGTCGGTTGTGCTCCATGACTCTCTTGATTCTCTCTTCCATTTGCTCCCTCCTCTCCTTGGCAACATTGGCCTCCTCGATTTTTGTACGAAAGCCAGACTCCATGATATTAACATATTCATGAAGGCTGACTCATGTTCGGCAACAACAATTACAATATCGTGAAGCTCAACTTACTTAGCATTTGTTCTTTAAGGTTCTACAACTGCTATTAAATCATATCAAACACATCAAACAACATCAAAAAATTGTTGTGAAACTAATGAACAAGATAGGATGAGCTCGAGGCCTCAAATCAAATAAAACAATGTCAAAACATGAATCGTACCCCAATTCAAGCCTATTGAAACTAATGAATTTTCAACTTCTACAATTGATGCCGAACCTATAAAATCAATTCTGATTGAACCAAAATTGCACAACAGTCATAAATGACACAACGATATATTCCAGCTTTCAAAATCAAAATCTGAGCCAAGTAACCATAAAGTCAACTCTCGGTCAAACTTCTCAACTCTCCAAACTTCTATTTTCCCAGCTTTCTCCAATTCAAACAAAAATAACCTATGGACCTCCAAATCAATATCCAGACACAACCCAAAGTGTAAAATCACCCTATGGAGCTATTAGAATCATCAAAACTCTATTCCGAAATCATTTACACATAAATCAATAGCTGGTCAATTTTTTTAACTTAGGCTTCTAACCTTGGGACTAAGTGTCCTAACTCATTTCGAAACATCTATAGAACGAAACCAACCACATTAGTAAGTCACATTACAAATGACCATAGACTATGCGATAAATAGGGAACAGGTCTATAATACTCAAAATGACCAGCTGGATCGTTATAGTAAACCTAATAGGCTCCATTTATCATTGAAAATACAGCTCCCATCTCGTAAATGAGGAGGTCACATATGCAAACAAAATCTCACATTTGTGAGATCTGCAACACCTATTCAAGCATAAGAAAAAAATTGAAACTCTTCAAACATTTCGAAATACGACGAAGCTCACCCCAGCCCTTGGGGCTCCAAGAACTTATGATCAAACCATCAAAATAACATCTCAAACCATGAATGAGACCTCCAAAACACATGAAATTTATATGAAACTCAAGAACTTATAAAAATAGAACCACATGTCTGATTCCTATTAAATTAACTTGCAATGATACCAAACTTTGCAGATAAGTGCCAAATAACAAAATGAGCCTATTCCAAGTCCTAAAAACAAAATTTGAACTCGATAGCTATGAAATCAACCTACGATCAAGCTTATCATAATCTAAGCCTTTACATTGCCAACTTTCGGCTAACAATCCAAATCAACGTAGAGACCTTCGAATTTAATTCTGGGCATAGGCCTAAATCCAAAATTACGATATAAACCTACCGGAGTCATTAAAATACCTTTTAGGGATCATTTTCACAAAAGTCAAACATTAGTCAATATTTGCAATTTAAACTTCTAAAATAAGAATTACTCATTCAAATAAATCCTGAAACATCCAAAAATTAAATTCGACCATGCAAGCAAGTCATATTACACATTATAAAGCCACTCAAGACCTTAAACCAATTAACAAAACACTAAAAGCTCAAAACGACCATTTGGGCCATTATACACATAAGGCCATTCCTAACCGATTATAGCTCGGCGGTTGTAGTCATAATACAGTATATGCACCATATAGGGCCATTCCTAACTAATTATAGCTCTGTTGTGATAAATACAACTTATGAAACTTTACAAGGTTAATTAGAGTTTAGAGTCATCGGTTAGTATTTAAGGTACACTAGGACACCTATACTACACTATGTAATTTACACTTTGGTTATGCTGCAAAACTCTTAAGTTTCTAGTTAAGGGTTCAATTTACACTTTGATGTTATTCCACCATTTATTGCTTATTCTATGATTATTTATTGTTATGTGACTTGCCGGTATGGTTAGTTTGGTTTCAGATATGTTTCGAAATGAGCTGGGACACTTAGTCTCAAGGTTGGAAGCCTAAGTTGAAAGAGTGACCGAATATTGACTTATGTGTAAATGACTCTGAAATGGAGTTTTGATGATTTCGATGGCTTTGTAGGATGATTTTGGATTTAGAAGTGTGTCAAATATTGAGTTGGAAGTCCGCATGTGATTTTGGTTTGAATTGGCAAAAGTTGAAATAGAAGTTTGGAGAGTTGAGAAGTTTGACCAAAGGTTAACTTTGTAGTTACTATGCTCGGATTTTAGTTTTGAAGGATAAAATAGGTCCGTTGATTCATTTATGACTTGTGTACAAAATTTGGATTCAATCGGAGTTGATTTGATAGGTTTCCACATCGATTGTACAAGTTGAAAATTTATTAGTTTCAATAGGCTTAAATTTGGGTGCGATTCATGTTTTTGATGTGATTTAAGGTTCACAATATCATCTATGAGCCATCCTATCTTGTCCAGCTATTACGGTCGGGCCTCGAGCTCATCCTTTTGAGCGATTTTGGCCACTAGCACTAGGAGGTGCTTGACAAGCTGATTCCTTTCAGCCAAGAGTTAATCTCATTCTGAAACAATCCCTTGCTTGTTCAGGATCAGTCTATACATGCCCTCAGAGGCAAGAAGATTGGCCTAAAAAAAGGATGGAATTAAGTTAGTATTTCAAAATATAAATCGGAAAATGATAAAGCGAAGTGAGGTTAATACCTACATCGAGCAATGTATGTTGTTTTTTATTAGGCACTTCCCAGAAAGGGAGTACATATTTTTCCAATCCTTCGCTGAAGCCAGCGGCTTTAGATAAATGGGAAGCTCCTTGGCTTAGAGAGAATATGGAACTCCTTCGAAACAGAAAGAGTGAGACTTCACCTTCCATTAGGATCTTGATAAGGGGTGAGTAATTATTTTCCAAGTTCCCGTAGTTAAGAGAACATGGAGGAGAGGAATTCCCTACTTGTTCGACTGATGCTGGTAGAGGAGAAGCAATTTGTACTGGTGAAGAAGGGACACGTGGTGTATGTGGATACGGAGTTGTTGGTGTAGATGAAGAAGAAACGACTGGTGTAGAAGGCGTACAGTTGTGACTGGCTCAGTAGTTGATGGAAGAGAAAGGTCATGGGCTGAACTCCTCAGATCAAGAATCAGCATTTTCAACCAAACCCATTCCCCCCCTCCCCCGCTCCTAAAGTGCCTGAACTTTCTCTAACGATGGATTTTGAAGCTCTACCGGCACCCGGTTGAGCTGATGAAGAGCTTTTTCTTCTTTGAAGAGGGTCGCTTTCAGCATTAGCCCCTTATTCATCATCAATAACCATTGTGACCGGTTCAGTTGATGATCTTCTCACTCTCTACTTCTGAGCTCCAATCGAGGAGTTTTGCTTCCTCTTTGGTTTCTTTCTTTAGACTGGGACTCTGAGACGAGGCATCCTCACTGGAGGCTTGAGCAGATACGCGAGCCCTATTTTAGCTAAGGGAACTTTTCAATACCCGTTCGGCTTTTTCGGGGTCATCGAGAGCCTCGACGTTGGGGCACAGGACGGAACCCTTCGGAAGTCCTGTGTGAAACCAAAGAACAATTAACAAATTGCTCCTAATTTGTTGAGATTGAAATGAAAAATAATGTTTTTCATTTCGAGGTATTTAGTTCTCCACTAATAGTTGGGGGCCTTCTCCTTCCACTCTTCGGATTCAGTCGTGGTAATATCAAGAATTTCTATACCCGTCAGTTCAGTACTTTAATCCATGGTAATTCCCAACGAGTAGCTGGAATGACGAAATAAAATGTGAGCCAAGGAGAAAGTTTTTTCATGAAGAAGAGAAACAAATATACGAAGACTTATGGGAAAGGTTCCATGATTGAGGGAAAACGGGTGTTGTGGTGCCGGAATCATGTCCCTGGTGGCAATGATAACAAACCATTACATCCATCTACAATCGTTGTCATCGTTCACACTAGTAAGAAGGGCATGGTGGTCATGCTTGCGGATATTCATCACACCCGCACGGGAGATCTTTGGGGAGTAAAGATTCATCATATGCACAAGGGTTAGGCTTTCCTTAGTTTCAGCATATAATTAGAGGAGGTAAGCCACCGTACGCCATATAGATGGCCTACTTATGCCAAAAAATTGGTACGGGGTGGTTAAATTCCACAATTATTGGGTTAAAGTTCTTACCCGTCCCTAAAGTGAAAGGACCCAAAGTAAAATGGTATGTATATGTCACGACCCAAACCAATGGGGCATGGCAAGTGCTCGAGTCCTACCTGTCAAACACCCTTAAGCATGCGTCCAAGATATAAATATGAATAGCATCTACTGAACCACGGGAATAACATATGTGAGAAAACCTGTCCAAAAGACATATATACATACACGTGCGAAATACGTAAGGCGAGCCGATAAGGCCGCTCTAGACGACAAAAATTATGAACATGATTACCTCAAAAACCGGTGAAAATACATGCTAAATCATGGAACAACACGTGTTCGGGTTAAATGCAAGAAGACGTGTGTCTTTTCAAGTGTTAGAGACCGTTCAAGATTTTTCTCGCCAAGAAAAGAACTCTTATCTTCTTCCTGATAATACTGAGTTGCGTCACCGAAAAGTAAGGGGACTATATGTATGGGATAAAATTGGTTAGTGACAGTTGGCAGAATGATGAGATGACACATGGAACCAAAGACAAGTGGAACGTGAGTCAGTAGATGACTAGCATGGGGCATGAGTGTGTGACCGGTGTTAGACGGATCCCGAAGGAAGAGTAGCTGGCAATAAAGATTCACGGTAGCATTTAACGAGCGGTCGTTACAGAAAATATCACATTCAAGACTAACCGTTATGCAACCATCAATGTCGTTTTTATTCACATTTAAGAGGAGCTTGATTTAGGGATCTTGTCTCCCTAATAAGGCTATAAATAGGAGGATTAATAGCCATTGCAGGGATGCACACAAAAACTATAATCTATTGTCTTCTTACGCTCAATTTGAACAGCTAAATATCGCATTTACTTTTATCATGGGAAAGACGGAAGTTCTTAGTCAGACTTGTTATCTCCTTTAGTACCATTAGCTAATCTTATCATCATTCTTATTTATTTATTTATTATTTTGGGTCAAATCAATTCACTCATTAATAAATCACACTATAAGTTAAACCGTACTGATTTACATGTAAACAAGTTATATACCTAACTATGAGCTAGCAAAGAACGTTATGCATCTGTAAGTTTTATCCATGATTATACCAAACCAAAAGTTATTTGATTTTCGTTTTCATTTATGTTCTATTTATTTGAAAGATGAACAAAAGTTAGCATTTGCCTGAAAAACACTTACGTACACTTGACGTCTACATCATCATCGAACCATAACAACTTATTAACCGAAGATAACATGAGGTGAGAATTTATGTGCAAACACATATTGTACATTAATTAGTTTGGCATGAACAGTAGGTGCCTATAACTCTTCTTTAATTGTTTTCTGTATTTAGTGCAGTTATTTTAACTTTGATCTAACGCAAAGAGTAGATTCAGATCGGATGGGACAATAATTCAATGTCGATCGATGCCATGTGGTTCCTTGAGTTGGTCGTAAAATCCCAGTTCGCAATTAATTCGCAACCAACATGTGCAAGAAGTTCCAAGAAGTGTAACAATCTATTTTTTTTAATACTATAATATAAAGTGTACGTTATTGATTTATTTCTAATACTCCGCGCGTATATGATGATTGCGGTTCAAAACCCACTTGTTTAATAGTGATAATGAAAATAGGGATTGCGGGCTGATTGTCTGTATGCATCTTCCAATTGTCAATGTCCTATCAGTTTTATTTTATTTTTAGTGCCCATTTAATTCATCTTTGACTTTGCACTATCCTTCCATAAGCATAGAATAGAATATAATAACTCTTATGTATGAATACTAGTTGCTTCTATCGCTACAACATTATGCATCTATAGTTATAAAATTTTAGCTACGAATTTAATTATAGTTAATTGTTGGGTTTTATTATTATTTAATAATAAAAAAGAGAGGTGTGAATGAAAAATGGTGGAAAAAGAAATGAACGGAAGTGAAAGTTGAATGAGTTCATTTTATAAATACACTTTATCCATCATTGGTATAAGGAAAGAAAATCTTTGTGTATATATAGAGAAGCTCATCTTTTAGCTCTTAAAGAGTAGGCAAGTCTCGCATCGTCGTCGTCATCGCTCGGCTTCGGCTTCGGTCAACGATTGCTTGATTAATCTTTTTGGATAAAATTCTTTTTAAATATTTAATTAATTAAGTAAAGTTGCATACCTTTTCAGAAATAGTAGCAAATTAGCTATAAATATTCCTGCAAATCCCAGAATATTTACTTACGAAATTTTCTGAAAATCTTCTTCTTCTTCTACACAAAAATTCTATTGTATTTTACAGCCTTCGAGTGGTTCGCTGTTCATCGGCGTTTTTATTACCAACACTTCGGTGAGTTAAACCGTTCTGTCATGGGAGGATATATTCCAGAACCTCGGGTACTGAGGGGAATGATTTCCTTAAGTACACACTGTGTATTCAGTAGGTTCGATTTATTCCTATACCATTTTCAAAATTTATTTTGAAGTACAATATACTGTTTTCAGAATTAATTTCTACCAACTTTGTGTTTCTGTTTTCAGAATTATTTTATATATTTACAGGAATACAGATTAATAACTCTAATTCCTAATGATAGCCACACAAATTAGAGTTCTATGGCTATTTATAAAATTATAAAAAAAATTGCCACAAAAATTAAGTTGGTAAAGCTAATTCTTCATATTAGCTATAATTGCTAACAATCGTAGCAATAACTACCTAAATAGCTACAAATTTTATTGCTACGGATACTACGGAAAAAATTACTATGGCTAAAATGTTTAGCCACGAAAATTTTCATCTTTAACAACGACGTACTTTATAGTTGTAGATGCATAATGTTATAGTGTATCCCCTAATTATATAATATAATGTGTTTACAAATTATTTTTTTTTGTTATCCACCCGTTATCCGATACCTGCATTGGAGCCCGACTATATCCGGATTCGCGCCGCGTAGTGCCTCAGTCGGGGGGAAGCGCTCCCTATTAAAGATTTTTCCATACCTAGAGCTCGAACCCGAGACATCTGGTTAAGGGAAGAGGAGTGTCATCCACTACACCATATTTTTTTGGTGGTTAAATAGTTTCAAAGTTATAAGTAGCATAAATGCCTTTTGGTTTTACGGGCTTCTTCTAAACAACAAATAAAGGGTTTCTTCACCTTAAAGAGGTATAATTCTTGATTGGACCAAAAAAAAAAAGAGAGATTGGATGTTTTGCTATGGGCTTGTCTACCTCTAGTTGGATGAGATAATTTTTAAGTTTAGAAAAGGATAGGATAAGCATATTTTACTCCTATAATTCTTGTGTCTTTCCTACATACCTAATCCTTCGTCAATATAATTAATTGTACAACACTTTTGAATTAATATGCATGAAACCTAACGTTCTTGATTAGATATCTTGGTTTCTTTAGGTTGTTTTATTCCTTAAAGGATAGCTGTTTTATCCAATAAGGTATAAGTATATGAGAAGACAAAAAGATGAAAATTATTCACTCTAATTTGGTGTATATGAGTAGTGGGTTTTTCTGATAAGGAATCTGCTTATGTCAGATTTTGTATTTTATTTTGTTATAGTAATAGTTCACTCTAATTATTGGCTTGGAGGCAATAGTTCTTCTATTTTTGTTAGTCTATTACTAGGAAATAATGGAGTCGGCGTGCATTTGTAGAAAAAGGACATGAATTCATCTTATGTAAACACGAAACAATATGGGTCTTAACTCTTACGAGAGAAATCATTTAAAAAATTGACACATATAGCTAAATAATTCTCTGTCATTTGACTTCTTTATTAAATCATAACATAAACACTATGATTAACTTGTACCCATTCATCTTAGAGGTGGTAGAAAATGTTTTATTAATTAAAGCTGTGGCTATTCGGGAAAGTGATGCAGCTGGGCTATTGACTATGAGTTAAACTTGAGGGGATAGAAGGTTTCTGAAATTATCGTTATAATAAGTTAAATTACATTAATAGTATAAAAGGTTTATTATTCTCACTTAATATACTTTTAAAAAAAGCAAAGAAACGACAAGATGACATGCACCTACCTTAATTTAATCATATATAATGCGACGGAGTTGACATAATTAAAAATGACGTACAAGTAAATTAGCATAGAATAGAACCAAAAAACGACATTATAGTAAAGTGACAAATGAACATTGAATTTTTTTTTTTTAATTTATCGTGTGACAATTTTTGAGAATTTTGGAGCCACCAATTCCTTGGTGGAGATGTGGCCCCTTGCTGTAGTTACAAATGCGTCAAGCTGTAGCTAAATTAGGTTTATGAATCAATTAGAAAGTTTTTTCTTTTTTAAATAGAATTAATAGTAACTACGATGCTCTTATAGATCCTCCTTTATAAAAGCGTGAGATGATTCCTTTTCTTTTTGAAAACAAAAAGATATTTGCGGCAATCTGCTAGGGTTGTACTGATGAAAAGAAGAAAGTTACACGTGCATATAGCTTTGTGGTAATTAACTATAGTATACTATATATATATTTTAGCTAGCTTTTGCATAAGTTGGTAGTCACTTGAATTAAACGACCAACATTTTTTACTTGTTTATTAACATTTAAACAAGTCTTAATCGATTGGTGTACCTTTTAATTTTCTTCCAAAGCTGATTTATAACGGCAATCTCATAGGATTAAATCACGAAATGAATTAATTGTCAAAATGTATATTTTCTTCATAAATTTCTAAATCTCCCAAGTATTCAGGAGCGGATCTACTGAGGAGGAGAGGGTTGCACGCCACCCGCACACCTCAGCCGAAATGCTATATGTATATGTAAATATATGTACGTATATTTAGAAATTTGAATGAATTATTAAAATGGCACTTGTTGTGACGATAGGTTGATTGGTGCCACTGGTGCAGGGCTTAACTTTTTGCCTCTAGGGCGCAGGATCGAGCCTAGGCTTGTGCATTTCTTGTAACTAGTACTAGTATTACAAGAGATTCATTCTCCTTTTTTCTTTTCTTCTTTTTTTCCCTTGTTTCTTCTTTTCTTTCCTTTTCTTCAATTGCTGCTAACTTTGTATTCCTTGTGAGTTCTCATTTAATTTTATATATTCTTGCTTCTATTTCAAAGACTTTAGTGTTCTATAAAAAATAAAAATAAAACTAATGTTTATCAAGTAAGATTTTGCTTTGAGTATTTAAATATGCATTTATAGCGAGTTTTAGTCGTATTTGCTCATCTTTTAGTCAAGTCATAACTCCAGAATATAAAAATTCATCCAAGACAATTGTAAATAAATAATACTAATTTTTTGTTGATATTAGTTATGTTATTGAAAGTTTTATGCTTTGCTCACCATAATTATTAATTTTTTTTATCGATTTGTACTTAAAGACAAATAACCCGAACTAAAATTCAAAGAGATCAAGTCAAAGTCCAAAGTAATATGGCACCCGCAACCTTCAAATCCTGGATCCGCCTAGTATGGACAGCTTTTCATGGCGGCTGCGTCTTACTCCATCAGTCCACATTTCCAATCAATTCTTTAGGAATGTGATTGTCTTGTTATATTAGTTTTTTGGGTTAAGTTCGGGTAAATTTTTATTTTCTACCATGGTATCAAAGTTAAAATCATTTCAATTAATGATTTACTAGATATTTGACACTTTATATTGTGGTTGTGTGTTGAGTTCCTACAACGGTTCTTCAGAAATGGGATTATTGTCTCTATATATAATAATATTATGCTATCTCTTGAGCTACTTTTTATGGTTGAGTTTGACTTGGTGTCCATTTTCTTATCATCAAAACTTGACAAAGTTGCCTAATTTCCCTATAAATTCGGGTGCGACTACTTAATGCATGCATGCAAGACAATCCACGACATCCAGATTAAGCATGCCTATCTAGATCAAGTTGTTTTCATGCATGGACATAAAGAGCTAGCTAGTGAAAGGAAACTTGAATGAAAGCAAACCGACAGTAAGGAGAAATGACGTCTGTCATCACCCTCTACTTGCATTTTACTAATTAATATGCTAGCTGCTATATTTGCAAGTTGCAAATCCTACTTTATCTGTTGCTTTCTCAATCATAGACTAAATTCTTCTTTTTCTCCTCTCATGTTCATTGTATCATTGTATTTCATTTACTCTCTTGGCATATTAATATTGACCTCATTCCCTTCAAGACACATCCTTTTGTCCATTCCAGGATATTCGATAAAATTGAAATGATAGAGCAAGAATATACTTAAACTGAAAAAAGGTACAAATTTTTAAAAAAAAAATCTTTTTAAAAGTTTTGCGTTCTATTTTTTTTTTGGCTCGATCAATTCTATTTCCTTTGCCGGTGGAGGAGTTCCGGATATAATATCGGAGAAAATACAAGAAAATAGTTTGATACAAATCATACTACGTATTGTATAGGGTAAAATTGAATTATATTAAATGATCGAATGATACGACAACACGTGGAAAGATGAAAGAAAATCAAGTGAGAACCAAGACCAGAAATAACAACTGTAGTTGGCACCGGATAAACCCCGAAGGAAACATGATCAACGTGAGCGGGTTGAATGTTTTTCACTATATGATATTTAATGAAGAATATTTCCTAGTATTAACTAGGTAGCCATTGCACAGAACTTTGGCATTCATGGCTTGCTGTTATATATTCATCAATTGCCCCATTTCTTGTCATTTAAGAGGGGTTTGATCCTATGATCTTATTTCGTAGGTATAACTATAAATAGTAGCTTCAACAGTCATTGTAAGCACACGAAATCTCTAGCAAAACTTATGTTACACCTTGTTCTCAAGCTAAATAATACAACTTTTGTTGGATATTGCTCTTACTTCTGTCCTCGGAAGCACTGCAGGTCTGCCATTTCCTTTGATTTTAACGCTAAGTCTTATTTTAGATCTAATTTATTTATCATTTCGGATCAAGTAAGTTTGCTTGTCTATAAACCAGGTAATAAATTCAATTATACCGTTTAGCGGGTAAAGGGTTTGGCGCCTACCATGGGGCTTAGACAATTGTGTAGTTGATTGATCCTTGCATCTATTACTGACCTATTTCATCTTTGTTTCATAGCAAGAATAAAAGATGACAGCTAATGATGTCAATATTACACACAACATCAAGGCGTACAAAAATCTACCTCAACATAAGGATTCAATTAGTGACACCCACAACTAGAGGAACATAGCAACTCCGGTCTATGACGCACAATATCCCCGACAAGTGAGGGAGCCAACTCACGATGATGTGGAAAACGAAAACGTTACGAAAACGTAAGGATCCTAAGAGAGCAACAGAACGCCATCACGGGCCATCTCTCAAGGCAAGACCAAGTCATGATGGAATTGAACCGGTCATTATCAGGTGTTTCCAACATCGCAGATGGAAGAGGCTCTGTTCCTCCCTTCGGTTCTACAAATCAAACGGCTCAAAGAGTTGATAACAACACCCCAAGGGGTGAGGTCAGTTTCAACGGAGCCAGGGGTACCGACAATGGATTTGGTAACGACAACGGTAATGATCCCTTCAAAATCGAACTCATGAGATTCATAAGGGAGACGAACGAGCGGATGAATTAGAAAATGAAGGAGTTCCACGTTCGAATGGACCAGATTCTGAGTGTACCACTAGTGTTGAAGGGCACCGAATCGAAGAAGTACACCTAGTTTCCGTTAAGACGAGCGCAACATAAAAATCGATTCTGATATAGTTTAAGATGGCGGACATACTAAAGTACGATGGGACTTTAGATCCTCAAGAGCACATCACAACTTATACAAAAGCAGTAGAAGGAAATGACTTGGCCTAACATAAGATTGAGCCTATTTTACTGAAGAAATTTGGAGAAACCCTCACAAAAGGAGCCTTGACATGGTATTTACTCATACCCTAACACTCAATAGGTTTCGTTGAAATGCTCACAGATTCTTTCATTAAGGCCTATAGCGAGGCCAAGAAGGTATAGGCCTGAAAGGCAGACATATTAAGAATTACGTAAAGAGAGTCCGAACTATTCTGTGAGTTCGTGATCAGATTCCAGAAAGAAAGGATGTTGTTATCCGCCGTGCCATATGAATGGAAAGAGGAGGCATTCACTAAGGGTCTAAACACCAGAATTTCTTACGCCTCCCGAAAGTAAGGAAAGAATGCTCAAATTCTAAGCGACCACATAGGCAGATCCATAACAGCTATGTATCGAAGATAAGGATAGCAGATCAACTCGGGTTACCTACATCAACTACGTGGCGAGATCGAGAAAAGGACGGGAATAAGATCAAGGATGATTTTGACATAGATTGGCGACCTTCTAAATGTCACTTCTTGCCTTTCGAGAAAGCCAAGGGGCACGACAGTAAAGGGCTTCGGTCCTCAGATAGATTTTCTCCCGAAAGAAGAACTAATCGTGGCCGAAACAACAGATCATTGTAAGATAAAGAGCTATCGGGGACCCAAGATTCCACTTACCCAAGGTTGTCAGAGTACAATTTTAACATTAGCCTCACGGATTTATAAGACTACCAATATTTGGGCAAGGAGTGGAAACACTATTAAAGAATGGCCATCTCAGGGTTTTCTTGAATGACTAAGCCAAGAACAACTACAACCGCAGTCGGGATAATGCAGAACCCTCGAAGATAAGGAAAAACCCTCATCGGTTGACTATCAACATGATTTACAGAGGGAATGAAACCAATGATGTAACCTTCTCGACGGCCAAGAAGACATAAGTATCAATGACCCACAATAAGAGACTCTGAGAATTCACTATAAGTTACATCACATTCACAGAGGAAGAAGATGACAGACTTCTTCTATCACATAATGACGCCCTGGTAATTTCTCTCAATGTTCTATATTTCAAGATTAAAAGTGTTTTGGTTGACCCAAGAAGCTCAGCCAACATCATTCAGTAGAGAGTGGTAGAATAAGCAAAATTAATTAGAAGCATCATTCCGGTAACAAAGCTCCTCGCCGGGTTTAACTTGGCAATTGTGACAACCCGAGCAGAGATCATGCTGACCAGGAATGTCGAAAGAGTTAAAAAGACCACCTTATTTGAAGTAGTGGTGGGTAACTGATCGTGACAAACTCAACCCGAAGGTATGAGTGGGCAATCGAACTCTTACCCGTATAGTGACGGGGTCAATTTCCACAGGGAGTTAGAGTTTTGGAGTGATAATAGTGTTGCACTAGAGTTGAGTCTTGACTTCTAGATTAGCTTCTAACATCTTTTGTGTTTTCAAAGTGTTTACTATTTTGTTTTCTACTATTAAATCATGAAATTATGCTACCGAATATTTCGAAGTATGATTTTCTTTTATGGAAATAAAAGGGACTAGGGAAGTAGCTCTCGCCTAGGTGAGATAACTAACGGATATGGATTTTCAATGTGGGGATGATACATGGGATATTAGGATAGCCGTCGCTCTTTACTCTCATTCTCACACCGCTCGATAGAGAGAACAATTTTGCCATATTGGCTCTCTCGAGACCAATTGGGTAGGCCAATTTGCCTAAGCAACTCTAGGCTCAAGTAGGATAATTACTCCCTCGAGATTATTACCCGTTACTTAGGACTACCATTCTCATGGGTCCATCCTAAGTTCTTGTTGGGATTGAATGAGAGGTTTTAGCCCCTCTTTCTCAAGTAGAGACCCAACCCACTAATGTAAACTTCATGTTTGCAACCACAAAATCCAAATTAAATACATTCATTAAACCCAAAACCAATTACCCATAATCATCCATGCATTTAATCACTTAACCCATCAATTACCCACACTAGGGTTGGGCTACTACCCTAGCTATGGGGTTTAGCTAGACATGGAAAATGAAGAAGAAGAAGAGATTACAGCTAAAAATGCCATAATAATTAATAGGAAAAGAGCATCAAGTTTAAACTTGTACAAAATAGCCTAAAGTAGGCGTAAAATGGTTCCTCGCGAGATCTGTCGCTACCCTCTATTCTCTATCTTTTTACTAAAAAAAGAAAAAGAAACTATTTATACTACCCAGCAATTTTCGGACAAAAATGCCCCTGCAGGGTTCATGCGGACCGCACACTTTTGTCGTGCGGCCGCGTAGGGTAACTGGGCTGTTGACGGTCTCCTCTGGAACAAGTACGCGGACCGCGTACTTTTGACACGCGGCCGTGTGAGAATAGTGACGCGGACCGCTTACTTTGTCATGCGGCCGCGTGAGCACAGTAACGCAGACCGCATACTTTTGTCATGCGGCCGCGTGGATTTTATCTGCATTTGAGGTCTCTCTGGAATTCATCTGCGTGGCCACACACCAAATCAGTACGGTTCGCGCAGCTCTTGCTTGATCTTCTTGTGTCTCTGGACTAGCCAGTGCGGCCGCACACCAAAACAGTGCAGTCCGTACAGTCTTAACTTGATTCTCCAGGGTCTCTGAACTATCCTGTGCGGCCGCACACCAAAACAGTGCGGTCCGCACAGGTTTTCTTGAAGTCCTTCATCTCTTTTGTTAGCACTTTGCCGGTTTCACTCCTTTTTGAGCCGCTTTGATGTATTCATCCTCTATTTGCGCAAACCTGCAAATTAACGCACTTGTAAGCAATTCGGAGCCATTTAAACACATTTTCATGCACGAACCTAAGGTAAAGCGGGGTTCAAAATCATGCAAAATTCCTAGTTATCAACTCCCCCAAACTTAAACCTTTGCTTGTCCTCAAGCAAATCAAAACTAAGACTTATCCTTCGGAGAAAAGACACCTATTTACCCCAATTTGTCCGGGGGTAACCTCACAAACATCAATTGGGACTAATAATTGCCCCTAATGCAAATGTATCATTGACACACCCTTTTTAAGCATTTTTGGTTCAAGTGTGACACAAGAGCTTCGAGGGTTGACTCGATCCATCAAGGAGCTTTTCTCAAACACTTTGGTTATTGTGGGCCCCAAACTCATACATCCTCGGCTCTCCCCAAGTGCATCTCACCTTTTTGGGTATTTGCACTCAATATCAATGTGGAGAATTTCGCACTCGCGCTCTCAAGGAAGAGACCCTAAGCCCGACACTAGATACCATAGGCTTGCCCGTTATGTAAGTATCCACTAATGTAGGCTCTTCTTGACTTGAGATCATATAGGACTTTTTGGGAGTCATTGTGAAAGCTTTTTGGGTAGGGTAAGACTTTGGTTCTTAGTGGTTCAAACTTCCCTAAAGCATTTCTTTTGATTCATTCATAGGACGCCTTCTTGACTCTTTCTGGCACTTTTCTTTTTTTTGCAATTTTGCACTATCTCTTTGATCCATTCAGTTTCATTTGTCCTTCTTCCCTTTTAACACTTTTTTTTGGTCTCCCATTTTGGGTCTTTTTTCAACTTCTCACTTGTTGTTTCCTTTTTCTTCATTGCTTTTTTCTTTTTCTTATTGCAATTATGCCTTTTTGCCATTTTGGTGCCTTCCTTGTTTGTATCTTATCTTTCCTCCCCCAAACTTATGCTTTTGCAATCACTCTAAGGGAAAGTCTTTGGGTGCCAAGAGAAGGTCTAAATTGGGTATAGGCTTGCACTTTAGGCTCAAAATGGGTGACTAGGGATTCATTTATTGGTAGGTGGGAAGGAATAATTCATGCTATGTTCATTTGGATCAAAAGTGGCCTACATTCACTTCTTAAGTCAAGTTTCACCTAGGATTTCGCCTCAACAACATTCGGGGCAAGTTCTAGACCATTGGTACGATGCTTGGGCTCACAATTCTACTTTCTCACCACACTTTACACTCAGATATCACCAAGACATAAAGTTGACGGCCCACAACAAGCCTCGGAATAGATTCGAGCACACTTTGGTCTATATGACCAATCAATGGTTGTTCGGTCAACACAAGACTCTCAAGGCCACAACTTTCACCAATCTAGACACAACTTAATGTCTTTGACCATGAGATCGGAGACAAATGTGCTAGGCCCAAGTGAAGTTTGCCCGAGGTACCCTTAAGAAAAAAAAACAAGACTGACTCAACCCTTAAGAAAGTTGTCACACTATCTATCATAGGGAAGAGCCACCCGGTTCACACAACACTTTACCCTTGGAAAGAACCGTGGCATTAAGAAAACCAAGGGTTTATTGAAAGCTTTAAACCAACACTAATACTTCTACGAGAACGATCAAAAGATGAAAAGAGAACAAATGAACTATGAACAAAGATGGATTCATATATACAATCAAAAGAGTGTAAAGGTATTCAAATATATACAGCTTAAAAATCAAAAAGTAGGGCACACCCCCACGAATAAAAACCAGCATTGTCCTCAATGCTAACTATAAAGTACAGAACAAGGATAAAGGATAGAGATGGCCCCTCAAGCCTGATCAACATGGTGGCTCTGACTGGCTCCCTCGTCCGCTGTGGTAGTGGGGACCTCAGACTGGTCCCCAATCTGATGTGGTGCAACTGGGACATGTGCCTGCTCTGGAGGAGGCTCATGTTCTGCTACTGGTCCTGGTATGGGTGCACTAGGATATCCCTCAGGCTGCTCGGGCTGCTCAGGAGCTACTCTGATGACCACTCCCTCAGTGTTGTAGAGCTTCCTCTTCTTCCGTGGCCTAAGCTCCTCCTGCGGCTGCTCTGGCTGTGGCTCTGATGATGGCTCACCAAATAGGAGATCAAGTGGCAACTGGTCAGCTACCAGTTTGTCCACTTGCTCCTTAATCTCATCCACTGACTCTGTCGAGGCCTTGGTCTTCCTCAGCTTACGGTGCTCCTTAGCAAGGCTTTTGAGTGCCTTGCTATGTGCGTTAACCGCCTTCTCCAAAGAATCCTGCTTTTTCATCATCTTTTCCTGGTTGTCCAGGATTTTCTTCAATGTCTCCTCAATAGAAGCTGGGACCTCCACCGTCACAGGTGTACTGTGGGACTGAACCACTGTCGTCAATGCAGACAACTTGGATGTCGCAACTGACATCCAATTGTTCAGACTAGTCAAAGTATACGACAGCTGGTTAGCCGTGAACCTGTGCGTCTTGGAGACTGGAATCTCTAGATTAGCAGTGAAGGAAGAGGGTGCTGTAGATGGACCTAGAGGTAATGGAGTAGCCTGCTCAGTAGTGGTGACAGCTAGCTCCTCAGACTGGCCAGATGTGGTGGAGGTGGTGGCTTGGCTCTTCTTTTCCATGTTAGGGTTGTCCGAACCCTTTTGATCATACCATGAGTATGCCCCCACCGGAGGCACCCAAACATCAAATTTCTTCTTTTTCACTTTCAGCTCATTGAAATACATGGTCAGTGTGTTGGGGAAGGGGTAGTTCATCTTGGTCTCATTGGCCACCTTTGAGATGACTCGGGGTGTGTTTGGTACGAAGGAAAACATTTTCTGGAAAATGTTTTCCAATTTTCCCATGTTTGGTTGGCTTAAATATTTTGGAAAACATTTTCCTTATCAATTCATTTTCTTCCAATTGGAGGAAAATGTTTTCCTTATCAAAAGAAGGGAAAACATTTTCCAAAACTCCTTCTCAACCATTCTCACCCTCACCAACCCACCCCACCCCCTCTCTAAAAAACAGTTTTTTTTTTAGAAAAATTTCAGCTTTTCCGTTACCATCCACCCTACTACCCCTCCACCCCACTCCGCAAAAAAAAATTTCTTTTACCTTAATTTTTTTTTCTATAATTTTAAATTTCTGTTTTTTTTTATTTTTTTGCACCACCCACCCCCACCCCCTACCCCTCCCCCCCATCCCCCACTCCTCCACAACCCCCCCCCCACAAAAAAAATTACTTTTTTTTTTGTAATTTAAATTTTTATTTTTTTGTTCGATTTACTTCGCCCCTTACCCTCGCTCGGCCTAGCCTCGACCCGCCCACCCCCCCCCGAAAAAATTTTAAAATATATTTTTCAGTTTTTAATTTTATTATTTATCATTTAAAGACTCAATATTTTACAAGTTCCAAAATTATGAGTTCGGAAGTTTACGGGTTTAGAAATTATAAATTTACCGATTCGAAAATACGCGATTTTTGCGTTAAAAAGTAAAGCATCACATTAGTTCCTTTAGATTGTGTCAATTTTTATAGACTTCGGGAAGGGGAGGGGTGGGGGAGGTGGGAGGGCTAGGAGAGTTGCAAAAAAAATATTTTTCTAAAAAAAATATTTTTTACTCTCTAACCAGACATAGAAAATATTTTCCGGAAAATGTTTTCCACTTACCAACCAAACAAGAGAAAATAAGTGATAAAATCACTCATTTTCCATGAAAATATTTTCTAGGAAAATATTTTCCATGGAAAACATTTTCCTTCGTACCAAACACACCTTCGGTACATGATATTTCCCACATTTAGTGGGAAACCTGCCATGATCGACGCTACCAACACTGCTCTATCAACTGGCACAGAATGGTCATGAGTAGTGGGATCCAACCTGTTGCAAACAAAAGTCAACCACCCTTTCGCCTCGAAGCTAAGGGTGTTCCTATAGATCTTTTCTTGTGCTTTAAGACACACCGGAACAATTCCGGGAGCCTGCTAACACCTCTGCTAACCATGGTCGTGCCTCCTCTTTCTGGGCTAACTTTTCAAGATACTGAGACTCATCTTCTTCTGCAAACCCCAGAAACTCATTCAGTGACTTCCCATCGAACAACAGAACCTGATCTCTAACCTTGGTGGCAGTGGAATCCCGAACTAGATGGTGAATATTAGCATAGAATTCCTTCACCATGTGTTCATTAGCATTCTCGACCCGGTCTCTGAAGAAACCCCAACCCTCTCTTGTATGGAACTGTGCTTGCATATGAGGGTTATGCGGAAGTAAGTCCACATCTATAAACCTCCGCTCTGGGATCAACTTCCTCTTTGGCCACCACTCTCGGAATATGTGCCATGCCTGCTGACTAACAAATCTGTCTGCCCACACATTAGGGTCCCTTGTTCGCTCTATTCCTCCAATCTGTGGTTCTCCTCCCTCACCCTGGCCTCCACTCTCCCCTGATACTAAAGCTGTGGGAGAAGTGGAGTATTCGTCATCACTGTTTGACTTATCAGCTCAAGACTCATCAGATGAGTCCGAAACAACGTTGACTGGTTTGGAGGTGGCCTTGGAAGTGGCCTCTGTGGGTTGATCTCCTTCTGGTGACGAAGATGGCATGATAGGTACTGAAACTTTAATGTGGGAGGGGGCAGACTCCGATGTGATACTTCTTGAAGGCACGTAGTCACTTCCCGTGGAATGAGAGGCCGCTCTATCAGCTTCCCGAATGATCTTTCGGGTTTTCTTTATATTTTCCCGGGCCTCCGGGGTAAGTTTGACTATCCGTTTGCCTTTGCCCCCTCGGGAGGGTCCACCCCTCCCGGGTTGTTTGCCCCCACGCTGTACTGATATTTTCTTCATTGCCTGCAAAAATACAATCTAGATTTTTTAGTCGAAGCAATTGAGCAGTATACAATGACAGAATATCAGAATTGAAACAAGCACTGTGAAGATCAGGAACCATGCGGACCGCATACTTTTGACATGCGGACCGCACTGGATTATTATTCACCCAGTGGTTTCTCTGAAGACGGCCCACGCGAACCGCAATGTTTTGTCATGCGACCGCGTGAGGACGGTGCGGACCGCGCACTTTTGCCATGTGGTCCGCACAGGTCAAACACCCCACAAACAGACTCTCTGAAGTTGACCTACGCGGACCGCACTGATATGTGGCGCGGCCGCATGAGATCAACGCGGACCGCACGAAAAGGCACGCGGTCCGCACAGAGGACATTGACACTTGCAGCATTTTCTGAACCTCAGGCGTTCACGCGGACCGCACACCAAAAATGTGCGGCCGCATAGGGCAAAAATTTAAGAACTGGTCGGGTACCTTTTTGTTCAATTGGGTCCAATGTTATGTTCTAGGTGTCCCTACTCAGTTATTTTATCAATTAAGATTAGCCCTAGTGTTCTAATTGACCCTAAGATTATCAATTATAAGAAGAAAATACGGAATTTAAGAAGTTATGCTAACATAAATCATGAATTTAAAATAAAGAAAATAATGAATTAAAGATGAAGTGTTACCGAGATGGTTGATTGGTGTAATTGAAGCACAAATGGTAGAGATGAAAAAGTGAAATTGGGTCTCCAGATAAAAATTTGCCAAAAGGTTTAAACAAGGCTAGAGGTCCCTATTTATACAAAAATTGTAGGACCCAGAACTCACCTACCTGCGCGGCCACACACTTTTGGCACGCGGACCGCGCAGGATTTTTTTTCGTGCATACTTCACCTGGTAGGTCACGCGGACCGCACATTTTTGGCGTGCGGCCGCGTGCCTAAACTTCAAAAATTTCTCAATGGTTGAGTTTTTCACGCGGACCGCTTTGTTTTGTCAAGCGACCGCGTGGCAAATTCCAGAGACTTTCTCATCATGACAAACTTCGACGCGGACCGCACTGATTTGTTGTGCGGCCGCGTGGCAACTTCCAGAGAACTGCCTTTTTGCAATGTTCTCTTGTCCATTCTACGCGGTCCGCACACTTCTGGCATGCGGACCGCGTGGGTCTTCCTGGGCTCAGCATTTCACTTTTCTCAACCCACGCGGACCGCACTGTTTTGTAGTACGGCCGCGTGGCCTAACTTCAGAGATTTGAATACTCTGTTTTTTCTATATTAATTCAACACAGTTCCTGCAACACTTCACACACTATTAGTACTGATGAATAAACAAAAGAAAAAAAAAACACATGGGTTGCCTCCCAAGAAGCGCCTGATTTAATGTCACGGCACGACGCAAATTACCATCACTTCAAGTGCAACAGTGCCACCACCTGGCTGTCATCCGGTTTCCCCAAGTAGTGCTTCACCCGATGCCCATTTACCCAAAAGATTTCACCATTCTTGTTCTTTAAGTCTAGAGCTCCAAACGGGGTCACACCTACTACCTCAAAAGGGCCACTCCACTTTGACTTGAGCTTTCCCGGAAACAATCTTAACCGGGAATTGAAAAGCAGAATCATGTCACCAATCTTGAACTCCTTGCTTCGAGCATATTTATCGTGAAGGTACTTCATCTTGTCCTTGTATAAGGACGAGCTGGAGTATGCATGAAATCTAAACTCGTCAAGCTCATTCAAATGATCAACCCGGAGATTAACCGCTACATCCCATTCCAAGTTAAGCTTTTTCAAAGCCCACATTGCTTTATGTTCCACCTCTACCGGAAGATGACAAGCCTTACCAAACACCAATCGGTAAGGAGACATACCGATTGGCGTTTTGTAAGCCGTCCTATAAGCCCACAACGCATCATCTAGTTTCTTGGACCAATCGGTCCTATTTGCATTGACCGTCTTAGACAAGATGCTTTTGATTTCCCGATTTGAAACTTCAACTTGACCGCTTGCTTGGGGATGGTAAGGAGTAGTGACTTTGTGATTAACACCATACTTAGTCAACAATGCATCGAAAGCTTTGTTACAAAAATGGGATCCCCCATCACTAATGATGGCACGGGGGGTCCCAAATCTTGTAAAGATGGATTTCTTCAAGAAGTTCACAACACTCCGTGCTTCATTGTTAGGAAGAGCCACAACTTCTACCCACTTCGAAACATAGTCCACTGCTACCAAAATATATGTGTTTCCACAAGAACTCACGAACGGTCCCATGAAGTCAATGCCCCACACATCAAAAATGTCAACTTCTAGAATGGTGTTTAGGGGCATCTCATCTCTTTTTGAAATTCCACCCGCTCTTTGACATGCATCACATCTCTTCACTAGATCACTAGAATCCTTGAAAATTGTCGGCCAATAAAATCCACAACTCAAGACTTTGGAGGCCGTCCTCACTCCCCCATGGTGACCACCATAAGAAGAGAAATGGCAAGCTTCCAAGATGCTCATTTGTTCACTCTCTGGGACACATCTTCTAATCACTCCATCCGTGCAAATTTTGAACAAGTATGGATCATCCCAATAAAAGTCCAAACTCTCCCTTTTTAACTTTTTTCTTTGGTTGGAAGAGAACTCATATGGAATCACGCTGGATACAAGGTAATTAGCTACATCGGCGAACCATGGCGACACCGCAAGACGTTGCTCGTCCGGAAAAGAATCATTAATTTCAAGGCCGTTGGAAGGCCTCCCCTCCTCCTCTAGACGAGATAAGTGGTCCGCCACTTGATTTTCACTCCCTTTTCGGTCCACAATCTCTAGATCAAATTCTTGGAGAAGAAGCACCCATCTCATCAATCTCACTTTGGAATCCTTCTTTGTCATTAAGTACCGGAGGGCGGCATGATCGGTATGGATTATCACTTTCGCCCCATAGGATAAGGACGAAATTTCTCCATGGCAAACACAATGGCTAACAACTCTTTTTCCGTGACGGTATAATTCCGCTGGGCTTCATTCATTGTTTTGCTTGAATAATACACTGGGTGGAACATCTTGTTGAGCCGTTGTCCAAGTACTGCACCTACCGCCACATCCCTAGCATCACACATTAGTTCAAAAGGCAAGGTCCAATTGGGTGCGGTGATTATAGGAGTAGTTGTCAATTTATGCTTTAACAACTCAAAAGACTCCATGCATTTCTCATCAAACACAAACTTTGCATCTTTCTCCAAAAGTCTACACAACGGGTTCACAATCTTGGAAAAATCTTTGATGAACCGCCGATAGAAACCGGCGTGCCCAAGAAAACTTCTCACACCCTTAACAGAGTTAGGTGGAGGGAGCCTTGAAATGACTTCAATCTTTGCCTTGTCGACCTCAATACCATCTTTTGAAACCTTGTGCCCCAAGATAATTCCTTCTTTCACCATAAAGTGGCACTTTTCCCAATTAAGCACCAAGTTGATATCTTCACACCTAGCCAATACACGGTCCAAATTTGACAAGCAATCATTAAAGGAATCTCCGACGACACTGAAATCATCCATAAAAATTTCAAGAATATCTTCCACCATATCGGTGAAAATTGCCATCATGCACCTCTGAAACGTGGCCGGGGCATTACACAATCCGAATGGCATTCGAGAGAAGGCAAAAGTGCCATAGGGACATGTAAAGGTGGTCTTCTCTTGATCTTCCGGGGCAATGAGGATTTGATTATACCCCGAATAACCATCCAAGAAACAATAATAAGCTCTACCCGCCAAGCGATCCAACATTTGGTCCAAGAACGGCAATGGAAAATGATCTTTTCTTGTCACCTTGTTAAGCTTTCTATAATCCATACAAACTCTCCAACCCGTAACAGTACGAGTAGGAATTAGCTCATTCTTTGCATTGGTGATCACGGTCATACCACCTTTCTTGGGAACACATTGGACCGGGGAAGTCCAAGAACTATCCGAGATTGGGTACACCACACCAACATCCAACCATTTTATGATCTCTTTCTTGACGACCTCTTGCATAGCCTCGTTTAATCTTCTTTGATGCTCCAAGGATGGGCGAGCATTCTCCTCCAATATAATTTTATGCATGCAAAATGCGGGGCTTATTCCCCGAATGTCCGCCAAAGTCCAACCAATCGCACGCTTCCTCTTTTGTAGAACCGCCAAAGTGGCATTAACCTGCAAGTTAGTCAAGCAAGAAGAAAGAATGACTGGCAAAGTGAAATTTGGACCCAAGTACTCATACCTGAGGTGAGGAGGAAGTGGTTTCAACTCCAACACCGGTGGTTCTTCAATCGATGGCTTTGTAGGAGGGGTTTTTTGGTTCTCAAGATCCAATGATAACTTCCTTGGCTCATAGGAGTATGAGCCCATACCATGTAAGGCATTCACACATTCAACAAGTTCGGCATCTTCGTTGGTCTCCATGTTTAGAAGTACCGCCTCAAGAGGATCGTCGACATTGATCATGGAGCTTGTGTCATCCACTATCACTGTCGTAACAATGTCCACAAACGAACACACCTCGGTGCTATTTGGTTGGCGCATGGATTTGCACACATGGAAGATCACCTTCTCATCACCGACTCTAAATGTCAATTCACCAGCTTCAACATCCACAAGCGCTTTCTCGGTAGCCAAGAATGGCCTACCAAGAATAATAGGCACCTCAAAATCTACCTCACAATCAAGTATGACAAAGTCGGCTGGTAAAATAAACTTGTCAACTCTCACTAGCACATCATCAATGATACCTAAAGGCCTTTTCATAGAACGGTCCGCCATTTGCAACTTCATTGATGTTGGACGAGGTTGTCCAATACCCAAGGTTTTGAAGACGGAGTATGGCATGAGATTAATACTAGCACCCAAATCACAAAGTGCTTTGGCAAAATTGGCACACCCGATAATACAAGGAATAGTAAATGCTCCGGGATCTTCTAACTTGGGAACCATGGAATGAACTATGGCACTTACTTGGTGAGTCATTGTTATCGTTTTACAATCCATTGACCTCTTCTTCGTCACCAAATCCTTCATAAACTTTTCATATCCGGGCATTTGTTCAAGTGCCTCCACCAATGGCATATTAATGGTTAGGCTCTTCATCATCTCTATGAACTTCTTGAATTGATTATCTCCTTTTTGCTTTGCCAATCTTTGAGGATACGGTGGAGGAGGCCTTGGCAAGGGTGCCTTGGCCTTTGGAATAGATGGCTCGGGAATGTCAATAATGTGTTCCCTAGACGGGTTCACGGTATCTTGAGATTCAATCCCGGCCTCATCCTCAACTTCAATCCTCACATCATTTGTTGCTAAAGGTTCATCAACCACATGGTCATCATTCACTTGCATGTCATCATCATTCAAACAAGCTTCCGCATCCACAACTCGATTCTCATTTGAGGCATTTACAATACCGCCTCTTCCACTTCTAGTTGTCACGGCCATCACATGATTGTTCCCTCCCTTCGGGTTCACCACCGTGTCACTTGGTAGTGCACCTTTAGGTCGGGAGTTCAAAGATTGAGAGAGTTGGCCGATTTGCACTTCCAAATTCCGGATTGAAGTATTATGAGAAGCTAATTGTGCATCCGATTCTTGATTCTTCCTCATCATTTGTTCGAACATGATTTCAATGCGGCCCATATCATTGCCCGAAGAACTTGATCCTTGTGAATGGAAAGGGGGTGGATTGTTGGGTTGTTGGTACATGGGAGCTCTTTGAAAACCTTGCCCCCGATTGTTGTTGTTACCACTGTTGTTCCACCCTCCTTGATTGTTATTGTTCCCCCAATTGTTATTGTTGCCACTCCAATTTCCACCACTATTTCCTTGATTATTCCAATTATTGCCTTGATTGTTCCAATTATTGCTTTGATTGTTCCACTCTCCACCATCATTCCTATTGTTGTTATTGTTCCAATTGCCTCTTCCTTGATTGTTCCACCAATTGCCTTGGGAATGCCATTGTTGGTTGTTTAAGTTTCCTCTATTGCCTTGGAAATTGTTCACATATTGGCAATCCTCATCTTGATCGTTAAAACCATCATTAGAAAACCCACCATCATTGTTTTTCTCATTTTGATCATATTGACTTTGTTGCGCTTGTTGCCCTCTATTCCTTCTTTTCAACATCGACACATTCTCCATAGAATTCACTTGGCGCGGATTTTGCACTTGTTGAAGTTGAGCTTTCGCCAATTGATTCATGGTAGTAGTGAGCTCGGAAATGGCTTGTCCATGGTCATGCAACTCTTTATGTAGATGAATAACATTCGGGTCTCCTTGAGGGACATTCGCCCGACTTTGCCATGCCAAAGAAGTGTCGGCCATTTGATCCATTACTTCACATGCTTCCTCCAAAGATAACTTCATGAAATTGCCTCCTGCTAGTTGGTTCACAATGCATTGGTTCGCCGTGTTGATCCCCCTGTAAAAAGTTTGTTGAACCATAGCATCAGTCATATCATTGTTCGGGCACTCTTTCACTATGGTCCGATATCTCTCCCAAATTTCATGCAATGGCTCCGTTGGTTCTTGCTTGAAAGCTAGAATCTCATCTCTCAATGTCGCCATATGAGTTAGGGAAAAGAACTTGGCAATGAACTTATCCGCCAATTCATCCCATGTAGTGATAGAATGATTCGGCAATCTCTCCAACCAATCTAGTGCCTTACCCCTCAATGAAAAAGGGAAAAGTCGCAACCGCAAGGCATCTTCGGACACATTGGTTTGCTTGCTTCCCCAACAAGTATCCACGAACCCCTTCAAGTGCTTGTAAGCATTTTGATTTGAGGCGCCCGTGAAATACCCTCTTTGCTCCAATAGTGTCAACATCACATTTGTAATTTGGAAATTCCCTGCCCGAATTCGGGGAGGAACAATGGCACTAGCATATCCTTGGTTTGTCATTGCTCTTTGCGCAAACCTTGGCGGTGGCGGAGGAGGGTCTGGAATTTGGGCTTGTTGATTAGCATTTCGAGGCCTTCGTGGTATATTTTGTATAGGAAAATCATCTTGCACAAGATCCTCTACCTCCTCCCCCGCCATGGCATCGCCAAAGGGAAGATTATCGTTTCCATTAAGAGCCATTTGTACCTATTAAAATTGAATCAAGAAAATTAGTAAAAGAAGGAAAGAAGAAGCAAAACACAACACTAGCAACGCAATTAATCAACACCGTTTTAACTCCCCGGCAACGGCGCCAAAAAGTGATCGTGACAAACTCAACCCGAAGGTATGAATGGGCAATCGAACTCTTACCCGTATAGTGACGGGGTCAATTTCCACAGGGAGTTAGAGTTTTGGAGTGATAATAGTGTTGCACTAGAGTTGAGTCTTGACTTCTAGATTAGCTTCTAACATCTTTTGTGTTTTCAAAGTGTTTACTATTTTGTTTTCTACTATTAAATCATGAAATTATGCTACCGAATATTTCGAAGTATGATTTTCTTTTATAGAAATAAAAGGGACTAGGGAAGTAGCTCTCGCCTAGGTGAGATAACTAACGGATATGGATTTTCAATGCGGGGATGATACATGGGATATTAGGATAGTCGTCGCTCTTTACTCTCATTCTCACACCGCTCGATAGAGAGAACAATTTTGCCCTATTGGTTCTCTCGAGACCAATTGGGTAGGCCAATTTGCCTAAGCAACTCTAGGCTCAAGTAGGATAATTACTCTCTCGAGATTATTACCCGTTACTTAGGACTACCATTCTCATGGGTCCATCCTAAGTTCTTGTTGGGATTGAATGAGAGGTTTTAGCCCCTCTTTCTCAAGTAGAGACCCAACCCACTAATGTAAACTTCATGTTTGCAACCACAAAATCCAAATTAAATACATTCATTCAACCCAAATCCAATTACCCATAATCATCCATGCATTTAATCACTTAACCCATCAATTACCCACACTAGGGTTGGGCTACTACCCTAGCTATGGGGTTTAGCTAGACATGGAAAATGAAGAAGAAGAAGAGATTAAAGCTAAAAATGCCATAATAATTAATAGGAAAAGAGCATCAAGATTAAACTTGTACAAAATAGCCTAAAATAGGCGTAAAATGGTTCCGCACGAGATCTGCCGCTACCCTCTATTCTCTATCTTTTTACTAAAAAAAGAAAAAGAAACTATTTATACTACCCAGCAATTTCCGGACAAAAATGCCCCTACAGGGTTCATGCGGACCGCACACTTTTGTCGTGCGGCCGCGTAGGGTAACTGGGCTGTTGACGGTCTCCTCTGGAACAAGTACGCGGACCGCGTACTTTTGACACGCGGCCGCGTGAGAATAGTGACGCGGATCGCTTACTTTGTCATGCGGCCGCGTGAGCACAGTAACGCGGACCGCATACTTTTGTCATGCGGCCGCGTGGGTTTTATCTGCATTTGAGGTCTCTCTGGAATTCATCTGCGCGGCCGCACACCAAATCAGTGCGGTCTGCGCAGCTCTTGCTTGATCTTCTTGTGTCTCTGGACTAGCCAGTGCGGCCGCACACCAAAACAGTGCGGTCCGCACATGCTTAACTTGATTCTCAGGGTCTCTGAACTATCCTGTGCGGCCGCATACCAAAGGTGTGCGGTCCGCACAGGTTTCCTTGAAGTCCTTCATCTCTTTTGTTAGCACTTTGCCGGTTTCACTCCTTTTTTAGCCGCTTTGATGTATTCATCCTCTATTTGCGCAAACCTGCAAATTAACGCACTTGTAAGCAATTCGGAGCCATTTAAAAATATTTTCATGCACGAAGCTAAGGTAAAGCGGGGTTCAAAATCATGCAAAATTCCTAGTTATCAGTAACAACATAGTTCTCGGTAGACCATGGTTATATGAAATGAATGCCAATCAACGTATCATCAACTGCTGAAATTCTCGACCCTAGAGGGGATCAAAAAAATAAGAGGAGATCAACCAGCAATGAGAGAAATGAATTTAGTCTCAATTTCCAGCAGTAAATGGAAGGAGCCCAGCAAATAGCAATTACAGGATCAACACCTGCTCACGAGCCAAGTGAAGATGATAAAAGTGAGGAGTTATTAGAATCCCATCAGTTACTAGGGTAGTTTTAGGTACCAGAAAAGATAGATGCGCCCAAGTCCACGGCAGAAGAACTTGAACAAGTGGCGTTGTTTGAGAAATTCTTGGAGAGAAAATTTCACTTAGGAACAGGACTCAATCCCAAACTCAGGTAAGGATTTATTAAATTACTCTAACACTAATTATTTTTCATGGTTGCACTCGCATATTATAGGTATCCCGCTAGAGGTGGTTGTGCAAAAGCTAAGCTTGGACCCAAGCATCCCTCTGGCAAGGCAAATGAAACGCCCGATAGCCGAGGTAAAAAAAACAAGTTTGTTAAAGAAGAGGTAACTCGAATACTCGACATCGGTTCAATCCGGGAGGTAAAGTAACCCTAGTTGTTATCTAATATAGTTGTAGTTATGAAAAAGAATAACAAGTTTTGAATGTGCATATATTATAAAGACTTGAATAATGCGTTCCCTGAAAGCTCGTTCCCACTGCCAAACATTGATCAGATGATTGATGCAACGACCATGCATAATTTAATGAGTTTCCTTAATGCCTGTACCGGGTAAAACTAGATTAATAAGAACCTGGAAGATTAGGAAAAAACTTCATTCATAACGCACTTAGGTACATATTATTATAATGTGATGCCTTTTGGGCTTAAAAGCGTTAGAGCCACTTATCAGAGGCTCGTGAATAAGATGTTCGAGAAAAAAATAGGTAAAATAATGGAAGTATACATAGATAACATGTTGTTCAAGTCTTTGAATGCAGGTGATCACTTAAAACATCTTCAAGAAACCTTTGATATACTAATGAAGCACAATATGAAGCTCAACCCGAAAAAATGTATGTTCGGGGTTCGCTCCAGTAAGTTCTTAGGTTTATTGGTTTCAACAAGGGGGGATTAAGGTAAATCCCCATAAGATCAAAGTTATCGAGGACATCCCAGACCAGCTAACAGGCGTAAAAGAAGTTCAAAGGCTAACATAAAGATAGGCCGCTTTAAGCAGGTTCATCTCTCGATCCTCGAAAAAATGTTATCACTTCTTCTCTAATCTGAAGGAAAAGAACAATTCCGAATGGACTCCAAAATGTCAACAGAACTTAAGAGACCTGAAACATTATCTATCAAGCCCCAACTACTTTTAAAGCCAGGAAAGGTGAATAACTACTAATATACTTAGCCATATCAGAGGTAGTGGTAAGTGTCGTGCTAGTCCGGAAGGATGAAGGTACGCAGTTTCCTGTCTATTATGATAGTAAAACTTTGTCAGGAGTGGAGACTCATTATCCGAAGCTCAAAAAACTAGCCTTAGCTCTCGGAGTCGCCTCTCGAAAGCTTAGGCCTTATTTTCAATGCTACCCGATAGATGTTCTGATGACCTTCCCTTTGCGGAATGTTCTTCACAACCCTGAATTATCGGGCCAGTTAACTTAATGGGTGGTCGAAATTAGCTAGTTTGATATTGAATATAAGCCCACGATTGCAATCAAATCACATGTTTTGGCCAACTTCGTGGCCTATTTCAGTCCCGGGTTATAACCCTTGGCTATTAAAGAAGTGGAGAAGGTGTTGGAAATGAAATTAGGAGTTTGGACCTTATTCATGGACAAAGCTTCCAATGTGAAAGGGTCTGGGCTCGGGGTGGTCCTAATCATGCCTTCGAGGGGAGACCTTGAGGCAAGCCACAAATTTGTTCCTTTAACTAATAATGAAGTCGAGTATAGGGCATTAATTTTAGGGATCGAGCTGCCCTACGGACATGGCTTCAAGGTCATAGAGATCAAATATGGTTCTCAACTGGTGGTAAAAAAGTATATGGGATCTTTGACATAAAGGAGGAATGCATGCAGTAGTATGTGATAAAATTTCAAACTTTGCTTACATGATTCAGGGAGTGGCCAATCACACACATCCTGAGAGAATAGAATGTAGAATCAGATGCATTGGCCAATTTATGGTCGTCCGCAGAGATAAAATGATCTGACTCCGGTACTATCGTTCAACTTATGCATTCGGTACCAGATGTGGACGACTATTGTGAAGTAAATACAACCAACCTATTCTGGTACTGGAGGAACGCGTTCATTGATTACCTTCAACATGGCAAGCTGCATGAAGACCCAAAGGCATCCCTAACACTACAGACCAAAGCGGCTTGCTACAGCCTCTTAGGTAGACAGTTATATAGAAGATCATTCCAAGGCTTGTTGGCCCAATATTTAGGAGCCTCGGAGGAAGACTACATCATGAGAGAGGTCCATGAAGGAATTTATTAGAACCATTTTGGTGTTGATTCATTGATGCTAAAGCTAATTAGGGCAGGATACTACTAGTCATAGATGGAGCAAGATGCAAAGGCGTTCATTTAGAAATGCGATAAGTAACAACACCACACACAATTGACACACCATCCGACAGAGCTGTTGTATTCGGTTTAGTTCCCATGTCCATTCATGAAATAGGGGATGTATATAGTTGTGCCATTGCCACCGGGTCCCTAAAAGGTAAGATTTATTTTTAACAGATTACTTCACTAAATGGGTTTACGCAGGCCATTACCAAAAGATCAATGAGCGTGAAGTGGTCTACTTCCTATGGAAAAAACATAATTTTCCATTTCGGAGATCGCTCGTGATAACGGACCACATTTCATAGTCTCCAAAGTTACAAGATTTCTTGAAGACCTAAATACCGAAAGGATTACTTCTTTACCATATCATTTGAGCACAAACAGATAGGCAATATCAACCAATAAGGTGATTATTCAAAACCTCAAAAAAGAGGTTAGAAGCAGCTAAAGGCAAATGGCTAGAAGACTTATCGGGCGTACTATGTTTGTACCTAATGACGACAAAATCAAGCATGAGAGAGACAACTTTCTCTCTAGTATGCGGCTTAGAAGATCTAATCCCGATAGAAGTAGGATAACCAACATTATGCTTCTTCCCAGCAGACAAAGAAGCAAATAATGAGACATTGCTAGTAAAGTTACAACTGCTCGATGAACGAAGAGACTTGGCATACGTAAGGATGGTGGCTCGGAACCAAAGAATGGAAAGGTACTATATCTGAGGGCCAATCTCTGCTACTTTTAAGAGACTTGGTTTTGAGGAAAGTGACTCAGAACGCTCGAGAAATAAATACCGGGAAGCTAGGTCCAATATGGGAAGGCCCCTACTGGGTTTTAGTTGTCACCGATAAAGGTTCTTACGAGCTGGAGAATCAAGATGGAGTCAAATTTCCTAGCCTCAAAAGGTACTTTTGTTGATGGATCCTGCTAATACTGAAAGTATGCGTTGCCCTTTTTTTTCCTTCGACCAGTTTTGTCCTGATAAGGTTTTTCTGGCAAGGTTTTTAATGAGGGAACAACGGAAAACATACTAAGAAGGAATGCCATCAGCAAAGCTAAGACCTTAAATGATCAGGCATTGAAATAAGAGATCCCTATGGGATGGTTAAATAGTTTTTGGCGATAGAATATTCCTAATAGGAAGTAAAATTTGTCTTCAAATCAAAGGCTATTCAACCGTTCACAAGTACTTTACCTAGAAGAGCAAGACTTCTAGTGTTCTAAATCGCATAATTAATATTCGAACAATAAGAGGAATGGTATGAGAGTACGGAAAAATGATTGCCACGAAAGTAGGGACTACCGGAATCGGGAACAATAATGTCTTATCGGGATCGGGGACTACACGACCAGCCAAATAGAAATAAGTTAAACAAGTTAGCCACATGTATTGGCAATTTCTTTTTTCAGAAAACAAATGCTTATGTACTTTTGAAGATAGAAGGAATAAAGTGAAGTCCTTTTACTTTTATCTTGTTTCTAGCCCAAACGATGAATTGATTTTATCATCTGAAAGTTAACTAAAAACTTCAAATGCTTGTGCCGGAATGAACAGGAGACGCCCTCTTCAAGAGCACTGTAAACATAAAAGGACCCTCTCTTATAAAACCCTCATAATAAAGGGTTGGTTCCGAAAGAGTGTATGCCAGGAACCTAAAGTCTATCAGAAGGAGATATACCCAAAGTCTTATCTAATTCGACATAAAAAAGAATGAACTTTGCACAATACTTAAACAAAAAGTGTTATTTATTTTTCAAGCATGACAAATGACATAAATGCACAGATATAAAGGGAAAATATCAAATGAAAAAAAGAAAAAAGCTAAACTTCATCGCCACTGGAACTCAGAGGGAAGAGTGGCATCTACGTCCCCGGGAGAATTTGGTGGACCTGTCACTGGTGCAGGATCTTAGCCTTTGTCCGCATCCTTTTCAAGTTCCTCATCGGTCCTCGAATACTCAGAATCAGTACTATGAGAGTCAGTTGCATGAGGCTGAGCCAGGAGACATTCTCGAGCAGTTAACCCCAGTGCTCAAGCCTTGGTGATCTCATCATATATATTAAAAGTGCCCGATTTGGCCTCCTCCAAGTGTTTCTTCCTCATATGGTACATAGAGCATGAATTTTCAAGACGAGGGAATCCCCTAGTGTTGGAACTTTTCCTTAAGTCTGTCAACCTCGGCCAAAAAGCTATCCCACTCGAATCGTGTGGCACCAAGGATAAGATCAAGATCATAGATTGTAGATATGTGAACCCTCTTTTGGTCCATGATCTTCTTATACCTTTCTTCCATCTAAGCCCGATTCTCCTCGGCATCACTAATATATTAGGATTTAGAGTTCTAGGCTGCCTCCAAATTATTTACCCGTTTAATGGAGGCAAACTCGTGCTTGGTAGTAGCTAGAGCAGCATCTTAAGACTCAACCCACATAGACTTAGAATCTTGAAGATGTGCATGTAGCTGAGTGGATTCTTAACTGTGAGCCATCTCATCCTACTTACTATGCTGCAACTAGGACTCAAATTCAGCCGATTTAACAACCTTTTCCTCTAGCACTAGGAGACACACAACGAGTTGATTCCTCCCAGCCAACAACTGATCCCTATTAGACATAAGTCCTTGTTTATTGTCACACCTCTTTTTACGCACCCGCGAGAGCGCGAGGGAGTTTTTCCAATTAAAGGACAATCGAGACGGGATCCCTTTTATTAAATTCAGAGTCGCCACTTGGGAAAGTAATGGTGTCCCAAGTCACCGGTTTGATCCCGAACCGAGGAAATTATGACTTTGTAATATAGCATGCGAAACTAGAAAACCGGATAAGGAACTCTGTTAACCCGAGAGAAGGTGTTAGGCACTCCCGGATTCCGTGGTTTTAGCACGGTCGCTCAACTGTACTTTTGCTTTTATCTGATTTCTCTATACATTTTTACTGTGAATTTTACTGCTCCGCTTTTATTTCTTAGAAGAATTACGACGTCACGAAAACACATTTCGAGCCGCATCGCAACCAGTACGCCTGCGACTTTAGTGTATTTCAGTTCCGCCGAGAGGAAGATTTGGGTCACATAAATGCGCACCCGCATTCAAGAAAGTAATTTACTTATAAATCGCGCCTAAAGAGTCTAACGTCTTTATTAACTTTGGGAAAGGACCGCGAAATTCACTAAACGGTCCTTCCAAGTCTAAGTCTTTTTATAATGGCTAATTTGAGGGCCCCGCAATTGTGTATTTGCGTTTGGCGAGGCTCGTCTCATTATTATTAAGGTCATACCTAACAAATACTATATTCTCTACTTGTTTTGTCTCTAATAACAAAGAGAAATGTTAATTGTTTATCATTACCTACTAGTTTTATATTTTTGGGGCCACGAACTTATAAGAGTCTGGGCTTTAGTTCATATCGGACTTGACTACTGCCCGTGGTCCAATTTAGATCTAGCTGAAGCACAAACTTGACCATTTTGTGTAAGTGTTAGGCTCAATGGCCCAGAATGGTTTACTATAGGTATTATGTAACTAGGCCCATATACTTGCTGCATTCGGGCCATTCAATAGAGCCTTGACTCAAGATTAACCGATAGAGGACAAATTTCTTTTTACTTCACTCTCAAGTTACTTGAATTTCAATTTGTATTCAAATTAGTTAAGCTAATTAGTTACCAGAAAATTTGTTTTTATTTTTGTTTAAGAAAAGAATTTTGAACATGCTTCTGATTTTAATCTAATCTACTTGCATATTATTGATAATCAGTTTTCATGTTAATGGTCTAGATCATAGTAGATATACACGAACCAAAGTATGCTGATAATCTAATAGCAACGAAGTGATATATCAATTGTCCAGATTCCCTTTTTAAACAAACTATTGATAAAACGGGATTTACATACTTATCTTTACAATTAACTACTTGAACATTGAACACGATACTACTAATTCATAACTCTCGATCAAGCTACCATCATCATGCCTCTATTTACTTTCACACTGATTGTTAGTTATCATGCACTCCTAACCTGAACAAATTAACACCACTAACATAATTTGAATTTTTTTTTAACATGTATTTCACTGATTCATATACCCACTACATAGTATGTTTCCAGTGGACCACTTCTACTGTGATAGATTATGGAAATATAAAGTTCACATAGTTACAATCCATACAGTCTATTACATGTTCAAGTTCTCCTTAATGAGCATACATGTATCTAACTAAATTTCGATATGGATTAGAATGACATGATAATCAATAAGCTAAGCTTTATTTCTTCAATTCACGTTTACAGCTTCAGGCAGTAGTGAAGTACCTGGAAATCAACAAAGTAAGAGAATGGAGATCAGTTAAGCCGATGAAGCCAAGTAACAGCAGACCAACAGCAACAACCAACCAATCACTCAGCAACCAACCAGTAAACACTCGGTAAACCAAGCAGTGGTAGTCCAAAACTCAGCAAGCAAAACAACAGCCAAAACAGACCCAAACCAGTAATCTAAAAACACAATACTCAGCAAATACGCCACAGTCAACTTCAACAAACTAGTGGCCAAGGACTCCAACCAAACAGTGACAAACAGCTTTAGCCAAACAGAACAAACGACCCCCAGAATCTATGTAAAGAAATCTCTGTGAACTTAAAACCAGTCCAATGAAACAGTGATCAAAGGTCCAATGGCAAACCAAGAAGAATCCAAACTCCCACTGTCTAATTTCTAAGGTTTCTGTATGTGTGAATGGCTATATGTTTTTCAATTATCTCTTCAAAACAATCCCTATCCCTCTGTATGTCTCCTATCCCCCTGGATATCCATCCCAGACCCCCTATACTTATAGTCAAACCCTTTAACCCTGGATGGCCAGAAGACTAAACTAAGGCCCTGCCCATCCCCTGTCTGCCTTTTTTTTTCCACTCGAATTTGTCTGAGTGTGGGTTTTTTCTTTAACTAAACTGCTGGTCTGCAATATACTAGTGGGGATACCCTGCTATAGCAGGTTCCACTAGCCCTTTTATGGGCAAAGTACTTTAAAAATCCAAATATGCTAATACTAATTTAATTACTATCAGCTATATCCCAAGTGTCCTTAGTTCGAAATTATACCATTACTCACAGCTTCCGATCCCAACAATGGCTCGGATGTAACTAGACAGTCCTAGTGATATTTCTATCAACATACTAACAGTTGATCCTACGACGACATTTGTTTGATTAACTACGACTTGTACAATCGATAATGAACAATCGATATAGGCAGTGATGCAAATAATTTTGGGTCAAAAGGTGAGAAATACCAAACTAATTATTCGACGATTCTAATCGCAGCGAATACGCGTTCGACAGCATACATAGTCAAATAAGCAACACAGAATCAGAATTGCCCAATACAAAAAGGGTCTTTTGAGAAGAGATGAAAATAGAAAATTGCAATAACGGCTAGAACACAACGAACATCAACACAAATAAAACAAGTATAAGAATAAATCAAAGAAGAAAGGACAGAAGAAAATACCTCGAACCGTAAAAACGAGAGTCAAGACACTTTCTGGGTCGTTCGGACTTGGACTTGCATTTTTGAGGCTACTGGACCTTAATTGAGATGTTTTCAACAATGAAAACATCCCAATTAAGGTCTATTAGACCTCAATTAAGAAGCAATGCGACATCTAGGGTTCATGGCCAAAATTTGGGGCTCGACTGATTCCGGTCATATTCGAGCCGGACCAACCTTGGTGGGGTCGTGGGGGAGGTCTGGGGGTGCTAGGGTAGGAGTTTGGGGTGGTTTGGCGTTAGTTCGAGTTTGACTCGAATCTTCAAATGAAGATTCGAGGAGTTCCGGAGTGATTCGAGGTAAATGGTTCGCGGATTCGTGTAGAGGAGGTTCATGGGGAACTATGGTGTTGATTGGGCGGCCATTGGCGTCGTTGCCGCCGGCTTAAAGGTGGTGGGGTGTGGTGGCGGCTAGGGTTCCTTATCTCTCTCAGAGATGAGGCTTTGAGAGATGAAGGGGATGAAATGAAGGAGAAAAACGGGTTTAGGGAGTGTTTTGGTATATTGAAAGGTGATGGGTTAATCTGGACCGTTGGATTATTACATCCAACGGCTCAGATTAAAAGTATTATGGGGCGGGTCAGAGATGGATTTTGGGTAGGGATTCGGGTATCTATATGGCCTTGATGTTAACGTTTAATCTGGGCCGTTGGATTGTACCGACCAACGGCTCAGATTAAAAGAAAGAAAATAACGGATGGGGATGGGTAATGGGCATTTGGATTGGGCTTTGTTATATTGGACTGGGTTTTGGCCCAATCCGATTTCCATGTCCCACAACTAGCCTCCATGTTGTATTATATGTATATGTATATGTATATATATATATATATATATTAACCTATAACACAATTAAAATTTTTTTACTACAATTAACCTACATAACTAAATACCAAATCACACAATTATATATTAAATGACACAAAGGCAATAAATACCAAATCACACAATTGTATATTAAATGACACAAAGGCAATAAACACGATTTTTTTTTAAAAAAAAAAATTTCTCTTTAAGAAACTGAACATGGTTTAGTTAATTCCTAAATGCGCGCGCGACACATATTTTTGTATTTTTTTTATTAATTTTAAACAAATACATGCACCGAGAAATATGAACAATAAGCAAAATAACGACAAACAAAAGGGAATCCACTAAATCACACACAACACGAAGCTATTTTATTTTTTGCATTTTTGGGAGTAATTCTCATACAGGGCAAAAATCACGTGCTCACAGCTGCCCCTCTTTGCGCGTAAACACGAAGAGTTTTTGTGCAAAGATAAGTGAGCGGATACGAGCGATTTTTGCCCGTTTGAGCACTCCGTACGAAGCATTTTTTGAAAAGTTTGACCGAACCTTTGCTTCAGAAGGTCTCCTACATATCCCGGGCTAAAAGGAATCAGGTCAATGTAGTTCGGGAAGCTTTGGTGGCTAGGACTACCATGACTGTTGCGATCTTGCTGTTACTGCTGTTACTGCTGTTACTGTTGTTGCCAATGCTTAACTGATCCCCTTATTACACCGCGCTAAGCAAAAATAAAAAGCTAGATTACGTTACAGTACTACAAGTTCTTATCTATCCTTTTTAACTTGATCTTGCCATGCTCCTTGCCATCCTGCTGACTTGATGTTCCTTCTGATGCTTCTTCTCTTCTGCCAATTGTTATTTCGGCCTATCTTGATCGCCGAACCCCGACCATTGTTTCCTTCTTTGTGATCTTCGAACTATTCTCCTTTGCAATCCTGAATCTATCTTTTCTGATCCTTGTTGCCTCCCTCTGCTTACGAACTTGGATTCATGCCGGGGATTTCTGTTACATTCAACTGCTTTCCTCGACCAAATTAAAAATAAATCGCCACTCCATTCTTCGGGCGGGCTCCCCGACTTCCACTACTACTTCAAAATAAAATCGCCACTCCATTCTCCGGGCGGGCTCCCGACTTCAATTACTACTTCAAAATAAAATCGCCACTCCGTTCTCCGGGCGGGCTCCCCGACTTCAATTACTACTTCAAAATAAAATCGCCACTCCATTTTTCGGGCGGGCTCCCGACTTCAACTACTACTTCAAAATAAAATCGCCACTCCATTCTTCGAGGCGGGCTCCCGACTTCAACTACTACTTCAAAATAAAATCGCCACTCCATTCTCCGGGCGGGCTCCCTGACTTCAACTACTACTTCCAAAATTAAATCGCCACTCCATTCTCCAAGCGGGCTCCCTGACTTCGACTACTACTTCAAAATAAAATCGCCACTCCATTCTCCAGGCGGGCTCCCTGACTTCAACTACTGCTTCAAAATAAAATCGCCACTCCATTCTTCAGGCGGGCTCCCCGACTTCAACTACTGCTTCAAAATAAAATCGCCACTCCATTCTCCGGGCGGGCTCCCCGACTTCAACTACTACTTCAAAATAAAATCACCACTCCATTCTCCGGGCGGGCTCACGACTTCGATTACTACTTCAAAATAAAACCGCCACTCCGTTCTCCGGGCGGGCTCCCTTACTTCAACTACTACTTCAAAATAAAATTGCCACTCCGTTCTCCAGGCGGGCTCCCCGACTTCAACTACAACTTCAAAATAAATCGCCACTCCGTTCTCCAGGCGGGCTTCCCGACTTCAACTACTGCTTCAAAATAAAATCGCCACTCCATTCTTCGGGCGGGCTCCCCGACTTCAACTACGCTTCAAAATAAAATCGCCACTCCGTTCTTCGGGCGGGCTCCCCTGACTTCGATTACTACTTCAAAATAAAATCGCCACTCCGTTCTCCGGGCGGGCTCACGACTTCAACTACTACTTCAAAATAAAATCGCCACTCCATTCTCCGGGCGGGCTCCCCGACTTCAATTACTACTTCAAAATAAAATCGCCACTCCATTCTCCGGGCGGGCTCCCCGACTTCAACTACTACTTCAACATAAAATCGCCACTCCATTCTTCAGGCGGGCTCCCCTGACTTCAACTACTACTTCAAAATAAAATCGCCACTCCATTCTTCGGGCGGGCTCCCCTGACTTCAACTACTACTTCAAAATAAAATCGCCACTCCATTCTCCGGGCGGGCTCCCGACTTCGACTACTACTTCAAAATAAAATCGCCACTCCGTTCTCCCGGCGGGCTCCCTGACTTCAACTACAACTTCAAAAATAAAATCGCCACTCCATTCTTCGGGCGGGCTCCCCGACTTCAACTACTACTTCAAAATAAAATCGCCACTCCATTCTCCAGGCGGGCTCCCTGACTTCAACTACAACTTCAAAATAAAATCGCCACTCCATTCTTCGGGCGGGCTCCCTGACTTCAACTACTACTTCAAAATAAAATCGCCACTCCATTCTCCAGGCGGGCTCCCTGACTTCAACTACTACTTCAAAATAAAATCGCCACTCCATTCTCCGGGCGGGCTCCCTGACTTCAACTACTACTTCAAAATAAAATCGCCACTCCATTCTCCAGGCGGGCTCCCTGACTTCAACTACTCACTAACTCCGACCCCTCCACGTCGCCTTCCTTTGCTTTCTGTACCATTTCTTCTTCCTGCATCGCCTATTGGGCCACCTTTTCTTCTGAATTATCTCATCTTGGAATTGCTTTCCCCCTAGGTCATATTACTTTGGCTGCTGGGGATATCTTTGGAACTGTTTACTCACCCGCTGGGGATGATGCCGCTGAGGAAGTATTCTTTGTTTCCTTCAACCCTCATTCTCTCTCGGACTCACCGGGGTTGAAATGTTATGGACCGGGGATTATCCTGGCGGGGGACCCCTTTTCCTCTTCCTTCTTCCCATACCTCCTCTGGGACTCACGCTTTTGCTTCCTTGAACGAATTATGGGATATAATACTGCTGGGGGAATCTCGAAGCCATTGTTTCATTTTTCCAACAACCGCTGGGGATGATACCGGGCTCAAAGATCACCTCATCGCATTGTCTGGCCTTTCTCAAAACTATTCTGCTCGGAGCTGGTATTTTCCCGAAATCTTGTGTTGCTTTCTACCCTTATCCACTGGGTCTTTGCTTTCAAGAAAATTTTCGCAACAGGAGAAAATTTTCTGCCCCAGTTTGATAAACTTCTGGATGGTATGCTTTTCCGCCAACGAACCCTCTTTTCCTGCTTTGAATCAAAGAAAAATTGTTAGTTTCAAAACGTAGTGAGTGGTCGTGCCACTTTTGTTGGGGCCATTTTCTTTTCTCTTTCAGCTGCTTGGCCTCTCTCGAACTTTGAAGATGACGTTGACGCTTGCTGGGGACGATGCTCTTTCCACGAACGGTTTCTCATCCTTCCCTTTCATTCCAATCTTTGGTTTGATCCAACTCTTTTTAGCCGGTGATCCGTTGCGTGAAATCATCTTTCGGACGTGCCACATGTGTCCATCATACTCCATAATTCCTGCGAACCTTCCAATCAACCTGTCGTTCCAATCTTACTATCGGAACGACTTCTGCCTTATTGCCTCGTTCCACGCCTATTCATTTTCATTATACTGCTTTGGGAGACTTGGTAGTAAGCTTTGAAAAATCAATTTTCGAAAAATGAAAGAAAAGAAAAGAAT
This sequence comes from Nicotiana noctiflora, assembly GCA_032618575.1. Classification (NCBI taxonomy): domain Eukaryota; kingdom Viridiplantae; phylum Streptophyta; class Magnoliopsida; order Solanales; family Solanaceae; genus Nicotiana; species Nicotiana noctiflora. Next base: position 159,721 of record JASVEL010000421.1, read on the forward strand.
TCTGACCGCAAATGACAAAAGAAAAGGAAAACTTTTCTGAACTCAAAAATAGGAAAACTTATCTGAATGCGTGACTGATCCAATGGTTATGCCGCGCCTTCGAGATTAAACTACCCAGTCTATTCCTGTCAATCACTTTCTGATGCCGCGTTCTGCTATGGGTAAACGGATGTCCAAACCTTGTCTCATGCAGACATCTTGTAACCATCTCGCCCTGTCACCTCACAGTGCCCTTTGAAGGGTTTTCACTAATGAGATTCTCTCATTTCTCTATCTCTCGTCGCCTTAGGGTGCCCGTAAAGGTTTTCACCGTAAGACTCTCTCATTTTATTTCTCTCAACTTTCTTCGCCTTAAGGTGCCCGCGAGGGTTTTCACCGCTAAGACTCTCTCATTTACGCCTTCTTTCCCTACGGTGGGGTATCACCCATGAGATTCCCTCTAAAGCATTATCCCTTTTCGGCTTGTGCATCCTGGATTCAATCGAGGGTCGGAGTGTCACTTTTGGCTTTCATTCGCACGACTTGGCATTTCTCAAATACTGATCGAGAGGTCTTTTTGGTTCTTAATGTGGTTTCCGCGCGTGAGGCTAAAGAAAAGGGGTTCAACCTCAACGGTTAGCTCATTACAACTTTCGGAATCCGCACTATCTTTCAAACGAAACAATGACTTCTGCCCCAGTTTTGTTGCTTGGGGAACTTTTGAGTTTTATTTTATTATGACCGAGCCGTGTGGCGCCTACGTATCCTTCTTGAGGAATCAGGTCGAACGTAGTTCACTTTTTCTTGTGTTTTTTCTTTGTTTCTTTTTCTATTTTGCTACACATCTTCCTTGATGATTCCGAAAGAGGGTATATGAAAGAATAATTAAGGCTCAAAGGGGAAAACAAAGGTTAAAGTGTTTGGGTAGTAGAAAAAACTGCCTCTGTCATTTCATTCTCCGAGAAATGCCAAATACACACAAACGAAACCAAACGTTGACAAATGCATTAAAGAATTACACATAATATCTCTTGACTTCATCAGAATTGATAGCCATATCGATGCATCTTCCCTCAACATCAGTTAGGCATAGAGCGCCGTTGGATAATACTCTAGTCACCACAAATGGTCCCCTGCCAATTTGGAGCGAACTTGCCTTTCGCTTCGGCCTGATGTGGTAGAACTCTCCTCGGCACATGCTGTCCCACTTCAAATTTTCTGGGACGTACCTTCTTGTTATATGCTCTCGCCATTCTCTTTTGATACAATTGGCCGTGACATGCCGCTGTCAATCTCTTTTCGTCGATCAAGCTCAATTGCTCTAATCGGGTTTTGACCCACTCGTCGTCATCAATCTCAGCTTCAGCGACAATTCGGAGGGATGGGATTTCAACTTCTGCTGGTATTACTGCTTCAGTCCCGTATACCAGCAAGTAAGGAGTTGCACCTACCGAAGTCCGGACGGTAGTGCGGTAACCCAACAGCGCAAATGGTAACTTTTCATGCCACTGCCTAGACCCTTCTACCATCTTCCTCAATATCTTCTTTATATTCTTATTTGCTGCCTCAACCGCACCATTTGCTTTGGGACGATACGGTGTGGAATTTTGGTGTGTAATCTTGAACTGTTGGCAGACCTCTTTCATCAATCCGCTGTTAAGATTGGCACCGTTATCTGTGATAATTATCTTTGGAATTCCAAACCTGCAGATGATGTGGGAGTGTACGAAGTCCACCACCGCCTTCTTGGTCACTGATTTGAATGTTTTGGCCTCCACCCACTTGGTAAAATAATCAATCGTTACCAGAATGAACCTATGATTATTGGAAGCTGCAGGCTCAATAGGTCCAATAACATCCATACCCCATGCAACAAACGGCCATGGTGCTGACATTGTATGCAATTCAGTTGGTGGAGAATGAATCAAGTCTCCGTGTATCTGACACTGATGGCATCTTCACACGAAATTTATACAATCACGCTCCATCGTGAGCCAGTAATATCCTGCTCGAAGAATCTTCTTTGCCAATACGTATCCGCTCATGTGTGGTCCACAAACTCCCGAGTGTATATCTGTCATCACTGTTGTGGCTTGACTTGCATCTATACATCTCAATAATCCCAAATCCGGGGTTCTTTTGTACAACACCCCTCCACTAAGGAAAAATCCATTTGCCAATCGCCAAATAGCCCTCTTCTGATCTCCGGTTGCCTGCTCCGGGTATATTCCCAACCTGAGGTATTCTTTGACATCATGAAACCATGGCTCGCCATCCATCTCTTCTTCAATCACATTACAATAAGCATGCTGATTCCGGACCTGGATATGTAATGGATCGACACGAACCTTGTCTGGGTGGTGTAGCATTGACGCTAAAGTAGCCAACGCGTCGGCAACCTCATTGTGCACCCTTGGGATGTGCCTGAATTCTACTGATCGAAAGCGTTTGGTCAGATCATGCAAACACCGACGATACGGGATAAGCTTTAAATCTCTGGTTTCCCATTCTCCCTGAATCTGATGTACCAGAAGGTCCGAGTCCCCCAAGACCAAGACGTTCTGTACATCCATGTCTACCGCTAATCGTAACCCCAAGATACATGCCTCGTACTCAGCCATATTATTGGTACAATGAAAACGCAGTTGAGCAGTAACAGGATGATGATGTCCTGTTTCAAAGATAAGCACAACCCCTACTCCGACTCCTTTTGCGTTCGCCGCTCCGTCGAAGAAGAGCTTCCACCCTGGATCCTTGGTTAGTTCTAACCCCTCAATTTGCAATACTTCTTCGTCGGGAAAATACGTCCTCAAAGGTTCGTATTCGTCATCAACAGGATTTTCAGCTAAGTGATCGGCCAGGGCTTGAGCTTTCATAGCCGTCCTTGTCACGTATATGATGTCGAACTCTGTAAGTAATATTTGCCATTTTGCCAACCTCCCTGTAGGCATAGGTTTCTGGAAAATATACTTCAATGGATCCAAACGCGAGATGAGGTAAGTGGTGTAAGAAGACAAATAATGTTTCAACTTTTGGGCTACCCAAGTCAAAGCGCAACATGTCTTTTCTAAATGAGTGCACTTGACCTCGAGAACTGTGAATTTCTTACTGAGGTAGTAAATGGCCCGTTCCTTCCTGCCAGTAAGATCATGCTGCCCCAGTACGCAGCCGAACGAATTCTCCAAAACCGTCAGATAAAGAATCAGGGGTCTGCCCGGTTCGGGCGGAACTAGTACGGGTGGATTTGACAGATACCCTTTGATCCGGTCAAACGCTTCCTGACATTCTGCCGTCCATTCTATCGCCGCGTCTTTTTTCAATAGACGGAATATGGGTTCACAGGTTGCCGTAAGCTGGGCAATAAACCTACTGATGTAATTCAACCTTCCCAATAGACTCATTACCTCTGTTTTATTCTTTGGCGGGGGTAACTCTTGAATGGACTTGATTTTGGATGGGTCCAACTCAATGCCCCGTCGGCTGACGATGAATCCTAGCAACTTTCCTGATGGAACTCCGAATGCGCATTTGGCCGGATTGAGCTTGATGTCGTACCTTCGAAGTCTTTGAAAGAACTTCCTGAGGTCGGCAACATGGTCTTCTCGACGTCTAGATTTTATGATCACATCATCCACGTACACTTCTATTTCCTTGTGTATCATGTCATGGAATACCGTAGTCATCGCCCTCATGTATGTTGCCCCTGCATTCTTCAAACCAAACGGCATCACCCGGTAGCAATAAGTCCCCCACGGTGTGATAAAAGCCGTCTTTTCTGCGTCCTCTTCATCCATCAAGATCTGATGGTATCCCGCATAACAGTCCACAAAAGATCCGATTTCACGTCCGGCACAATTATCAATCAGGATATGGATATTGGGAAGTGGGAAATTATCCTTGGGACTCGCCTTGTTGAGATTGCGGTAGTCCACGCATACTCTGATTTTTCCGTCTTTCTTTGGCACCGGTACTACGTTAGCCAACCATTCAGGGTATCGAGTGACACGAATGACTTTCGCCTGCAATTGTTTGGTTACTTCCTCCTTAATCTTCACACTCATCTCCGTCTTGAATTTCCGCAGTTTCTGCTTGACGGGAGGATATGCCGGATCAGTGGGTAATTTATGAACCACTAGATCAGTGTTGAGTCCCGGCATGTCGTCGTACGACCATGCGAAAATGTCTTTAAACTCCATGAGTGTTTTGATCAACTCTTCTCTCAGGTTTGGTTCAATATGGACACTTATTCGGGTTTCTTTGACGTCATCCACGTTCCCCAGATTAACGGCCTCAGTATCATTTAAATTTGGTTTGGGTTTTTCCTCAAAGTGACTTAATTCTTCACCGATTCCTTCTACGGCTTCATCGTTGCCGTACTCCTGACTCACTCTCGTCACTTCTTATTTCATGCGTTATTATTTCCAAACCCGATTGACTTTCTAGACTGGGTTGATTAATCTTTAAGCACGCCATATCATTAAGATCAGTTGAAAGAAGGCTGTTCAGAAAAGTAAAAAGAAGGAAAAATAAACAAAATTAGACACGAAGGGAACCAAATATTCATTAATGGGAACAGTACAAGGAAAACAAACTTGCAAACTTAAATCAAAATGAACTAAAACAACTGGATTTTACTCCGGGGACAACCCCCAACACAGAATTTCGAAAGAAAACAATCCAAAACAAACTACCAAGACTCCTTCCGGACAGGGAGAGGAGTAGCCTTCCAATTATTCAATTTTGCTCTTGGTCCCACAAACTGTATCTCGACATGGCTGGTCCCTTCGCCATCCTCGAGCATGCATGCATCTGCGAATAGGTCCTCGAACTTTCTTAAGAACTCTTCGTCTGGCCTAACCATAGGACTGGGAACCCTTGTCGTCGGATGTCCTCTTACTCCGGACCTGACAAAAGATTGGGAAAGGCGTGGAACAGGCTTTGGGAGCATCCATGTCTTATGCTTATTCCTTTTGGCTCGCCGGATGTCCTCTGATGTTGGCTTGAATCCCAAGCCGAAGGTTCCCACGTTTTCGACCACATATACCGGTTGTATGATTCCTTGCAGAGATGCACCTAGACCTTTGCCGGGTATGAAACCATGTCTCAACATTTCATGCGCCACCATGACGTCCGCAGTAATTATTCTGTCATCGGGAATGCATTCCCCTTCTGGAACTCGGTTGGCGGATACCACATCGCAGATCTGATACACCCACGGCCCAACATCTTCTTCTGTCTCAACGAAGGGGACGATGGTGCCAGGTTGTAGATCATTCTCTCCATGGACGACGATCTCCTGTTGGTCCCACTCAAACTTGACGAGTTGGTGTAAGCTGGATGGAACTGCTCTTGCGGCATGGATCCATGGTCGCCCTATCAGGAGGTTATATGACACCACCATGTCCAGCACCTGGAATTCCATGGTGAACTCCACTGGCCCAATTGTCAAGATTAACACTATGTCACCAACCGATGCCTTGCCTCCTCCATCAAACCCTCGAACACATATGTTGTTCTTGCGTATCCTGCCGATGTCCACTTTCAACTTGTCCAGTGTGGAGAGAGGACAGATGTTAGCGCTGGACCCGTTATCAACAAGGACTTTGGTAACCACCGCCTCCTCGCACTTTACCGTAAGATATAAAGCCTTGTTGTGCTCGGTGCCTTCCTCAGGCAACTCATCATCGGTGAAGGTGATCCGATTCGCTTCGAAGATCCTATTGGTGATCTTCTCCAAATGACTCACTGAGATTTTATCAGGTACGTGTGCCTCATTCAAGAATTTTCATCAAAGCTTGCCGATGTTCCTCAGAATGTATCAGCAAAGATAGCAATGATATTTGCGCGGGAGTCTTCTTCAGCTGCTCTATGATAGAATAGTCGTGCAGCTTCATCTTTTTCAAGAATTCTTCTGCCTCTTCATCAGTTACCGGCCTTTTCAATGCCGCCGGAGTGATCTTCCTCAATTCCGCAGGGGCAAAACATCTCCCCGAGCGGGTCAAACCTTGCGCTTCGCAAACTTCCTCTTTCACTTCCTTTCCTTTGTAGGTTGTTGTAATCCGAGCATAATTCCATGGAATAGCCCGGCTATCGGTTATTGGCAACTGTATTGCTGGCTTGATGATGAAAGGATCCATTCGAACGCCTGCTACCGTCAAGACGGGCTTGATTACTGCCCCTGGTACAACTATCTTTGCTTCCCTCAGCCTCACCGGTACCCCGTTCATACTTCCCTTTTCCGCTTCCGACCCTCCTGGTATGTCCTTCTTGCAACTGGGTGACTCATCAAGGCTTGGCCCAGTCCTCATTCCTACCCCGCTAGACTTGATCATCATTACAGTCTGAGAGGCTTTCTCCTTTCCTTCTTCTACCCGTACCAACTCGATCATGTTGGTCTCATGATGAGTTGGAAGTGGGTTTTGGTTAATGTTGGGCTCTGTTGGAGTCTGGACCTCAATCCTGCGAGTGTCGATGAGCTCCTGGATGGCTGTCTTCAACCTCCAACACTTTTCTGTATCGTGTCCCGGACATCCCGAGCAGTAGGCACAATTTACCGAATGGTCCAGGTTCTTTGGAAGAGGGTTTGGTAGCTTAGCCTCAACCGGATTTAGCAACCCTACTTGCTTCAACCGGTGGAACAGACTGGTGTAAGACTCTCCCAAGGGAGTGAAAGTCTTTGGCCTTGGCGCCCTGTCGCCCCTGAATGCCTGGTTCGGACGAAAACTCGCGCCCGAGGGGTTTCTGTAAGCTCTTGGGGGTGGATGATTGTTCTGCGGGTTTGGTGCACGCCACGGTGCATGGACGGGAGGTGCAGAATAGGACTGTGCGTGGTGGACAGTAAAATGGGGATCAGGTGCGGGATAGTAATGTTGCGGGTGGTTATATGGATTGTGGAAGTAATTTTGGTGGTGAGGCTGGGGCGGGCTATATTGGGGTGCAGGGCCTCTGTTTCTGAACCATGTCCCGGACTCGACTGCCGCGACTTCCTCTTTCCTCTTTTTCCCAAGTACTCCTCCAGTGCCACTTTGGATAGCCTGAGTGGTGGCTTTCAATGCTGAGTAGCTCATGATCTTGTTGGCCTTCAAACCTTCCTCGATCATAGCCCCCATTTTTATCACCTCGGTGAATGATTTGCCCACGGACGTTACCAGATGTCCGAAATAGGTTGGCTCTAGTGTCTGCAAGAAGTAATCCACCATCTCGCTCTCTCTCATCGGCGGATCTACCCTGGCTGCCTATTCCCTCCAGCGGAAACCAAATTCCCTGAAACTTTCAGCGGGTTTCTTCTCTAATTTTAGCAATGATAAGCGGTCGGGGATTATTTCCAGATTGTACTGGAACTGGCCGATAAAAGCTTGAGCCAAATCATCCCACGTAAACCATCTACTGGGATCCTGTCTAGTGTACCACTCCAGCGCAGATCCTCCCAGACTCTGACCGAAGTAAGCTATCAGAATCTCGTCCCGTCCTCCGGCTCCTCTCATTTTACTACAAAACCCTCGGAGGTGGGCTACAGGATCACCGTGCCCCTCGTATAGGTCAAACTTGGGCATTTTGAACCCGGCCGGTAATTGGACGTCGGGGAATGGGCACAGATCCTTGTAAGCGACACTGACCTGATTACCCAAACCGTGCATGTTCCTGAAGGACTGCTCCAGGCTTTTAACTTTTCTGATAACTTCCTCATGTTCCGAACTTTGGAAGTACTTTTCCGGTTCTGCCGGATTATCCCAGTGAGGGGTATGTGATTGCGGTTCAGGAGCCCTAAAAGTAGGCTCTGGAGGATAGTAAGAGTTGTCATGGATCTGAACATGCGGCTCGCTGGACGGCCTTTGTAGAGTAGCAGGTGGAGGTGCCACAAAAACAGGGGTGACTGGAGGAGGATTTGGTTTGGCTGGTGGAGTGTGGGTGGCATAAGGGTTTTCCCCCTGAAAGTATGGATAGATCGGGGCGCTTGTCGAAGGGTCGATGGGCGGACGTTCCGGAGCTGAGGCGAGAGTAGGGCGGTTCGGTAAAGACTGTTCCCTGGCCCAGGCCAGGTGCATTTCCATTATCTGTTGTTTCAACCGGTCTACCTCTTCTTTCATGATTTGTAACTCTGATTTTTCTTCCTCGAGACTCTTACCAGAGCTAGACATGCTTACTGTAATCGGTCCTTTGGATCTAGTACGGTAATGATGGCTGGCCAGTATATTCTGTCAAACCAACTGCTAAACTTTTCTGGAAATGCAACAAACTTGTTAGTTTACCGAGTTTGACAGATATGTTATAGCACGTTGGATGCAATGCACCTAACCAAATAACCCTTTCTACATGTACTCTTAACATGCGTCATTCCAGTCCTTTTTTCTTTTTCTTTTTCTTTTTTTTTTCTTCTTTTCTTTTATCCTTGAAAGCCTTATTGTTATTAACCTTTGCATTTTTTTCCTTTTAGTGGTGGTCGAATCTTATGTGGATTGCCTACGTATCACGACTTCGCGTGAATCAGACCGAGCGTAGTTCTGGTAACAAGATTGTGGCAAAATTCAGTAACTTTTATATCAAATAAAACTGTGCAGTTACAAAACACGTCTTACAACAATCAGCCAAATAAAAGAAATGCTTGACTCGATAATGTAAAAAATAAAAATGCCAACTAGCTTGACCAAAAATACATTTTTAATCAAAAGTCTAATGCTCCAAAATTCCCGGGGGCCCGCGAGGCATCATTCGGCCTTGCCGCGGGCCTTGGTGTGAGGTCCTTGTGTAGTCCCCTTAATTCTCTCATGATCTGATGCACATAGCTCATAATTGAAGCAAAAAGGTCGGTGCGGGGCATTTGTTCACAAGCTAGGCACTTCATGGTGACATAGTGCCCGATTTCTCCAATTCTGTCCTTGATCATGTCCCTTTCTCCGAGTAGCCGCTCTATCTGCTGGTTTTTTGCCCCCAATCTTTGAGCGTTGTTGGTGACTTGGTCTAGGAGCATGTCTATTTGTTCTTGCAGTCGAGCCATCAAGTTGTGGCAACGGTCGAGGTCTGCTCTGGCATCTTGGGCTTGCTTAAAAACCCGCTCTCTGAGGACAACATTTGCTTCCCTTAAACTGGTGACGATATCAGTGTAATCCTCTTCCACCCGTTGTAGGTGAAGTGCATGTTGATGTGCCTCCTTTTTCCAGCTAGCACGGATCCTCATTGTTTGGGCTTTTGACTCTTCCAATTCTCTTTGTACATCGGCAACTTGGCTTCTCAAACCCTTTATCAATTTTTCGTCCGCTCGATTCCTCAACTGTCTGTCAGCATCCCTTTTCATTTGCTGGATTTGGGCTCACAGAAAGTCATTTTCTTGTGCCAACTTCTTTTTATCTCCTTCGTTGGCAGCGGCTTGCACATCCATTTCAAATTGGAGCTCTTGGGCCCGTTGCTCTATCCTGCTGATCTTTGTTCTATAAGCTTCTTCTCTGGCCAACCAGTTCCATTGTTTTTGTGACGCTCCGGCAAACTCCCTAAGGTGAGGCCTTTTTGTGGGCCTTTGATGCTCCAGATCTCTACTATACCATGCAGGGTATTCCGACGATACTTCACCACGGGCTCGATCTCGCACCCGAGTGTCTTTCTTCAATGTCTGACATTCACTCCAAATCTTTCGGACCAACGCTTCGGGGAACTGTCCTCCGGGTCCAATTTCGACCACATGTGGGCTGAGGTCTTCTTCTTTTGGGATTATTTGGCATCGTCCCAACTGTCTCAATACTCGACCTGGTGCGTAGGGCTGGATGCTGTTGAGGCCCATTAGCAATAAATATGATTTCGTGGCCGATGCATATATGACTTCTTCCACGGGTAGCCAGCCAAACGTCCATTCTATCCTGCTGGATGTAATCAAACGCAAAAATCGTATCCATCCGCTAATCCCCTCTGGCAAATCATGTCCCTCGACCCTCGTAGGAAATTCTTCTATGCAGGTTTTCTTCGATGAACCATACCTCATAAACTGCGGATGACGACATAAGTGATCGATCATCCACATTTTGAGCAATACATTGCAAGCTTCAAAGAAGGTCCCTCCAGCTTTGCAGATAGTGAGTGCACGAGAGATATCCGATATTATCATGGGAGCCAAAGTACTGTTGTTCTGTTTCATCAAAGTGCTGACGACCCCTGCCACATGTATGCTGATATTCCCGTCCTTTCTGGGAAATATCAACGAACCCAGGAAAGCTATCATGAAGGCGATGCGTCTATGCTCTTCCCATTTTAACTGGTTGTCTCCGCTGCAGATTTTACCTTTGTGTTTGTTGAAGCCCCCATAATGACCATATTTGTCATATATAAATGCTAAAGTGCAGAATCCTTCTGATAAGTCTGGGTTGTGTACAGTTCTGCGGATTTTGACCGTATCTAAAAACCTATGTACTGTCACTACCCTTGGCGCAATGAGATATTGTTCCCTCATAGGGACTTTTGGTCTTCCGACGTATCCGGCTACTTCTTCCAATGTTGGTGTGAGTTCAAAGTCCTGAAAAGTGGAACACATTGTGTGCCGGATCCCAGAATGAGATCAAGGCTCGTATGATGTCTCCTCTCGGGGGAATATTTAGCAGCCCCACTAGATCTCCCAGGTACAGCTTAACTGCGTCTTGTCCTTGCTCGCCCAAGTCGCTCCACCACCTATGCAAACTTAAGGGGACCTTGTTTATGATAGCTTCGGTTGTATTCTGACTCGTGCTCATTCTGCACATTTATTAAGGTAATTTTTAGATGAAAGCAAAATCTTTATTTGCCCCAAAACTATCTTTTTCTAAAAACGAACGGGCCACAGGAATTGACTGGTCAAAAAAGGTGGTTGTTAAGTCAAAATTAAATATCTTGGCGTCCGTCATTAAAACTTATTTTGAAATATATGGGAGTTGGACCCGTTAAAGGTTGCCTACGTATCTCACACTCGGTGAGAATCAAACTCGCGTAGTTCGGTCCGTCAAAACAACTATTTTTCTTTTATTGATTGTCAAAGAAAACACATTTTGTCAAGAAACCATTTTGTTGGCAAAGTCAACCTTCTGTCGTCTTTTATCGGCAAACTAAATTTATTGACTTGTTGGTAAAACACATTTTTGTATTTTCTGAAAAAAGTATTTACTTCCCCATACTATTTCCTTTCGTGTTTTTTTTCGTTTTTCTTTAATATTTAAAAGAACCCGGTCAGCATGCCAGTCTAAATAAATGCTCACAACAAATATGATATGGCAAGACGGTCTTTCATTTCGAGTTGCCTGTCCTAGACGGACCCAACCCCTATGTTGAGTCCCCTAAGTCGGATATGATGCAAATAAACGTCCTAAATCTAGGCTCAATATCCTGATGCTTTTCAATGGTACTAGACCGTGTACCCGAGCAGACAACTCGGATTTGAGGAGGGAGCTACGTACCGGGGACCCGCGGGATCGTCCGGCTTTGTAACTTATCCTGCCTCTTTTCTTATTTTGGTATTGACACTAACGGAAAGGGGAGTCTCAACCAGTAAGCACATCCCCGGGGGTAAGAAGAGACGGGTTTTCGGCACAGTTTTATATACAGTTCACGCAATATCAAAGCGGTAAGCATATATCAGTTTGTATATACAGTGCAACTAATATCAAAGCGGTAGACATGTAGCACATTAATCAAACATGTAATAAAATCAGATATAGACAAAACAACAATTTAAATGAGCTCGAATTCTTAGACCCCGAACCGAGGTTCGAGAAAGATGTTCCCCAGCAGAGTCGCCAGAGCTGTCACACCTCTTTTTACGCACCCGCAAGAGCGCGAGGGAGTTTTTCCAATTAAAGGACAATTGAGACGGGATCCCTTTTATTAAATTCAGAGTCGCCACTTGGGAAAGTAATGGTGTCCCAAGTCACCGGTTTGATCCCGAACCGAGGAAATTATGACTTTGTAATATAGCCTGCGAAACTAGAAAACCGGATAAGGAACTCTGTTAACCCGGGAGAAGGTGTTAGGCACTCTCGGATTCCGTGGTTTTAGCACGGTCGCTCAACTGTACTTTTGCTTTTATCTGATTTCTCTATACATTTTTACTGTGAATTTTACTGCTCCGCTTTTATTTCTTAGAAGAATTACGACGTCACGAAAACACATTTCGAGCCGCATCGCAACCAGTACGCCTGCGACTTTAGTGTATTTCAGTTCCGCCGAGAGGAAGATTTGGGTCACATAAATGCGCACCCGCATTCAAGAAAGTAATTTACTTATAAATCGCGCCTAAAGAGTCTAACGTCTTTATTAACTTTGGGAAAGGACCGCGAAATTCACTAAACGGTCCTTCCAAGTCTAAGTCTTTTTATAATGGCTAATTTGAGGGCCCCGCAATTGTGTATTTGCGTTTGGCGAGGCTCGTCTCATTATTATTAAGGTCATACCTAACAAATACTATATTCTCTACTTGTTTTGTCTCTAATAACAAAGAGAAATGTTAATTGTTTATCATTACCTACTAGTTTTATATTTTTGGGGCCACGAACTTATAAGAGTCTGGGCTTTAGTTCATATCGGACTTGACTACTGCCCGTGGTCCAATTTAGATCTAGTTGAAGCACAAACTTGACCATTTTGTGTAAGTGTTAGGCTCAATGGCCCAGAATGGTTTACTATAGGTATTATGTAACTAGGCCCATATACTTGCTGCATTCGGGCCATTCAATAGAGCCTTGACTCAAGATTAATCGATAGAGGACAAATTTCTTTTTACTTCACTCTCAAGTTACTTGAATTTCAATTTGTATTCAAATTAGTTAAGCTAATTAGTTACCAGAAAATTTGTTTTTATTCTGTTTAAGAAAAGAATTTTGAACATGCTTCTGATTTTAATCTAATCTACTTGCATATTATTGATAATCAGTTTTCATGTTAATGGTCTAGATCATAGTAGATAAACACGAACCAAAGTATGCTGATAATCTAATAGCAACGAAGTGATATATCAATTGTCCAGATTCCCTTTTTTAAACAAACTATTGATAAAACGGGATTTACATACTTATCTTTACAATTAACTACTTGAACATTGAACACGATACTACTAATTCATAACTCTCGATCAAGCTACCATCATCATGCCTCTATTTACTTTCACACTGATTGTTAGTTATCATGCACTCCTAACCTGAACAAATTAACACCACTAACATAATTTGAAATTTTTTTTTTTAACATGTATTTCACTGATTCATATACCCACTACATAGTATGTTTCCAGTGGACCACTTCTACTTGTGATAGATTATGGAAATATAAAGTTCACATAGTTACAATCCATACAGTCTATTACATGTTCAAGTTCTCCTTAATGAGTATACATGTATCTAACTAAATTTCGATATGGATTAGAATGACATGATAATCAATAAGCTAAGCTTTATTTCTTCAATTCACGTTTACAGCTTCAGGTAGTAGTGAAGTACCTGGAAATCAACAAAGTAAGAGAATGGAGATCAGTTAAGCCGATGAAGCCAAGTAACAGCAGACCAACAGCAACAACCAACCAATCACTCAGCAATCAACCAGTAAACACTCGGTAAACCAAGTAGTGGTAGTCCAAAACTCAGCAAGCAAAACAACAGCCAAAACAGACCCAAACCAGTAATCTAAAAACACAATACTCAGCAAATACGCCACAGTCAACTTCAACAAACTAGTGGCCAAGGACTCCAACCAAACAGTGACAAACAGCTTTAGCCAAACAGAACAAACGACCCCCAGAATCTATGTAAAGAAATCTCTGTGAACTTAAAACCAGTCCAATGAAACAGTGATCAAAGGTCCAATGGCAAACCAAGAAGAATCCAAACTCCCACTGTCTAATTTCTAAGGTTTCTGTATGTGTGAATGGCTATATGTTTTTCAATTATCTCTTCAAAACAATCCCTATCCCTCTGTATGTCTCCTATCCCCCTGGATATCCATCCCAGACCCCCTATACTTATAGTCAAACCCTTTAACCCTGGATGGCCAGAAGACTAAACTAAGGCCCTGCCCATCCCCTGTCTGCCTTTTTTTTTTCACTCGAATTTGTCTGAGTGTGGGTTTTTTCTTTAACTAAACTGCTGGTCTGCAATATACTAGTGGGGATACCCTGCTATAGCAGGTTCCACTAGCCCTTTTATGGGCAAAGTACTTTAAAAATCCAAATATGCTAATACTAATTTAATTACTATCAGCTATATCCCAAGTGTCCTTAGTTCGAAATTATACCATTACTCACAGCTTCCGATCCCAACAATGGCTCGGATGTAACTAGACAATCCTAGTGATATTTCTATCAACATGCTAACAGTTGATCCTACGACGACATTTGTTTGATTAACTACGACTTGTACAATCGATAATGAACAATCGATATAGGCAGTGATGCAAATAATTTTGGGTCAAAAGGTGAGAAATACCAAACTAATTATTCGACGATTCTAATCGCAGCGAATACGCGTTCGACAGCATACATAGTCAAATAAGCAACACAGAATCAGAATTGCCCAATACAAAAAGGGTCTTTTGAGAAGAGATGAAAACAGAAAATTGCAATAACGGCTAGAACACAACGAACATCAACACAAATAAAACAAGTATAAGAATAAATCAAAGAAGAAAGGACAGAAGAAAATACCTCGAACCGTAAAAACGAGAGTCAAGACACTTTCTGGGTCGTTCGGACTTGGACTTGCATTTTTGAGGCTACTGGACCTTAATTGAGATGTTTTCAACAATGAAAACATCCCAATTAAGGTCTATTAGACCTCAATTAAGAAGCAATGCGACATCTAGGGTTCATGGCCGAAATTTGGGGCTCGACTGATTCCGGTCATATTCGAGCCGGACCAACCTTGGTGGGGTCGTGGGGGAGGTCTGGGGGTGCTAGGGTAGGAGTTTGGGGTGGTTTGGCGTTAGTTCGAGTTTGACTCGAATCTTCAAATGAAGATTCGAGGAGTTCCGGAGTGATTCGAGGTAAATGGTTCGCGGATTCGTGTAGAGGAGGTTCATGGGGAACTATGGTGTTGATTGGGCGGCCATTGGCGTCGTTGCCGCCGGCTTAAAGGCGGTGGGGTGTGGTGGCGGCTAGGGTTCCTTATCTCTCTCAGAGATGAGGCTTTGAGAGATGAAAGGGATGAAATGAAGGAGAAAAACGGGTTTGGGGGGTGTTTTGGTATATTGAAAGGTGATGGGTTAATCTGGACCGTTGGATTATTACATCCAACGGCTCAGATTAAAAGTATTATGGGGCGGGTCAGAGATGGATTTTGGGTAGGGATTCGGGTATCTATATGGCCTTGATGTTAACGTTTAATCTGGGCCGTTGGATTGTACCGACCAACGGCTCAGATTAAAAGAAAGAAAATAACGGATGGGGATGGGTAATGGGCATTTGGATTGGGCTTTGTTATATTGGACTGGGTTTTGGCCCAATCCGATTTCCATGTCCCACAACTAGCCTCCATGTTGTATTATATGTATATGTATATATATATATATATATATATATATATATATATAACACAATTAAAATTTTTTTACTACAATTAACCTACATATATATATATGTATATATTAACCTATAACACAATAAAAAAAAAATTTTTTTTTTTTACTACAATTAACCTACATAACTAAATACCAAATCACACAATTGTATATTAAATGACACAAAGGCAATAAACACGATTTTTTAAAAAAAAAAAATTCTCTTTAAGAAACTGAACATGGTTTAGTTAATTCCTAAATGCGGCGACACATATTTTTGTATTTTTTATATTAATTTTAAACAAATACATGCACCGAGAAATATGAACAATAAGCAAAATAACGACAAACAAAAGGAAATCCACTAAATCACACACAACATGAAGCTATTTTATTTTTTGCATTTTTGGGAGTAATTCTCATACAGGGCAAAAATCACGTGCTCACATTTATCATGGATCAATCTCTGAAGGCCTTAGGAAGCAAAGAAGTTGGCCTGCAAAGCGAATAGCAAAGTCAGAAAACCCTTTATAACAGATAAACAAAAAACGAACAATAAGTGAACAAGTTTGGTTGTGCTTCCAAATTATGCATGGCATTGTTCAACGTACATTCCTCGAAGAGGGAATGTATCTTCGAAATCGAGAGAGTGACATTTCTCCTCCCTCGGGGATCTAGAGAAGGAGGAGAATAGTTGTGCCCAAAATTTCTATGGTCAAGGGACTGGGGAGGATAGACATCCTCTTCTCGGACGTCTGTGGCCGGTGGAGAATATGCAATAGTTGCTGGTGATAAAGACACTACTGGTGTAGAGAGGGATGAAACTGATGATGTTACAGATTGCAAAGTAACTATGAAAACGAGAATGCTGATTATTGGTTGCTCATCAACTAAAGGCAAAACATGCCCAGTTTCCGACCTCATAGAATCGAAAGCTGCAGCTAGGACTAGAAAGTGAGAATCAACATTTTCTACTCTCTCCATTTCTCCCCGGTGTGCTCGGACTTCACCCTCAGTTGGAGTTATAAGCTCTCAAGATTGAGCATTCTATTGAGCTTTTGAAGAGTGTCGTCTCCTTTAAAGGGAAGCCTCTCCATCACTAGCTTCCCCATCACCGTCAATGACCATGGTGGCTATGTCCGGCTCGGCTGTGGCCTTCTTTATTTTCTTATTTTTATCCCCAGCCAAGGAAGAATGCAACCTTTTTGGTTTCTTATTCTCTAGCTATAGACTCTAAGAGGAAGCACTTGCACCGAAGACAAACATGAGGGCACCGCTCCGAGTGAGAGCCTCCTGCAACAACCTCGAAGCCTCTACGAGATCGGCCAAGACCTTAACTTCGAGGTAGGTCAAAAAACCCTGCGAGAGTCTTCTATCAAATAAAAAGGTATGGTTAGCAAGTTTTCTTATGTATTTACATAGGTACAAAGTAAAAAGAATCAGTTTACCATGGTTCTTGGCCTTCCACCCATATTTAGGGGCGAACTCTTTCAACTGATGGGTCTCTGGAATAGCAATATCCAGAATCTTCTGAACCCATTAGATCAGGGCTTCAATCCTTAGTGGCGTCCATCGAGTAGCTAAAATAATGGAGCAAAAAGGTTAGCAATGACAAGGAACAACCTTTTTACGGAGAAAGAGATAGATTACAAAGATACATGAACGATTCCACGATTTGGGAAAAGATGAATTTGTGACCGGGATGATATTCCCAGTAGTAATGATGACAAACAGCTCCATCCACCCACATTTATTGCCATCATCCATGCTGGTAAGTAGAGTACGGTGGCAACATTTGATGAAATACATTACTTCCCCACGGAAGAGTTTGGGAGAGTAGAATTCATCATATATGACAGGGTTAGGGTTTTCCCTATCTCCATGCACCGGCTGCGCAAACAAGCCACTATTCGCCATATAGAAGGGCCTACTTGTTCTAAGCAGACCTAGTACATATGGCAAAACTCCAAGATCACGGGGTCAAGCCCCCATTCAAAGAAAAAGAACTCAAAGTGATGGGGTACATATAGACATACGCAAAACCCTTCTTGGTAAAGGTAACCCACTCTACCAGGTATGGAGTAATGATGTTTAGGTCATGGAAGTCACAATCGTCCTGCACAGTAGAAATACTGTAAGAACATAGAAGAAGGATACCTGGCAGCAGGCCAAGTTCGAGGATTCGCAGAAGTGAACTTCTCTTGGAAGTCGTTAACAATGCTCAATTGCTTGGGTATAGTGGTGCTTACTGTAGAAGGATCAACATTAACATCAACCTTGTTATATTTTCTTCTCTTCAAGCCTTTACCGAGAAGAAGACCAGAGTTTTAGAGGACTCAGTAAAAGAAGCTATGACAATAAAGAGTTTATGGGTTAAGAGCAAATAAAAGAGATAGAAGTAGAAAAAGGTTAAGTGCAAAGAAGATAATGAATTTATGAGGGCTTTGGATAGTGAAAGAGGTAAAATGATGAGTACAAGTAAAGATATAGACAGCAGAAATCATGGAATTACATCGAGTACCACAAAAATATTGCCAAATCGTAGGGAAATACTTGTTCGATATATTAAATGTGAACAGATAGGGGCGGAGCTAGAGTGCCGCCAGCGGGTTCGGCCGAACCCAGTAGTTTTCGTTGAAACCATGTAATTATCGTAAAAAGTCCATTGAATATATATAAATTCTTAATTTAGAATCCACTAACTTAAGACGATTAGAATCCCGAATCCATAAGTTCGAAATTTTGGCTCCGCCAGAACAGACGTGCGTCCTATCAAGTGTCAGAGTCTGTCATAAGGCTTCAGAAAGATTTTCCGCCAAGAAAAGAATCTTCACCAATTTTCAAATGACACAAAGATGTGTCACCGGAAAGCAAGGGTACTATGTGTATAGGGTAGAATTAATTTATATTAAATGGTCAAATAATCGGACGACACGTGGAACCGGAGAAAAATCAAGTGAGAACCAGGACCAGGAACATCAGTAGTTGGCACCGGATAAATCCCGAAGGAAGCATGATCAACGTGAGCGGGCTGAATGTATGTCATCGGATGACATTTAATGAAGAATATTCCCTAGTATTAAATAGGCAGTCGTTGCAGATAATTTTGGCATTCATAGCCCGTCGTTACATACGCATCAATGACCCCCTTTATTGTCATTTAAAGAAAGGCTTGATCCTAGGATCTTGTTTCGTATGTATAAGTATAAATAATAGCTTCAACAGTCATTGTAAGGACACGAAATCTTTGGCAAAACTTATGTTACACCTTATTCTAAAGCTAAATAACAAAAATTTTATTTGATATTGTTCTTACTTCTCTCCTCGGAAGCACTTCTCTAGGAGATGCCGGCCTGCCATTTTTTTTTTATTTTTAAGCTAAGTCTTATTTTTAATCTAATTTATTTATCATTTTGGATCTAATAAGTTGCTTGTCTATAAACTACATTACAAATTTAACTGTATCGTTTTGCCGGTAAACACATATATAAAAAGTTATTAGCAGTAATAATAATTATGAGTTTACATTCGGTTCCATTTAATAACATGCATTATTCTTAAATTAAAATTTCTTAAATGGTATGCTGACACGAAATGTAATTCCCAGCCCCCTTTCCACCCTCCCGCCACCACCGAAGCCCCTTAAATCCAGTGCGTACAATCAGAAAAGTAAAAGAAAATAGAAGAAGCAAAAGAAGAGTTGATTTTGACTGAGAAGAAAGAATATTGAATAGAACAGAACTATATAGCTTCTTTCCATTCATTGGCAAGATGATTTCCAATTGCATCATTATTAATTTCACAGCTTTTTTGAACGCAATGCATGCTTTTTTCCATCAATTATATAAGGTGGAGAATAATGCAAATATTGGTAATAAATAAAGTTGGTCTGATCTGATCTAGCAATATAATTCAAGTGTCTTTTTCGCAATAATGCATGGAGTCAGACCAATTAGTTTCCAAATGAAAAAAAAGGTTCATAACATTGCTAAAACTTTTCCATCTGCGTCTTCTTACTGCAAAGCTACAGCAAAAAGTTGAAGACAAATGGTCTGCTAGCTTCTAAATTGGCATTTATATAGGGGAAGACTCACGATATATAGCTCCTCTTGTCCAACACCTTTCGTCACGTACATGGCTCCACATTATTCCCACTAACTTCTTTTCGTTTTCCTTATCGTTGAACCATTCTATCTTTTGAAGTAATTCAAGTCGGCTAATCATTTAGCTCCCTTTAAACACAAAGTCTAATCACAAATTAAACTGATTAAGTTACGTTGATTTTCAAGTTTCAACAAAACTCAAGACATTGAGTCAAGATGTCAACGGTAGCAGGATATGATTTAACGTTAGCCATATAGGTACATATGCAACTTGCAATTTCATACTACTACATGTTATTACTTTTTCTTTTTGGCAACTATTTATACTTTGTAGACTAGATTAGAAATATGTGTTAGTACCAAAAAATCTTGTAGGAAATATTTTGGACTTTTATAAATTTGGTATCTTTCCTTCTCATTTAGGAGCCTCCACAATATAGTCATATGGGGCTTGAGAGTCGTGTTTAGGGGGAAAAACTTTATGGAAATATTAGTGTGTCAGTTGTGTTTGCTTCTTCGTGAGGTTTTTCTGTCGATATTTTATTTTCTCTTTTTATATAGTGATTGCTCATCTCCACAGTGTACATAGGTCAATTGACAAACTACACTAGATGTTTGTGTCTCTTTTGGTAAATTTCTCTTTTGTTGTTTGATTTATTGCCGTTCAAGATTTGCTTTACTAGCTTCCGCATGACAACTGATATTTTCGATCCTAACAAGTGGTATCAGAGCAAGGTTCAAGACAGGTTCATCTTGGTGGGTTTGGTTCTAGCCGCAATGTATTTAACGATAATCGTGATTTTTATATGAGAAATTTGACCGGAGTACTACTCACATTGAGACAAACTTTGAAGTGGAGATTTGAAGATGCGACATGTTGAAAATTATGTGAAGAAGGTGGATCAAATTTATTTCGTTAGCAAATTCGGGCCAAGGGGGAGAATTATTTGGTGTTGTCTTGATTTTCTTACCATATTTGATTTCCATATCTTTTGAAGGAAAGGGCAATACGTTTACCATAATTGAGTTTTTCTTCTTGTAGAAGAACATTATAATTCTTCCATATTTGGCTAGTCATTTTTTGTAGGAAAAAGGTTTGGACTTCTATAAATTGAAAATCCTTCTTTCTCATTCGATAGCATCCACAATGTAGATAAATGGTATTTTAGAGTCGTGTTTAGGGAGGAAGTTTATGGGACAAGTGTTAGTGATATCACTTGTGTTTGCCTCTTTGTGAGGTTGTTCTCTCGATATTTTGTACTCTCTTTATTATGGTGGATTGCTCATCTCCGCTATCGAGGTAGGTCAATTAACCGAACCATGCTAAATATTTGTGTCTCTTTTGGTAGATTTTTCATTTACTGTTTGATTTATTTTGACGTTCAAGATTTGCTTTACTCGCTTCTGCATGTCTCCTGAATTTTTGGTTCTAACAAGTGGTATCAAAGAGATGTTCAAGACAGGTTCATCTTGACGGGTTTGGTTCTAGCCGCAACGTATTAGACCCGACAAGTCTGAAATTGATGATAAAGTGGGTACATCCAGGGACAGAGCTACGGTAGTGTGTGTGGAATCGGGCGAACCTAGTAAGTTCTTCTCGGACCTTGTATTTACATTGAAAAATTTATCAAAACGATATAATTATAGAACGGCAAACCCAGTAACAAAGGGCTTTGGGTTCACTGGTACGCGTCTAGACATAATACGGGTTTGATTTCACGGAAGCATTTTAACAACGATTCCTTTCCTTTCCTGGGGAGAAACTACAAAACTTATTGCTTTGCTAAGACAAAAGCTCCAAAATAGTCCAGTTGTCCACTTCTTTGAGAGAACTATTCTCCGATCAAATCAAAATAAAAGTAAGGGAAATAGTTAAGGTTTTAGAAACTTTTGTCATTGTTTAAAATCAAAATAAAAAAAAATACTAAATATTCATATTTTTCTTCAAGGTCCATCCCTGCTATTCCATCTTCTTTTCTACTTTTATTTGTTTGCCTTCCTTTTATCTTTTAATTTTTTAAGTAAATATTAAATTGGTTTTAAAAAATTTGATTCCAAATATTTACGAGATATGGAGATTTATTTATTTGCTTATATTGATATTTTCCTTGGCTACTATAACTGTATAAAGAACTTTTAGTTTTATGAAGTTTTGCATTAGCGATATCTTTTAATTTTTTAAGTAAATATTTACTTGGTTTTCAAAATTTTGATTCCAAATGTTACCGAGATATGAAAACTTGTTTATTTGATTGAAATTTGATATTTTCTTTGGCTACTGCAATTTAGAAAGAATTTTTAATTTTATGAAGTTTTGCACTGGTGATAATTTTTTGAATGATTGTTTAGTTTGTTATATAGAAAATTAAATGTTGAAACTTAAAGATGCACCTAATGATGTGATCATTTTTTGTTTTCAAAACCTGACAAGTTGTCAAGTATAAGTATAACGATAATGTTAAGTGGTCGTTATTTTTTAAATAAATATTAAATATTAATACTTGTTTCTTAGTTATAAATGTTTATATTAGCTTGAGATCGCGGACCCCTCTTAAAATTTAAAACGACAAAATCCATATATTTAAATTTTTGGCTCCGCGCCTCTGGTATACTTACAAATTTTTCTGCAAAGTGGGTATAAGTTCAATTCTGAGCCTAAAACATGGTATAGATGCAAAACCCATGAAAAAGGAGATGCTGGTTTGGGCCCAAGTCAAGATTTGGTTGGTTCTAATAGCATTGGGCCTTGTGTGTGTACGCAGCTCCATTACTTACTTCCAGTGGAGTATTCATAACTTCATATTGTGTATATTATGCTCCATTTCTTTTAAGCTGCTAAATGATTTTGGAAGGGATTGGTGAATCTCTCTTTCAATGCATCACTTTCATGGCAGAGCTTAGAAAATTAATTAATTAAGCTGAAATTAAACAGCCTGTCTACATATTACCCTTTCCAGATCCCACTTTGTGGAAATATACTGGGTTGTTGTTGTTGTTGTTACGCTGAAATTAAAGGTTCACCTTCTGCAGAGTTGACTTTGCTAATCGACTGCATCACTTTCATGACCCCTTATCATGAAAGAATGATTAATATTTCTAATCTTTCGAGATGCTTAATAGAAGTTATGGCGTTATTGCCGTCTCAAAATTTAAGGGTTATAAAAGAATACTTGGCTAGCTTAGCTTAATTCATCAATTCCTTAATTTTACCGTAAAATTTGTTAATTCCACAACCCGCGAACGTTTCATGGGGTTGTTTGATAAGGACGTTGCTACATTTCAAGTTGGAAGTTCATAGTGACAGCAAGAGGACGGTTTCAAAACAATAACCGGAGAGAAATCAACTTTTGGTGAAATAGTCGTACTAATTACTATTGGCATAATAAAAATATGAGAATCTATTGAATAATAAGCAGGGCATTTGGTCTAGTGGTATGATTCTCGCTTTGGGTGCGAGAGGTCCCGAGTTCGATTCTCGGAATGCCCCCAATAATCTTCCTTGTTGATGAATTTTTTCTTTTTCTGTAGTCAAACTATTTTATCTTAGACGTATTTTGTTAAAGAAATTAATAGCATTTTGAAAAAAATTAAATGTAAGACTAGTCATGAAAAATATATTCTAGACTGTGGCAATGGAGTTCTCTGTTATCTGCCATTTGCATTCATCATGTTTCAAGCTCCATTTATACCTCTCTAAAAACTACCCCAAAAAAAAGAAAAGATTTTATTAACAAAGATTCAACTCGTCTAAAATTTTAATAAATTGGGTAATGAAAAACACAAGATTAAAGCTAAAGAATTGTGGCATAATTTCTTTAAATTGTACAACTCTAGAACAAGGAGAATGTTTTATTTAATGAGCTTTTTTTTTCATTCTATAGTTCTATCTGTTATACGCATATTGAATCTAATCTTCTTTAATTTCTCTACAGTTTTGCTCGCTAGATAGTTTTTGTGTATTTACTCCATTGGTGTTGAAACCGTTTCTATAACTACTACTACATGAAAATCAGTAAAGAATTCCAGCATATATGACACTTCAGAAAATGTGTTGGTAATAGGAAAGGAAGACTACACCAAAAAAGTTTGGCTACTCGACTAGGACCAAAACCCACCAATTTTATTACTTTCTCCGGTCCAAAATAAGTTATTTTTTGGATGTTTTCACACATATTAAGAAAGTCACATTTTAGCATTAATTAACAATAGAATTCACCATTTTAACCTTACTATCTCACATAAACACTCCTAACACATATTCCAATACTATTTACTCCAAGGATAATGTAGGAAAAACATCATTAAGTTATTCTTGAAATCCGAAAAAATCACTTATTTTGGACCACATAAAAAATGCCAAAAAATCACTTATTTTGGACCGGAGGAAATAACTAATAGTCGACCTTAAAGATGAAATCTGGTTAAAAGAACAAAGGGATAGAAACTTGTCATGTTTCTGGTATTCACATCAAAGTAATAAATATATGATTCGCATCTTTACATTCGATATTGTTATTATTTAATCTTAATTAATTACTTACCATGGTTTCTTACATAATCATAATAAATTTATGTGATTCAAAGTGTGATGAATTTTTTAATCCTGGTGTTATAACTAATATCCTAATGCATTTCACTATTTATGTACTAGATACCTTACCTAGCAAAATGTAAACAACTAACACACTATATATAAGATAACATATGGTTGGTGCAAAATAAAACGAAGTATATTGGAGACACTGTTCAACTTT
>JASVEL010000422.1:0-98782 GCA_032618575.1 Nicotiana noctiflora
AATGGATGGTAGAAGATGAGAATGCACGCCCCCATCATGGCTGAAAAGTTGTAGCTCTGGGATATCATTTGTGATTGACCCTCCATTCCTACGAAGACCATTGGAGACCTCGCAATGACAGTTCCAAAATCTAGAAAGGAATATAATGATGCTGACTGAAAGGCAATTGAAAAGAACTTTCGAGCTAAGAAAATCCTCGTATGTGGTATTAGACCAGATAAGTACAACATAATTTCAGTATGCCAATCAGCTAAGGAGATCTGAGAAGCTCTCCAAACAGTTCATGAAGGGACAATACAAGTAAAATAGTCCAAGATTGACATGTTGACCACATAATATGTGCTTTATAGAATAAAGGATGACGAGTCTATTTAGGATATGCACACTCGCTTCACATCTATCATCAATGAGCTTCACTCATCAGTAGAGATCATCCCTAGGAGCAAACTTGTTAGAAAGATACTTAGTGTATTACCTGATTTCCAAGAAAACAAAGTAAATGCCATTACAGAGGCAAAGTATCTTTAGGAGCTGACCATTGATGAACTTGTCGGCAATCTAAAGACCTATGAAAAGAAAATGACAAGAAGAAGAAGAAGAAGACAAGAAGAAGAAGAAGAAGAAGAAGAAGAAGAAGAAGAAGAAGAAGAAGAAGAAGAAGAAGAAGAAGAAGAAGAAGAAGAAGAAGAAGAAGAAGAAGGATAATGAGAGAAAATATCCCAAAAGGTTGAAGAACCTGGTCCTCAAGACGGGCTATAATAACTCAGGTGGTGAGGATGCTGATATGGCCTGCTTGACAAAAAGGTTTCAGAAAATGGTTCGCAAAAATAGAGGCATTCCAAAAGAGGTAGCTAGGGTACTTCATCAAGGATTGTCCTCTCCTCAAACAAGATACATACAAACACAACACTAAAAAAATAGCTAAGAGGAACCATGTTCCTGATAAATAATTCAAGAGAAAAGGCATCGTTGACAATGTTATGAAACAAGCCCTTGCTGCATGGCAAGACTCTTCCAGCAAATCTGAAGAAGATGATGATCAAGGTGATAGTTTCATGATGGCAGTGGAAAGTAAAGTAGCTAAGTATGACTCAATCTTTGCTCTTATGGAAAAATTTGAAAATGATGGAGATGACGAGGATGATGATGAGGTAAATGTGACGACCCGGCCCGTCGTCACGGGAATTACCACCCCGTTATGTTGTAATTACATAATTCATGCTTTTATATAAGTGTTAGAGTCTATCGGGGGAGTTAGGAGTGAAATTAAATTGGAAATGAGGCATATAGCCTTTTTGGAGGAAGCTTGAATAAGGAAAGTCAACCCGGAGTTGACTATTTGGTTAGAGGGCTCGGAATCGGATTCTGATGATTCGTTTAGTTCCGGAAGGTGATTTGTGACTTAGGGGAGCGATCGGAATTGAATTTGGAGGCCCGGTGTAGAAATAGGCTTGAATTGGCTAAGGTTGAATTTTGGCGAAATCCGGATGATAGGTGAGATTTAGATCCGGGGGTCGGAATGGAGTTTCGACAGTTGCAGTAGCTTCGTTAGGTGATTTTGGATGTGCCTGCAAAATTTCAGGTCATTCGGACGTCGTTTGGTCGGGTTTTTGATCGAATGTGTAATTTGGAATGTTTTAAGGAATTTAGGCTTGAATTCGATGCGAATTATGAGTTTTGATGTTGTTAGACGTGTTTTGAGGATTGGAGCAAGTTCGAATAAGGTATTAAGATGTGTTGGTATGTTTGGATGAGGTCCCGGGGCCTCGGGGTGTTTTCGAATGGTTAAACGGAAGAAAATCATGGAAATTGCAGGTTGAAGAGTTCTGGTTCTGTCATTTTCGCTCCTGCGGAAATGTGGTCGCAGGAGCGAGTCCGCAGAAGCGGATATTGGAGCGCAGAAGCGCTTGTGATCGCGGAAGCGGAGCTGAGCCCGCAGGTGCGGCACCGCTGAAGCGGACGGTGAGCCGCAGAAGCGGCCAAGGGCTATGGGGCGAAGGATCGCAGAAGCGGAATGGTAGCCGCTTAGGCGAGTCCGCAGAGGCGGACGCCTAGTCGCAGAAGCGGGAAAACCCGCAGGAGCGAGAATATCTTCGCAGAAGCGGACGCGCAGAGGCGGTCCGTATATCGCAGAAGCGGAGCGACCCTTTGGTCGCGGATACGGGAGCGTAGAAGCGGAAAATGTTCCGCAGAAGCGAAAATCGCTGTAAGTAAGTGTATCAGAAGTTAGAAAATTTCAGAAACATTTTAACATTCGGGGGTCTCGGCTTAAGGACGATTTTGGGCGATTTTGAGGAGGAAATCAAGGGAAATCATCAGGTAATCAACTATGAACTCATATTATGATTAGTATTGATAATATCATGCAATTATATCATGAAAATGGAGGAATTTGGGGTAATTATGGAGGATTTAGCCCTAGTCTTGGATTTTGGAAAATCAAGGTTTTGAATGGGCAAATGGAGTCCGAATTTGGTAAATTTTATATGCCTAGACTCGTATCGAGATGAGGATTCCGAATATGTAATTTTTGTAATTTTTCGACAAGTGTACCAAAAGTCGGGTTTTGACAACTTGTGGGTTTTGATATAAATTGGGTTATTTCGAATGAATTTCGTGAAATTAGCGTATATTGATGCATTTTCTATGATTTTGAGCAGAGTGGACATCCGAGGAGATTGAATTGCGAGGCAAGCGTAAGGCGGATTGAAGTTTCTACCGGTTCGAGGTGAGTGGTGGTAGTAAATAATGTACTGAGGGTTTGAAACCCCGTACTAGCACTTTACAGTGCTATATTGAGATGAGACACGCGTTCTATGACGGGCGTGGTGACATTGTGATAGGGGGTTCGGACTAAGTCCTTCCCGGCTAATAGAATACTGTGTTGTACAACTGTTAATGAGGTTATAACTGTACCATTGGGCTAATAGCCATGTTTGGGGCCTTGTGCCGATCTGTAGAGCATTAGGGAACCTATAGAGCTAGGTGACCTTTATATCGTGTTGGAAATATACACTCAGCCATAGCTCTAGCTGTATAGCATAATATGAGCCCGTACTAGATGTGTACATTGAGAGAGATTATCTAGGGTGGAATTCCCTGTTCTAGGCTGAGCAGACCTGAAAGGCCAAGTCTATACCGATTGAGATGAGATAGGGTCAAGGACCCACTATGAGATGTTATATTGGGCCTGAAAGGCCAAGTCTATATTAACTGAGACAGGGTCAAGGACCCATTGTGATATATTATATTGGGCCTGAGAGGCCAAGTGCATACTGACTGGGATAGGGTCGAGGACCCATTATGCACGCCGCAGCAGTATATATATTGGATCGGACTGCACGCCGCAGTAATATACATGTAATATACATGTAATATACATGTGGGACGGATTGCACGCCGCGGTATTATTGCGCTTGGGCTGTAGGAGCCCCTTCGGAGTCTGAGTCTGCACACATTCTCAGTGAGCACTGGTGTATATTATGGGATCGGGCTGCACGCCGCAGCAGTATATATGTTGGATCGGACTGCACGCCGCAGTGATATATGGTGGACCTGGCTGCACGCCATAGCACCATAGCGCTTGGGCCTAGGGAGCCCCTCCGAAGTCCGTATACACCCCCAGTGAGCGCCGTCGACGTTAAATGGAGCGGGCTGCGCGCCGCAGCAGTATATGTATTGGAGCGGGCTGCACGCCGCAGCATTATACTTAATCATATCCTACTATTTACTTAGATACTTATACATTATAGACATAAGTATGTGCCTTTATATGTTGAGATGGCCGTACACCGTAGGGGTACGAGCGAGGGTTTGTTCGGTGTGGAGATCTTGTAGAGATAAACGTAGATTGGAGGTTAAAGTACTACTATAGTGATGACGTACTTGTGAAGATTGCCTTAGAACCTGCTAAGTGATAGCACAGGAGTTCTTACTTTCAGTTATTATTTATTATTGTTACTCACTGAGTTGAAATATACTCACCCCACTCCCCTGCACTTTTTGGTGCAGATCCACAGGTGCCCGAGAGCGGTTGAGACATTTTAGCTGCTGATCCATATCTACTTTTGCGGAGATTACGAGGTAGCTGCCGGCGTCCGCAGAGCTTGTTTTCTCCTTCTTTATCATCTTGTTGATTTCCTATTTGTCTAGACTTGGTTGTATTAGGATGCTATTCTGTAGAGGCTCAGTCTCGTGACACCACGATATGTTGGGACCGTATTTTGTATGTTTTGACGTTTCGGTTATCACCTGTTATGACTAACTACTGTTTAAGTTTAATTTATTTAATAATTGGCTGGTTAAGAGGATATTATGGTCGGGCTTGCCTAGCATTGTGTTGGGCGCCATCACGACCGGGGTTGGGTCGTGACAAGTTGGTATCAAAGCCTAGGTTAATAGGTCTCGCGAGTCATGAGCCGGTTGGTAGAGTCTCGTGGATCGGTGCGGGGACGCCTGTACTTATCCTCGGGAGGCCGCAAACCTTTTTAGGAAAAGTTTCAATTCTTGGAATTCTTGTCGTGCGATTACTTTTGACTTGAACCGAACTTTGACATTCTATTCTCTCGCGGATGGCGAGAACTCGATCATCCGGACGTGGAGGACGACCACCACTACCACCTACTAGAGGCGCGTGGACGCGGTCGCGGTCGTGGCGGAGTTAGGGCGGTCGAGGCGGTGCCGGTCGACCCACGCCCCCGAGTTGCGAGAGGTGCCGGCAGCACCGGATCGAGCACCACCGGTGCGCCACGGCTGCTATTCCGGGTCTACAAGAGACCATAGCTCAGATACTAGCAGAGTCTGCACTGGCCTAGCACGGGCGGTTTCGGTTACTACTGCAGCACCTGCATCGGGGATCGGGGGTGGTCATCGGACCCCGTAGTACGCACTCCGGAGCCGGCGGTGCGGGGCGTACGGACACCGGAGGCTCCTCCGGGTTCGCACCGTAGTTCCGGTTCGGCCAGCGGATCGGATTCGGGGGGACAGGGTCCCGGCGCATGACGGACGATGAGGAGCGTCGTCTCGAGAGGTTCACCGGGTTATCTCCTCCAGTGTTCACTGGTGCTCCGGCGAGGACGCCCGAGGTTTTCTGGATAAGTGCCGTCGGATGCTTCGTACGGCGGGGATATTGGAGTCCAGTGGGGTATCTTTCACTACCTTTCAGTTTCAGGGACCGGCCTTTGCTTGGTGGGAGGCTTATGAGCGCCGCGGCCAGCCGGGAGGAGCACCACTATCATGGCCGGAGTTCTCCACTATGTTCTTGAAGAAATGGGTGCCTCGATCTCGGAGAGAGGAGATGCGTAGGCAGTTTGAGGGTCTCCGTCGGGGGGACATGTCGGTGTCGGAGTATGAGATCGGATTTACAGAGTTGTCCGGATATGCACCGTGGTTGGTTCATTCCGAGAGAGAGAGGATTGGGGGCTTCGTGGACGGCCTCATTTATCCCATTCGTATTCGATGACTCGGGAGAGGGTTTTGAGTCGTACATTTGAGGATGTCGTGGATATTGCTCACGACATAGAGGACAGATCGTCGCAGGGAGCGGGATGAGAGGGAGGCCGAGAGGCCTCGAGGAGCGGCTAGTTCCGGTGGCACACGGACCGAGAGGCCAGAGTCAGGAGAGCCGAGGTCGCTCTTTCGGGGTCTTCGCGGTCGAGACGCTCGGATCGTCGCGGATGGTCTCCTAGACGAGATTATCGGGGTTCGCACCGAGCCGGCCCGGCTCTCGGTGCCATGCCGGCTCGGAGTTCTTCCACGGGCCCCGTCCGCTCGGGGTTCATCTCGGCCTAGTTCATCGGCTGGCCATTCCAGCGCCAGAGGTCCTTATCAGTCTCAGTACCCAGGACCGGGGAGTTGCTACGAGTGCGGAGAGTTTGGGCACCACCGTAGGGAGTGTCCCCGTCTTGTTTCCGGGTCTTATCAGCAGAGGGGGGCAGCCCTCGTCATCCGGTCCTTCTACTTCAGCACCCGGCCCGCCGGCTAGGGGTGAGGGTCGGACGGCTAGGGGTCGCCCTCGAGGGGAGGCCGATCGAGCGGTCAGAGCTAGATGCTATGCTTTTCGGGGCCGATCTGAGGTCGTGCTTCTGATGATGTCATTACGGGTATTATTTCGGTCTGCCACAGAGATGCCTCGGTATTGTTTGATCCCGGTTCTACTTATTCTTATGTGTCTACATATTTTGCTCCTCATTTGGGCACGACCCGAGGGAGTCTTGAGCTGCCAGTGCATGTATCTACCCCGGTAGGGGATACTATTGTTGTGGACCACGTATACCGGTCCTGTTTGGTCACTATTGGAGGTCCGGAGACCCGAGTAGACCTGTTGCTTCTCAGCATGATTGATTTTGATGTTATATTGGGCATGGACTGGCTATCTCCATGTCATGCTATTCTGGACTGTCATGCTAAGACAGTCACTTTGGCTATGCCGGGCATTCAGAGGATCGAGTGGCGAGGCATGACTGAGTATGTACCTAGCAAGGTAATATCTTTCCTCAAGGCCCAACGAATGGTTGGGAAGGGATGTCTCTCTTATTTAGCATTTGTGCGGGAGGTCGAGGCCCAGACTCCCAGTATTGATTCTGTTCCCATTGTGCGAGACTTTCCTGATGTGTTTCCCTCAGACCTGCCGGGCATGCCGCCGGACAGGGATATTGATTTTGGTATCGATTTGGTGCCAGGTACTCAGCCTATTTCTATTCCTCCGTATCGGATGGCACCGGCTGAGTTGAAGGAATTGAAGGAGCAGCTCCAGGAACTCCTAGATAAGGGGTTCATTCGGCCGAGTGTGTCGCCGTGGGGTGCACCGGTCCCGTTTGTTAAGAAGAAGGACGGATCTATGAGGATGTGTATTGACTATAGGCAGCTAAACAAAGTAACAGTGAAGAATAAGTATCCTCTTCCTCGTATTGATGATTTATTTGATCAGCTCCAGGGAGCTAGGGTGTTCTCGAAGATTGATCTTCGTTCAGGCTACCATCAGCTGAAGATTAGAGAGTCTGACATTATGAAGACTGCATTCCGGACCAGATATGGTCACTATGAGTTCCTCGTGATGTCTTTTGGGCTAACCAACGCCCCAGCAGCATTTATGCATCTGATGAATAGTGTATTCAGGCCGTATCTTGATTCATTTGTGATCGTATTCATTGATGACATACTTGTCTACTCTCGTAGCCAGGAGGAGCATGCTCGGCACTTGAGTGTTGTGTTGCAGAGATTGAGAGAGGAGAAGCTGTATGCCAAGTTCTCCAAATGTGAGTTCCGGCTTGAGTCCGTGGCATTCTTAGGGCACGTGGTGTCCTGTGATGGTATTCAAGTAGATCCGAGGAAGGTCGAGGCAGTGCAGAGTTGGCCCAGACCGACCTCAGTTTCTGAGATCCGTAGCTTTCTGGGATTGGCAGGGTATTATCGCCGATTCGTTCAGGGGTTCTCTTCTATTGCTTCACCCTTGACTAGATTGACTCGGAAGGGTGTTCCTTTCTTATGGTCCGAGGAGTGCGAGGAGAGCTTTCGGAAGCTCAAGACAGCACTGACCACAGCACCAGTCTTGATTCTACCGACAACGTCAAATTCTTATACTGTATATTGTGATGCCTCAGGAGTGGGCATTGGTTGTGTGTTGATGCAGGAGGGTAGGGTCATTGCTTATGCTTCTCGTCAATTGAAGCCCCACGAGAAGAACTACCATGTTCATGATTTGGAGCTAGCAGCCATAGTTCATGCTTTGAAGATTTGGAGGCATTACCTGTATGGTGTCTCCTGTGAGGTGTTCACGGATCATCGCAGCCTTCAACACTTATTCAGACAGAAGGACCTTAATTTGAGACAACGGAGGTGGTTGGAGTTGCTTAAGGACTATGATATCACTATTTTGTATCATCCGGGAAAGGCCAATGTGGTGGCCGATGCCTTGAGTCGGAAGGCGGTTAGCATGGGCAGCCTAGCTTTCATCCCAGTTGGGGAGAGGCCTTTTGCTTATGATGTTCAGGCCCTAGCCAATCGGCTAGTGAGATTAGATATTTCGGAGCCGAGTCGAGTGTTGGCTTGTATTGTTTCTCGATCTTCCTTATATGATCGCATCAGAGAGCGACAGTATGATGACCCACATTTGCTTGTCCTTAAGGACAGAGTGCATCATAATGATGCCAGGGATGTGACTATCGACAGTGATGGTGTTTTGAGGATGCAGGGCCGTATATGTGTGCCCAATGTTGATGGTTTGCGGGAGTTGATACTTGAGGAGGCACACGGTTCGCGGTACTCTATTCACCCAGGTGCCGCAAAGATGTACCAAGACTTGAGACAGCACTACTGGTGGAGGAGAATGAAGATGGATATTGTTAGACATGTAGCTAAGTGCCTCAATTGCCAGCAGGTCAAATATGAGCATCAGAGACCGGGCGGTGTTCTTCAGCGTATGGTTATTCCCGAGTGGAAATGGGAGAGGATCACCATGGATTTTGTTACGGGACTCCCTCGGACAGCGAGGAAGTTTGATTCTGTGTGGGTGATTGTGGATCGGCTGACTAAGTCCGCACATTTCATCCCGGTTAGTACTACTTACTCATCGGAGCGGTTGGCAGTGAGCTTTATTCGGGAGATTGTCAGGTTGCATGGGGTCCCAGTGTCTATTATATCTGACAGAGGCACTCAGTTCACTTCCCAGTTTTGGAGAGCATTTCAGCGAGAGATGGGTACGAGGGTTGAGTTGAGTACAACATTTCACCCCCAGACAGACGGGCAGTCTGAGCGTACTATTCAGATCCTGGAGGATATGTTGCGAGCATGTGTGATTGACTTTGGTGGTTCGTGGGATGAATTCTTACCACTTGCTGAGTTTGCCTACAACAACAGCTACCAGTCGAGTATTCAGATGGCCCCGTACGAGGCATTGTATGGCGGACGGTGTAGATCTCCCGTGGGATGGTTTGAGCCTGGTGAGGTTAGATTGATAGGGACTGAGTTAGTCCAGGATGCTCCGGATAGAGCAAAGTTGATCCAGGAGAGGCTTCGTACAGCACAGTCTCGTCAGAAGAGTTATGCGGACCGTAGAGTTCGAGAGTTGTCTTTCATGGTTGGTGATAGAGTATTGCTGAAGGTTTCACCCATGAAGGGTGTCATGAGGTTCGGGAGGAAAGGGAAGTTGAGTCCCAGGTATATTGGCCCTTTTGAGATACTCGGGAGAGTTGGAGAGGTGGCATATGAGTTAGCCTTGCCACCCAGTTTATCCAGCGTTCATCCGGTATTCCATGTGTCTATGCTCCGGAAGTACATTGGAGATCCGTCTCATGTATTAGACTTCAGTACCATCCAGCTTGATGGTGATCTGTCCTATGATGTGGAGCCTATTGCTATTTTGGGTCGTCGGGTGAGAAAATTGAGGTCCAAGGAGATTGCATCGGTTAAGGTTCGGTGGAGAGGTCGACCCGTGGAGGAGGCTACTTGGGAGGTTGAGCAGGAGATGCGGAGCAGATACCCTCAGCTATTTGAGACTTCAGGTATGTTACTTGACCCGCTCGAGGACGAGCGTTTGCTTAAGAGGGGAGAATGTGACGACCCGGCCCGTCGTCACGGGAATTACCACCCCGTTATGTTGTAATTACATAATTCATGCTTTTATATAAGTGTTAGAGTCTATCGGGGGAGTTAGGAGTGAAATTAAATTGGAAATGAGGCATATAGCCTTTTTGGAGGAAGCTTGAATAAGGAAAGTCAACCCGGAGTTGACTATTTGGTTAGAGGGCTCGGAATCGGATTCTGATGATTCGGTTAGTTCCGGAAGGTGATTTGTGACTTAGGGGAGCGATCGGAATTGAATTTGGAGGCCCGGTGTAGAAATAGGCTTGAATTGGCTAAGGTTGAATTTTGGCGAAATCCGGACGATAGGTGAGATTTAGATCCGGGGGTCGGAATGGAGTTCCGACAGTTGCAATAGCTTCGTTAGGTGATTTTGGATGTGCCTACAAAATTTCAGGTCATTCGGACGTCGTTTGGTCGGGTTTTTGATTGAATGTGTAATTTGGAATGTTTTAAGGAATTTAGGCTTGAATTCGATGCGAATTATGAGTTTTGATGTTGTTAGATGTGTTTTGAGGATTGGAGCAAGTTCGAATAAGGTATTAAGATGTGTTGGTATGTTTGGATGAGGTCCCGGGGGCCTCGGGGTGCTTTCGGATGGTTAAACGGGAGAAAAATCATGGAAATTTCAGGTTGAGAGTTCCGGTTCTGTCATTTTCGCTCCTGCGGAAATGTGGTCGCAGGAGCGAGTCCGCAGAAGCGGATATTGGAGCGCTGAAGCGCATGTGATCGCGGAAGCGGAAAGGAGCCCGCAGGTGCGGCACCGCTGAAGCGGGTGTTGAGCCGCAGAAGCGGCCAAGGGCTATGAGGGAAATATCACAGAAGCGGAAGGGAAGCCGCTTAGGCGAGTCCGCAGAGGCGGACTCCTAGTCGCAGAAGCGGGAAATCCCGCAGGAGCGGGAGAATTTCCGCAGAAGCGGACGCGCAGGAGCGGTCCGTGGATCGCAGGTGCGGAAATGGACAAATAGGCCTAGGTTCGCAGAAGTGACCAATTGGTCACATAAGCGGTTCTGCAGGGGCGGAAATGGTCCGCAGAAGCGAATATCGCAGAAGATTAATTGTATCAGAAGTTAGAAAATTTCAGAAACATTTTAACATTCGGGGGTCTCGGCTTAAGGACGATTTTGGGCGATTTTGAGGAGGAAATCAAGGGAAATCATCAGGTAATCAACTATGAACTCATATTATGATTAGTATTGATAATATCATGCAATTATATCATGAAAATGGAGGAATTTGGGGTAATTATGGAGGATTTAGCCCTAGTCTTGGATTTTGGAAAATCAAGGTTTTGAATGGGCAAATGGAGTCCGAATTTGGTAAATTTTATATGCCTAGACTCGTATCGAGATGAGGATTCCGAATATGTAATTTTTGTAATTTTTTCGACAAGTGTACCAAAAGTCGGGTTTTGACAACTTGTGGGTTTTGATATAAATTGGGTTATTTCGAATGAATTTCGTGAAATTAGCGTATATTGATGCATTTTCTATGATTTTGAGCAGAGTGGACATCCGAGGAGATTGAATTGCGAGGCAAGCGTAAGGCGGATTGAAGTTTCTACCGGTTCGAGGTGAGTGGTGGTAGTAAATAATGTACTGAGGGTTTGAAACCTCGTACTAGCACTTTACAGTGCTATATTGAGATGAGACACGCGTTCTATGACGGGCGTGGTGACATTGTGATAGGGGGTTCGGACTAAGTCCTTCCCGGCTAATAGAATACTGTGTTGTACGACTGTTAATGAGGTTATAACTGTACCATTGGGCTAATAGCCATGTTTGGGGCCTTGTGCCGATCTGTAGAGCATTAGGGAACCTATAGAGCTAGGTGACCTTTATATCGTGTTGGAAATATACACTCAGCCATAGCTCTAGCTGTATAGCATAATATGAGCCCGTACTAGATGTGTACATTGAGAGAGATTATCTAGGGTGGAATTCCCTGTTCTAGCTGAGTGGGCCTGAAAGGCCAAGTTTATACCGATTGAGATGAGATAGGGTCGAGGACCCACTATGAGATGTTATATTGGGCCTGAAAGGCCAAGTCTATATTAACCGAGACAGGGTCAAGGACCCATTGTGATATATTATATTGGGCCTGAGAGGCCAAGTGCATACTGACTGGGATAGGGTCGAGGACCCATTATGAGGTATTATGTATATAGATACCTATATTGGATCGGACGGACTGCACGCCGCAGTAATATACATGTGATATACATGTAATATACATGTGGGACGGACTGCACGCCGCAGTATTATTGCGCTTGGGCTGTAGGAGCCCCTTCGGAGTCTGAGTCTGCACACATTCCAGTGAGCGCTGGTATATTATGGGATCGGGCTGCACGCCGCAGCAGTATATATGTTGGATCGGACCGCACGCCGCAGTGATATATGGTGGACCTGGCTGCACGCCATAGCACCATAGCGCTTGGGCCTAGGGAGCCCCTCCGAAGTCCGTATACACCCCCAGTGAGCGCCGTCGACGTTAAATGGAGCGGGCTGCGCGCCGCAGCAGTATATGTATTGGAGCGGGCTGCACGCCGCAGCATTATACTTAATCATATCCTACTATTTACTTAGATACTTATACATTATAGACATAAGTATGTGCCTTTATATGTTGAGATGGCCGTACACCGTAGGGGTACGAGCGAGGGTTTGTTCGGTGTGGAGATCTTGTAGAGATAAACGTAGATTGGAGGTTAAAGTACTACTATAGTGATGACGTACTTGTGAAGATTGCCTTAGAACTGCTAAGTGATAGCACAGGAGTTCTTACTTTCGGTTATTATTTATTATTGTTACTCACTGAGTTGAAATATACTCACCCCACTCCCCTGCACTTTTTGGTGCAGATCCACAGGTGCCCGAGAGCAGTTGAGACATTTTAGCTGCTGATCTATATCTACTTTGGCGGAGATTACGAGGTAGTTGCCAGCGTCCGCAGAGCTTGTTTTCTCCTTCTTTATCATCTTGTTGATTTCCTATTTGTCTAGACTTGGTTGTATTAGGATGCTATTCTGTAGAGGCTCAGTCTCGTGACACCACGATATGTTTGGGACCGTATCTTTGTATGTTTTGACGTTTCGGTTTTCACCTGATATGACTAACTACTGTTTAAGTTTAATTTATTTAATAATTGGCTGGTTAAGAGGATATTATGGTCGGGCTTGCCTAGCATTGTGTTGGGCGCCATCACGACCGGGATTGGGGTCGTGACAGTAAACTTCTTAGATTTTCAAAGAAATCTAAAGTTTTATTCTCCGAAAAAACTTGTGTCTTTGGAAAATGTTTTAATAGATGTGTAGCATAGTCTTATAAATGATAAAGATTCCTTAACTATGGAACTGGAAGAAGCAGAACAATCGAGATATGATCTAGTAGTTGTGATGGTAGACTTAGAGGAAATCATTGAGAGTGAAGAAAGAAAAGGATACCATAGCTGAAAAAATTGCAAACATAGAACATGAGAGAGATGATCTAGTAGTTGTTGTGGTCGATGTAAAAGAGACCAGTGACTGTGTTAGAAAGGATAAAGAGATTTTCACTAAGAGGGTTGCTAACATTGAGCATGAGAGTTATGACCTATTAGTGGTGGTTGTAGACCTAAAGGAAACAATTGAGAAAATAAAAAGGAAAAGTAGGCCTGGGAACACTCAAAAAGGAAAGGAAGTTGTAAGTGAAGCACACCTTTGGCTTGAAGATGAGTTAAAATCAGTGAAATCTAGTACATGTGCAGAGCTAGAGAAAAACAGACAACTTCAGGAAGACCTAGGAAAAGTGAAAAGTGGCCTAGAAAAATGGGGGAAACGGGTATGGAATCGGGTTTCAAAGGGAAAAGACTCCCTAAAACCCTCAAAGCAAGTACGTTATTGTACCTGATAACTGACTTTACACTCACTGTGGTAACACCGTAGATTTTAAGGAAAACTATAAGTCTAGATTTCAATCTCAACAAAAAAATAAAGTTTTTGCTGAAAAAGTAAATACGGCTAGGGAACCTGGTCTTTCATATAAAAAATGTGTGATGCCTGCTTGGACCAAAAAAGCCCTCTTCACCTCTTTCCTAATTACAAAGCCTAAGTATAACTCTTGATTTCCTTGTGCCAGGAACATTGAAAGGGAGCATCAATGGTACATGGATAGCGGCTGCTCAAAGCACATGACTCGAAGGACAAATGATTTCTTTTCACTGAAGGCCCTGCAAGGAGAGGGTGTATCCTTTGAAAAAGGCAAGAATTTGTGAGTTGCATTTTGGGAGTTGCAGCTTGCTGAGTGTTTTCCAAATATGTGACAAGGGAAACAAAATGGAATTTGTATCCAAGATATGTACATTCACATATCTTATGACTGGTGAAGTGGTATTAGTGGCCAAAGATACAAAAATATCTATGTTGCTGACTTTGATTCCAAATAAAATGAGGATCTCAGCTGTTTGAGTGATGTTGATGATAATGCTGAGCTATGGCACAGAAGGTTGAGTCATGCAAGTTTCACATTGCTGAACAAATTGGTCAAGAAGGACCTGGTTCGTGGTCTACCCATGTCAAGCTTCAAGGATCACAGGGTGTATAATGCATGTGTAAAAGGAAAGCAAGTCAGATCCTCTTTCAAGACCAAAAAGAAATTTAGTACCTCAAGACCGTTTTATCTCCTCCACATAGATCTATGTGGACCTATGAGGGTTCCAAGTAGAGGAGGAAAGAAGTATATATTTGTTATAGTTGACGACTATTCCAGATTCCCTTGGACTCTATTTCTCAGAACCAAGGATGAAATCTTTCAAGTGTTTATGTCATTTATGAAGAAGATCCAGGCGAGGATTAGCTATAATGTAGTATGTATCAGGTCTGACCATGGGACAAAATTTGACAATGCTAAATTCGGCAAATTCTGTGCTAAAAATGGAATCACTTACAATTTCTCAGCTCCAAGAACACCTTAACAAAATAGTGTTGTGGAGAGGAAGAACAAGACTCTTGAAGGAATGGCATGAACAATGTTAATTGATAGTGACATTGCAACAGGTTTCTGGGCAGAAGCCGTCAACACTGTGTGCTACTTGGTAAACATGTGCATGATTAGGTCCCTTCTGAACAAAATGCTATATGAACTGATGAACAGAAAGAAGCTTAAGCTGACACATTCAAGAACATTTGGCTGCAAATGTTTTGTCATCAACAATGGCGAGGAAGCAGTTGGAAAATTCGGTGCCAAAAGCGATGAGGGAATCTTTCTAGGCTATTCATCACAAAGAAAAGCCTACAATGTATACAACAAAAGAACACAATGTGTTGAGTAAAACATACATGTGATCTTCAATGAATCTCATGACCCATGTGGAATGAATTTGAATGATAAGAATGATCAAGATGGAGAACAATCAATTGTCCATGGTGAAGCCATTGACATGGAAAGGGAAAGGCTGATATGATGAGCCACATAGAGGAATCAAATAAGTATGTTGCAACCATATCTCCAATTGATAGAGAGGAACTTAGTCCCCCAATCACAACAACTGAAGCTGAGAACAGAATTGGCAGTGTTGTCCAAGGCATCCACATGCTGAGATAAGAAGAAGCCAAGGTTCAGAGGCTAAAATACCTGGAACTTCTAACAGTGAGACTCAGATATCTAACTGGAAGCATAAAAGCTCACACCCTCTTGAAACCATAATCACTCCTCTTGATTCAAGAATTCAAACCAGATCAAAGACATGAAACTCACTTGCCTTCTCAGCCTTTATCTCTCAAATGGAGCCCAAAAGTATCAAGGACGCATTAAAAGATGTAGACTATATTATAGCTATGCAAGAAGAGCTCCATCAATTTGAGAGGAACAATGTATGTCACTTGGTTCCACGACCCACTGATTGAACTGTTATATGAACTAGGTGGGTATTCAGAAACAAACTTGATGAGTTTGGGAACACAACAAGGAACAAGGCAAGGCTAGTAGTTCAATGTTATAACCATGAAGAAGGGATTAACTATGTTGAAATGTTTTCTCCAGTAGCTCGAATGGAGGCAATCAGAATTCTCATTGCCTTTGCATCTAATATGGAATTCAAATTGTTCCAAGTGGATGTCAAAAGTGAATTTCTAACCCTGAACCAGTGGCTCTGGATTAATCATTCTGTTGAAAAAGATGTCTAGACTGGCTTTACTCGAGCAGACAATTCGAGCAGATGAGTGTCAGTGCACCGGTAGCATGGCTTTCCGACTTAATTGACAATACTCCCCGCCTAAACATGTGTGATTAAAAATCCTTCACCGGGTGCCAAGCACCACAGCTATCTTGAGAAAATGAACTATGTCCAGCAAATTCCCGATATTATATTTTAAAGAGACTCAGAAGAGAAAAATGGGTATCGTCACAATTTATATACAATTCACAAAATATCAAAGCGATACAAGCAACATTTAGCACATTAAATACAAACATATAATAAAATCAGATTGTAAATAAGCCAAATACAACACTTATTCAAAGCTCGAATTCTTAAACCCCGAACCAGTGGTTCTGGGTTTGAACCATCCCCGGCGGAGTCGCCAGAGCTGTCACACCTACTTTCTTCCGCGCACCGCTTACCCGCGAGGGTGCGATGGTGAAGGGAGTTTTTCCAATTAAAGGACAATCGAAACAAGATTTATTTATTTAATTCAGAGTCGCCACTTGGGAGATTTATGGTGTCCCAAGTCACCGGTTGAATCCCGGATCGAGGAAAGAATGACTCTATTTAACAGTCTGCGTACCAGAAATCTGGAGAAGGAATGTTAACTTGGGAGAAGGTGTTAGGCATTCCCAAGTTCCGTGGTTCTAGCACAGTCACTTTGATCATACTTGGCTTATTTTAATTACTGATTTTAGAACCTATGTACATTTATCTTTTTACCGCTTTTAATTACTTGAATTACCTGCATTTAAAGAATTGAATTACACGAACGTATACTCATTCTTTTTGATGCGTCAAATTATGCCACGTGAACGTGTCCACAATTAATATCGTTTTGTTTATTTACCGAGAAATAGTTTAGTCAAATTTACGCTAACACATACTCAAATTATTTTTTTTAAATGTAATTATGTTACGCGAACATATACATAATAATATTTAGCATTTTAAAAGGAGCTAAAGGATATTGTATGAAATATTGTCATTTATATTTAATCCATGAAATTACTAGGAAGGCCTCATGTGACTTTAATGAACTTGTGTGAATTAAATTAATTAAAAAAACTTGTAATCTATCCCATTAGTCTTTGCTCTATCTAATTCAACTTTGTTGGACAAGCAAAAATCCATAAAAAAATAACTGCAAGAATCTCAGAAACAAAAACAAATACAATATAGCACTATTCAGAAACAACGCCGGCTTTTGAATTCTTTGGTGCATTTATATCTCATGTTGCAGTTCGTTTACGCATATTCAAATAGCGCTATGAGATGTAAAATGTACATGAAGATCACACTTTATTTAAAAAAAAAATTACCAAGACAGTCTTCAACAAAATCAAACGGGCGTCCAAATAAGATCTCGAGCAAAAATGTATTTGAATTCATAAGAGGCCCTTTCAATATACATATTAATGCATATAATAATGTATAAAAATCCCAAGTGTACAATAACAATCCTTAACCAAATGCACTACTGACTATGTATATTCACACTCATGCACAAATCATTAACACAATTTAGATCATATCATACTCCATCATCAAAGCCTCACAAAACTGAAGCTAAAAGTCAACACTAAATATGCTTCATTTCGCAAATCAGAAGGGAAAAAAACAATAATAATGTTTCATTAATACATAAGTGTAAATCCAATTTTTAACAGTCAAAATCCAACTTAAACAGACTTAAAAGAAAGGTGAAACAATGGAACAGGGGTAACAGACCTCAAGCGGAAACGAATGGTAACGATTTCAAAATTAAAACACTCCAAATCAGTTCAAATATAGTGCAATTCATGCTAGATAAGTATATTTGAAGCCTAAATAAATACAAATGATCTAATACTCATTCTGCTGCTACAGCTTGAACACAAATCCTAGAATTTCATTTCATTTACTTATAAATAATGGTATGACATCACCCTTCGTGCTTTACATTCTTCCTTACCAAGCATATATATATCAATGATAAACAAGGCATGAAGCATAAATGAAATCAAGGAGAGTGTTTTAACAGATATTCCAAACAAATCCCAATCACAACATTCCAAGTCAATAATGATTCAATAACCCTCAAGAACCGTATTATTCAAATACTTCCACAAATATCCCAAATGATCCATAACACAATTATAGAGTCTAGTATCTCAAGAATATCACTTGTAGTAATGATTTCACATAAAGGTGACCAAATTAGACACATCAATGTATTCTCAAAATTTCCGTCAAGTTTGATCAAGTTATAATAAGCTAAGTCTTATCATTTAATATTATGTTCTTAGTATCTAAGAATCCACCTCCTCCCCCCGAGCATGATTAACCCCGTCATATACATATATGCTCATCACCTCATATATGTATCACCCCCGCATGTGACAAATAATGATAAATAGGAGGAAAAATTCTCTCAGTAAAGTTAGG
The DNA here is from genome assembly GCA_032618575.1 of Nicotiana noctiflora. Taxonomy (NCBI): domain Eukaryota; kingdom Viridiplantae; phylum Streptophyta; class Magnoliopsida; order Solanales; family Solanaceae; genus Nicotiana; species Nicotiana noctiflora. The sequence goes on from JASVEL010000422.1 coordinate 18,184, forward strand.
CAAAACACTTACCTCAATTCGGCTAACTCAACATTCAACTTAGCCTTTTTCCTTTACAAATTTGCCTTCGCCCGACTCAATCTAGCCAATGACGACTTGAATACATCACACAATGCAAGAAAAAATATTTTCAATTAATAAAGCTATACTTTATTAGATTTCTAAAAAGTCAATAAAAGTCAAACCTCGTGCACGCCTGGTCAAAACACGGGTCCAAGGATAGGTCTTGAATACCCATAGCCTCACAAGTCCAAATATGTGTTCTGTTTTCAAATTCGAGTCTTATTCGACTCACAAATCCCAAATTTTCATATTACAAAACTTTAACAAAATCCCAAATGTTTCCATGGATTTCTCATGAGTTTGATGTTAAATTTTGTATAAAATCATGAAATATAGTTGAAAATTGATTAGAGGCACTTACGTAATAATTTGGTATGAAAATCCCTTCTCAAATAGTCTCTCATCGAAACTAGGGTTCAAAATATATGAAAATGAAGCTAAGTCTCGAAATTCTCAGCACTTAACAGGCTACAGATGTCGCATTTGTGACATGGAGTGTGAACAACTTATCATAAATGCGATGACTTGGAATCTCTGTTGCCTTCGCAAATGCGACCAAATTGGTCGCAAATAGGAGCAGTGGTCCTTCACAAACGCAAAAAATTCTTTGCAATTGCGAATCCTTCTCCTGCAACCCAGCTTCGCAATTGCGAGGCTGCCTTCACAAATATGATGGCCACATTTGCGACTAAAATATCACAAATGCGAAAGCGTGAACCAGCACTCACGAATTATGAAAAATCATTCTGAAACCCGTTTGAAACTCACCCGAGCCCTCGGGGCTCTAAACCAAATATGCACACAAGTTTAAAAATATCATATGAACTCGCTCACATGATCAAAACATCAACATAACCTCTAAAACCACGAATAGGACGCCAAAACGCATTAATATTAACTTAAACTTCAAGAACTTCTAGAATCGCAACCGAGCGTCCGAACCATATCAAATCAATCCCGAATAGCGCCAGAATTTGCAGACAAGTTCTTTATGATAAAAAAGAAGTTATTCGAAGCTTCAAATCTGCATAACAATCTCGAAACGACGAATCACATCTCAAGTGAAAATCAATAAACTTTGAAACTTCAACTTTTACAACCGATGTCGAAACCTATCAAATCACCTACGATTGACCACAAATTTTGCACACTAGTCACATTTGTTATTACAGACCTATTTTAATTTCTAAAATCAGAATCAGATCCTGATATCAAAAAGTCCACTCCCTGTCAAACTTCCCAAAAATTTAGCTTTCGCCAATTCAAGACTAACTCGACTACGGACCTCCAAATTACAATTCGGATGCGCTCCTAAGTCCAAAATACCCAACAGAGCTAATGGAACCGAGGAGACTCCATTCTGAGGTCAAATACTAAAAAGTCAAACTTGGTCAATTCTTCCAACTTAAAACTTAAATTGAAGTTTATTCTTCCAAATCGATTCCAAATAACTTAAAAACCAACACCGGTAATTTTTGCAAGCAATAATACATTATGCGGAGATACTTGCGCCCTCAAATCACCAAGCAAAGTGCAGATACTCAAAACGATCAGTCGGATCGTTACACCAAACCATTACTATAAAAGTTATTGAACACTAATAATATCGAAATATGCCTTTCCATTAAAGTAATTAAGGTGCAATAAAATATTTATTGCATTCCAAGTGGTTTTGTTATTGTTAAGACCTTGTTAAGGTTATTGTCTATTGTTGAACATTTAGTTAAAGTGCAAAGCAAAGGGGATTGTTTTTACTAGTTCGTATGGTTGAGAAAGTAGGAGCTTTAGATCCATGCATCTATTATCATGCAAAGACATTTAACATTCCATTATTAGTTCTTTTAGCAAACTAAATTTATTTTAATATTTAATATTATAAAAATCAAGAAAACATGTATCATATTTTTTCAATTGTATCCTTACTTTTCTAATTAATGAAGTGTTGATTAAGTGAGAGGTTTAGAGGTTTAGAGAGATGAAGAATAATTCAGATAAATACCCTTATGATTAAAGTTATAAATATTTCTCCTAAGAATATGTAAAAAAAATGTAATTAAGGATAAAATAAAAATATCATAATTAAAAACTTCTTGAAATATGTGAATTTTGTTAAAATATACTTCCTCTGGTCCAAAATAAGTAATTTTTTGGTCTTTTTCTTGTGGTCCAAATAAGTGATTTTTTTAAATTTTAAAAATGAATTAATTATGTTTTCCTACAGTGTCCTTGGAGTAAATAGTGTTGGAATATGTACTATGAGTATTTATATGAGATAGTAAAGGTTAATATGGTCAATTCTTTTGCTAATTAATGCTAAAATATGAATTTCTTAATTTGTGTGAAAACATCCAAAAATTCACTTATTTTAGATCGGAGTCGGTATATAAACGGAAGGAATTTTTACATTCCTATGCCACATATGAAACCTTATTAGCTTTAATATTTAAGGTTTGATTTAATTACACTTACTATACCAAATTACCAATTCTATACCATACTTAAATAAGGGTCTAATTAATGCATAGTTTTTACTCCTTAATTAAAGGTGTCCATCTAATTAATGGACAGTTTTTACTCCTTAATTAAAGGTGATATATCCCACGTTTCTCTATACACCTAATTCCTAAGACCTGCGCCATTTTCCTGTCACGACCCGGATTTCCCACCATCGGGGTCATGATGGCGCCTACTAAATGGAAGCTAGGCAAGCCAAATATTAATTACATCTCCATTAATTACTAATTTCTTATTAACAACATAAAAATTACAGCGGAAGACTTAGTCAAATGTGATAAAGAAAATCCAAATCTGATATACTACCCAAGATTGGTGTCACAATACTCACGAACTTCTAAGAATAATACACATAACTGTCTGAAAGAAAATACAAGCTGTTTATCTCGATTACATGAGATAACGGAATGAAAAGCATAGATAGAAGAGACAACAGGTCCTGCGGACGCCTGCAAGGCTACCTCGTAGTCTCGGTAGTCGAAAAATCCACAAGTCTCTATTGTCGCTGCTGCTGTCCGTAACCTGTATCTGCGCAAAAAGAGCGCAGAGTGTAGTATCAGCACAACCGACCCCATGTGCTGGTAAGTGCCCTGGCCTATCCCAGCGAACTAGTGACAAGGCTAAGGCCAGTCACCCACCTAAACCTGTACAGTTGCAATATAGATATATATATGTATATATACGATACATTTATAAAGAAATACTCTGCTCTAAAATAACAGTCAATAACTCAAGTTATCCGGAATAATCAAATCAACAGAATAAACCTTACTTTCTTGTCTCAATTTCCTCTTTCATTTCATGTCTCGTGGTAGGCGTACCACCCGCTCCCAACTATCACATTAATTATCTCTTGTGGTAGGCGTACCACCCGCTCCCAATTATCAATAATTATATATCGTGGTAGGCGTACCACCCGCTCCCAATGATATCAATAATTATATCTTGTGGTAGGCGTACCACCCGCTCCCAAATATATCAATAATTATATCTCGTGGTAGGCGTACCACCCGCTCCCAATTATATCAATAATTATATCTTGTGGTAGGCGTACCACCCGCTCCCAAATATATCAATAATTATATCTCGTGGTAGGCGTACCACCCGCTCCCAATTATATCAATAATTATATCTTGTGGTAGGCGTACCACCCGCTCCCAAATATATCAATAATTATATCTCGTGGTAGGCGTACCACCCGCTCCCAATTATATCAATAATTATATCTTGTGGTAGGCGTACCACCCGCTCCCAAATATATCAATAATTATATCTCGTGGTAGGCGTACCACCCGATCCCAATTATATAGTATATATGTTACTGGCATTTAGCCAATAATCTCTATGTCAACAATATTTATAATTAAATTCATATCCCTACAAACTAGGATAGAACAAACACTTACCTCGAAAGTTTACGAATGATTTAATCCGTAGCAATGCCCTTTCCTTTCGAATTTGACTCCAATCCAATTGTATCTATACACAATTGATTTAATATCATCAATTCTACTCAACAAACTAATTCTTAAGACCAAATACCACTTTTACAACATTCTGCCATGAATAGTGAATTTCAACCCCGGGCCCACATGGTCGGAATTCGGGGTTAGTACCAAAATCCGGTTACCCATCCCCCACGAGTTCATGTATATGATTTGTTTCAAAATCGGACCTCAATTCGAGGTCCAATTCCCCAATTTATGAAAAACCCTATTTTCTAACAAAAACAAGAATTTTACCATGAAAATCTTTGATTTCTTATGAAAAACATGTTTAATGATGTTAGGAATTGAAAGAATTAAGTAAAAAGTGACTTACAATCGTTTTGATGAAGAAGAAATCCTTGAAGAGTCGCAAATGGGTGTTTTGGTTTTGTGAAAAATGAAGAAATGACTGAAATTCGTGTTTTTCGGGTCTCTGTGTTCGCATTTGCGAACATGGGTTCGCAATTGCGAACCCCGACCAATTTCTGGAGTTTGAAAAATAAGCTAAGGGTGGAAAGTTCGCATTTGCGAACTTTTCTTCGCATTTGCGAAGACAAGGCAAAACTGGGAAGTTCGCATTTGCGAACTATTGTTCGCAATTGCGAACAAAGGCTAAATATGGGGAGGTTCGCATTTGCGAACTATTGTTCGCATTTGCGAACCCAGGCAGAATAGTGGCCGGTTCGCATTTGCGAACTATATCTCGCATTTGCGAACACAGGCACAGTAGGGTCAAGTTCGCATTTGCGAACTATTGTTCGCATTTGCGAAAACAGACACAATAGGGGGGGAGTTCGCATTTGCGAGCTATTGTTCGCATTTGCGAACTCTGGAGAATAGTGGGGAGTTCGCATTTGCGAACTATTGTTCGCATTTGCGAACTCTGCAGACCAGTTGCAGACAGCAACTTCTAACATGATAAATTGATCTCGTGGCCTATTCAAAGTTCACCCGAGCCCTCGGGGCTCCAAACCAAATATGCACATAACCTCAAAAACACATTATGAACTTGTTCGTGCGATCACATCGCCAATATCACCTCGTTTTCATCAAATCAAGCCTCAAATGCATGATTTTCATGCCTTTAGTTTTCAAAACTTTCAAACTTGGGACTCAAGGTCCAAAACATCTCAAACGACATCCAAATGTCATCAAACTTTACAGAAATCACATATATAATATTTAAGACTTGTACTGGGCGTCGGAACCAAAATACGAGCCCGATACCAAGGTCAATTAATTTATTTCCTTTAATAATTGCATTAAAAACAATTTCACATAAAAATTCATAACTTGGGCTCTAGGCCTCGGAATTCGACTCCGGACGCATGTCCAAGTCCCATATTTTCCTACGGACCTCTCGGGACCATCCAATCTCGGGTCCGGATCCGTTTACCAAAAATGTTGACCGAAGTCAACCATATCAATATTAATATCATTTTTATCCAAATTTCTCATAGAATTCATATTTTCTATCACAAAATCTTTCCGGCTACATGCTCGGATCGTGCACGTAAATCGAGGCAACATAGAACGAGGTTTTCAAGGCCTCAGAAGCTCGAAATTATTAATAAAATAAGTGATGACCCTTTGGGTCGTCACAATCTCCACCTCTAAAACAAACGTTCGTCCTCGAACGGACAAAAGAAAGAAGTACCTGAGTCAGGAAACAAGTGTGGGTAACGGCTCCGCATATCAGACTCGGACTCCCAGGTCGATGCCTCAGGAGGCTGACCTCTCCACCGAACACGCACAGAAGGATAACTCTTCGACCTCAATTGTCGAACCCGCCGGTCTAGAATGGCTACCGGCTCCTCCTCGTAAGATAGATCATTGTCCAATTGGACAGTACTGAAGTCTAACACATGTGTGGGATCGCCGTGGTATCTCCGAAGCATAGATACATGAAAAACTGGATGCACGGCTGATAAGCTAGGCGGCAAAGCTAATCCGTAAGCCACCCCTCCCACTCTATCTAGAATCTCAAATGGACCAATATACCTAGGGCTGAGCTTGCCCTTCTTTTCGAACCTCATCACGCCCTTCATAGGCGACACCCGAAGCAATACTCGTTCACCAACCATGAAATCTACATCTCGCACCTTGCGATCCGCATAAGTCTTTTGCCTAGACTGAGCTGAACGCAATCTCTCCTGAATAGTCTTGACCTTATCCAAGGCCTCCTGAACTAAGTCTGTACCCAACAACCGAGCCTCTCCCGGTTCAAACCATCCAACCGGTGATCGACATCGCCTACCATACAACGCCTCATACGGAGCCATCTGGATGCTAGATTGGTAACTGTTATTGTAGGCGAACTCTGCTAATGGTAGAAACCGATCCCACGAGCCTCCGAAATCAATAACACAGGCTCGAAGCATGTCCTCAAGAATCTGAATAGTCCTCTCGGACTGGCCATCCGTCTGAGGATGAAATGCTGTACTCAACTGAACCTGGGTGCCTAACTCCTGCTGGACCGCTCTCCAGAACCGCGAGGTAAACTGCATACCCCGATCAGAGATAATAGATACTGGTACTCCATGGAGACGAACAATCTCCCTAATGTAAACCTCCGCTAACCTCTCCGATGAGTAGGAGACAGATACTGGAATAAAGTGTGCTGACTTGGTCAGCCTATCAACAATGACCCAAATAGCATCAAATTTCCTCCGAGTCAAAGGAAGTCCGGTAACGAAATCCATAGTGATCCGCTCCCATTTCCACTCGGGAATTTCAATCCTCTGGAATACACCACCAGGTCTCTGGTGCTCATATTTCACCTGCCGACAATTTAGACACCGAGCGACATACGCAACGATATCTTTCTTCATTCTGCGCCACCAATAGTGTTGCCGTAAGTCTTGGTACATCTTCGCGGCGCCTGGGTGAATAGAATACCGCAAACTGTGGGCCTCCGCTAAGATTAACTCTCGAATCCCTTCGACATTGGGCACACAAACTCGACCCTGCAATTTCAATACCCCATCATCATCTAGATTTACCTGTGTGGCACCTCCTTGCTGTATCGTATCTCTCAACTCACGCAAATGAGGATCATCAAATTGCCTCTCAGGGATACGCTCTAATAAAGAAGAACGAGCGACCGTGCAGGCTAACACCCTGCTAGGCTCAGAAATGTCTAATCTCACAAACCGGTTGGCCAATGCCTGGACATCTATAGCTAATGGTCTCTGACTGACCGGAATATATGCAAGACTACCCATGCTGGCAGACTTTCTACTCAATGCATCGGCCACCACATTAGCCTTACCTAGGTGATATAAAATAGTAACATCATAGTCTTTTAGCAACTCTAGCCACCTTCTCTGCCTCATATTCAACTCTTTCTGCTTAAACAAATACTGAAGACTCTTATGATCGGTGTACACTTCACATGCTACACCATACAAATAATGCCTCCAGATCTTCAATGCGTGAATAATCGCCGCCAATTCTAGATCATGCACCGGATAGTTCTTCTCATGAATCTTCAACTGCCTCGAAGCATAGGCAATAACCTTGCCATCCTGCATTAACACTGCACCAAGCCCAATACGGGAAGCATCACAATAAATAGTATAAGGTCCCGTACCTGTGGGTAAAACCAATACCGGTGTTGTGGTCAAGGTTGTCTTGAGCTTTTGAAAGCTCGCCTCACATTCATCGGACCATTCAAATTGAACACCCTTCTGGGTCAATCTGGTCGGTGGGGTTGCAATAGAAGAAAATCCTTCTACGAATCGGCGGTAATAACCCGCTAACCCCAAGAAACTCCGAATATCTGTGGCTGATGTCGGTCTAGGCCAGCTCTTGACTGCCTCAGTTTTCTTCGGATCAACCTGAATACATGCTGCCGTCACAATATGACCCAGGAATGCAACCGAACTTAGCCAAAATTCACACTTTGAAAATTTTGCATATAGCTGGCTATCTCTCAGAGTCTGTAAGGCCACTCTGAGATGTTGCGCATGCTCCTCCTGACCGCGGGAATATATTAATATGTCATCAATGAAGACTATTACAAACAAGTCTAAATAAGGCCGGAACACCCGATTCATTAATTCCATAAAAGCTGCTGGAGCATTTGTCAACCCAAAAGACATGACCAGAAATTCATAATGTCCATACCGAGTGCGGAACGCGGTCTTAGGGACATCGGATGCCCTAATCTTCAGCTGATGATAGCCAGATCTCAAATCTATCTTTGAAAATACCTTGGCACCCTGAAGCCGGTCAAATAAATCATCAATTCGCGGAAGTGGATATTTATTTTTGATAGTCACCTTGTTTAACCGTCGATAGTCAATGCACATTCTCATCGAACCATCTTTCTTCTTTACAAATAATACTGGTGCACCCCACGGCGAAACACTGGGCCTAATGAAACCCTTTTCAAGTAAATCCTGCAATTGTTCCTTCAATTCTTTTAACTCCGGCGGAGCCATACGGTATGGGGGAATGGAAATGGGCTGAGTGCCTGGAGCCAAATCAATGCAAAAATCAATGTCCCTATCGGGCGGCATACCTGGCAAGTCTGAAGGAAATACTTCAGGAAATTCGCGAACCACAGGCACAGAGTCAATAGAAGGAACCTGAGCACTAGAATCACGGACATAGGCCAAATAAGCCAAGCATCCCTTTCCAACCATACGCTGAGCTTTAACATAAGAAATAACATTACGGCTAGTATGACCCTGAAATCCCTTTCCACTCTATATGAGGCGAATTCGGCAGAGCTAAAGTCACAGTCTTGGCATGGCAATCTAAAATAGCATGATAAGGAGATAGCCAATCCATGCCTAGTATAATATCGAAGTCCACCATATTTAGGAGTAATAAATCAGCACGGGTCTCGAGACCCTCAATTACTATAATACATGAACGATGAACTCGATCAACCACAATAGAGTCGCCTACTGGTGTAGACACATGAACAGGAACACTCAGTGGATCACTGGGCTGAATCAAGTATGGTGCAAAATAGGAAGACACATACGAATATGTAGACCCAGGGTCAAATAATGCTGATGCCTTTCTATCACAAACCAAAATAATACCTGTAATGACGGCATCGGAAGACTCAGCCTCTGGTCTGGCGGGAAGTGCATAACATCGGGGCTGTGCCCCACCACCCTGAGCAGTATCTCTAGGACGATCAGCTGCTGGCTGGTCTCTACCTCTATCGGTCTGAGCTCCACCTCTATGACCTCTACCTCCACCTCTATGTCCTCTACCCCCGCCTCTGGCTGGCTGGGCAGGCTGTGAGGGAACTGGGGCCTGAATCATGGCACGAGAACCCTGCTGGTGAGATCTGTCAGAAGCTCGAGGGCAATACCTTGCAATGTGCCTAAGATCACCGCACGTAAAACAAGCCCTCGACTGCTGAAAATGGCGAAGTGGTGGTGCACTGATAGGTTGCTGATCAGAGTAGCGTGGCTGAGAATTACGATCACCTGAAGCATCATGAGAAACCTGAAGAGCTGACTGATAAGGCCTAGGAGGATGGCCTCTATCAAAGGATTCTATGCTACCAGAGGAAGAACCACCAAATCTACCTGAATGACGAGGCCTCTTATCCGAAGAATAACCGCCTCCCCTAGCAAGAGCCATCTCAACTCTGCGTGCTGCATTGGCTGCCTCCTGAAATGATATGTCACTCCCCACGCCCATAGCCATCTGGAGTCTAATCGGCTGATTGAGCCCATCTATAAATCTGCGGACCCTCTCCCGCTCCGTGGGAAGTATCACCACTGCATGACGAGCCAAGTCAATAAATCTCGTCTCATACCGTGTAACTGTCATAGTGCCCTGATGGAGGCGCTCAAACTGCCTCCGAAGTACATCCCTCTGAGTAGCAGGGAGAAACTTCTCCATAAATAGTTCCGCAAACTGGTCCCATGATAGAGCTGGGGACCCCGCTGGTCGAGTCAGGCAATAATCTCTCCACCAAGTCTTGGCGGATCCTGCAAGTCTGAAGGTACAGAAATCAACTCCGTTTGTCTCCACGATCCCCATAGTCTTGAGAATCTCATGACAACTGAATAAAAAGTCCTGAGGATCCTCTGATGCGGCTCCACTGAATGTAGTGGTAAATAGCTTGGAGAACCGATCAAGCCTCCATAACGAATCGAAAGTCATGGCCGCTCCATCGCCGGCATAAGCTGTGGTACCTGACTGAGTGGCCACAGCTGGCTGAATTACTCTGGTGCCTGAGGCTGAGGAGCTACTGGCTCCGGAGTATGAGCAATAGGAGTCCGGGCCCCTCCTCCAGCCTGAGAAGTGGCTGGGGCAACTGATAATAAACCCGCTCTGGCAATGCTATCCATAAATCCCGCTATTCTGACCAAAGCATCCCGGAGATCCGGGGTAATCAAAGCCTCTCCCGGGACCTGAGCTGGGCCCACTGGAGCTGCTGGAACCGGAACCTCCTCTTCAATCTCAATATGAGGCTCCACCTCTGGGGTAGCTGCCTGAGGCCTGAGCTCTACCCCTACCACGGCCTCTGATACGGCCTCGACCCCTGCCCCTCACAGGAGCTGTCTGGGGCTCAGGCTGCTGGTCAGCGGACGAAGAAGTGCGTGTCCTTACCATCTCGAAAGGACAGAATAGAAATTCAATCGGTAATTGAGGATCAAGTAGCACGACAAGAAAGAACAAATGAGAGACTTTTTCCTAACTCAATAGACTCTGAAGGACAAGTACAGACGTCTCCGTACCTACCTCTCAAACTCTACTAAGGTTGTTCGTGAGTTGCGAGACCTATGCAACCTAGTGCTCTGATACCAACTTGTCACGACCCGGATTTCCCACCATCGGGGTCATGATGGCGCCTACTAAATTGTCACGACCCGGATTTCCCAACATCGGGGTCATGATGGCGCCTACTAAATGGAAGCTAGGCAAGCCAAATATTAATTACATCTCCATTAATTACTAATTTCTTATTAACAACATAAAAATTACAGCGGAAGACTTAGTCAAATGTGATAAAGAAAAATCCAAATCTGATATACTACCCAAGATTGGTGTCACAATACTCACGAACTTCTAAGAATAATACACATAATTGTCTGAAAGAAAATACAAGCCGTTTATCTCGATTACATGAGATAACAGAATGAAAAGCATAGATAGAAGAGACAACGGGTCCTGCGGACGCCTGCAAGGCTACCTCGTAGTCTCAGTAGTCGAAAAATCCACAAGTCTCTACTGTCGCTGCTGCTGTCCGTAACCTGTATCTGCGCAAAAAGAGCGCAGAGTGTAGTATCAGCACAACCGACCCAATGTGCTGGTAAGTGCCTGGCCTATCCCAGCGAACTAGTGACAAGGCTAAGGCCAGTCACCCACCTAAACCTGTACATTGCAATATAGATATATATATGTATATATACGATACATTTATAAAGAAATACTCTGCTCTAAAATAACAGTCAATAACTCAAGTTATCCGGAATAATCAAATCAACAGAATAAACCTTACTTTCTTGTCTCAATTTCCTCTTTCATTTCATGTCTCGTGGTAGGCGTACCACCCGCTCCCAACTATCACATTAATTATCTCTTGTGGTAGGCGTACCACCCGCTCCCAATTGTCAATAATTATATATCGTGGTAGGCGTACCACCCGCTCCCAATGATATTAATAATTATATCTTGTGGTAGGCGTACCACCCGCTCCCAAATATATCAATAATTATATCTCGTGGTAGGCGTACCACCCGCTCCCAATTATATCAATAATTATATCTTGTGGTAGGCGTACCACCCGCTCCCAAATATATCAATAATTATATCTCGTGGTAGGCGTACCACCCGCTCCCAATTATATCAATAATTATATCTTGTGGTAGGCGTACCACCCGCTCCCAAATATATCAATAATTATATATGTTACCGGCATTTAGCCAATAATCTCTATGTCAACAATATTTATAATTAAATTCATATCCCTACAAGCTAGGATAGAACAAACACTTACCTCGGAAGTTTACGAATGATTTAATCCGTGGCAATGCCCTTTCCTTTCGAATTTGACTCCAATCCAATTGTATCTATACACAATTGATTTAATATCATCAATTCTACTCAACAAACTAATTCTTAAGACCAAATACCACTTTTACAACATTCTGCCATGAATAGTGAATTTCAACCCCGGGCCCACATGGTCGGAATTCGGGGTTAGTACCAAAATCCGGTTACCCATCCCCCACGAGTTCATGTATATGATTTGTTTCAAAATCGGACCTCAATTCGAGGTCCAATTCCCCAATTTATGAAAAACCCTATTTTCTAACAAAAACAAGAATTTTACCATGAAAATCTTTGATTTCTTATGAAAAACATGTTTAATGATGTTAGGAATTGAAAGAATTAAGTAAAAAGTGACTTACAATCGTTTTGATGAAGAAGAAATCCTTGAAGAGTCGCAAATGGGTGTTTTGGTTTTGTGAAAAATGAAGAAATGATTGAAATTCGTGTTTTTCAGGTCTCTGTGTTCGCATTTGCGAACATGGGTTCGCAATTGCGAACCCCGACCAATTTCTGGAGTTTGAAAAATAAGTTAAGGGTGGGAAGTTCGCATTTGCGAACTTTTCTTCGCATTTGCGAAGCCAAGGCAAAATTGGGAAGTTCGCATTTGCGAACTATTGTTCGCAATTGCGAACACAAGCTAAATATGGGGAGGTTCGCATTTGCGAACTATTGTTCGCATTTGCGAACCCATGCGGAATAGTGGCCAGTTCGCATTTGCGAACCATAGCTCGCATTTGCGAGCACAGGCACAGAAAGGTCAAGTTCGCATTTGCGAACTATTGTTCGCATTTGCGAACACAGACACAATAGGGGGGAGTTCGCATTTGCGAACTATTGTTCGCATTTGCGAACTCTGCGGAATAGTGGGGAGTTCGCATTTGCGAACTATTGTTCGCATTTGCGAACTCTGCAGACCAGTTGCAGACAGCAACTTCTAACATGAAAAATTGATCTCGTGGCCTATCCAAAGTTCACCCGAGCCCTCGGGGCTCCAAACCAAATATGCACATAACCTCAAAAACACATTATGAACTTGTTCGTGCGATCACGTCGCCAATATCACCTCGTTTTCATCAAATCAAGCCTCAAATGCATGATTTTCATACCTTTAGTTTTCAAAACTTTCAAACTTGGGACTCAAGGTCCAAAACATCTCAAACGACATCCAAATGTCACCAAACTTTACAGAAATCACATATATAATATTTAAGACTTGTACCGGGCGTCGGAACCAAAATACGAGCCCGATACCAAGGTCAATTAATTTATTTCCTTTAATAATTGCATCAAAAACAATTTCACATAAAAATTCATAACTCGGGCTCTAGGCCTCGGAATTCGACTCCGGACGCATGTCCAAGTCCCATATTTTCCTACGGACCTCTCGGGACCATCAAATCTCGGGTCCGGATCCGTTTACCAAAAATGTTGACCGAAGTCAACCATATCAATATTAATATCATTTTTATCCAAATTTCTCATAGAATTCATATTTTCTATCACAAATCTTTCCGGCTACATGCTCGGATCGTGCACATAAATCGAGGCAACATAGAATGAGGTTTTCAAGGCCTCAGAAGCTCGAAATGATTAATTAAATAAGTGATGACCCTTTGGGTCGTCACAATCTCCACCTCTAAAACAACCGTTCGTCCTCGAACGGACAAAAGAAGAAGTACCTGAGTCAGGAAACAAGTGTGGGTAGCGGCTCCGCATATCAGACTCGGACTCCCAGGTTGATGCCTCAGGAGGCTGACCTCTCCACTAAACACGCACGGAAGGATAACTCTTCGACCTCAACTGTCGAACCTGCCGGTCTGGAATGGCCACCGGCTCCTCCTCGTAAGATAGATCATTGTCCAATTGGACAGTACTGAAGTCTAACACATGTGTGGGATCGCCGTGGTATCTCCGAAGCATAGATACGTGAAAAACTGGATGCACGGCTGATAAGCTAGGCGGCAAAGCTAATCTGTAAGCCACCCCTCCCACTCTGTCTAGAATCTCAAATGGGCCAATATACCTAGGGCTGAGCTTGCCCTTCTTCCCAAACCTCATCACGCCCTTCATAGGCGACACTCGGAGCAATACTCGTTCACCAACCATGAAATCTACATCTCGAACCTTACGATCCGCATAAGTCTTTTGCCTAGACTGAGCTGAACGCAATCTCTCCTGAATAGTCTTGACCTTATCTAAGGCCTCCTGAACTAAGTCTGTACCCAACAACCGAGCCTCTCCCGGTTCAAACCATCCAACCGGTGATCGACATCGCCTACCATACAACGCCTCATACGGAGCCATCTGGATGCTAGATTGGTAGCTGTTATTGTAGGCGAACTCTGCTAATGGTAGAAAATGATCCCACGAGCCTCCGAAATCAATAACACAGGCTCGAAGCATGTCCTCGAGAATCTGAATAGTCCTCTCGGACTGGCCATCCGTCTGAGGATGAAATGCTGTACTCAACTGAACCTGGGTGCCTAACTCCCGCTGGACCGCTCTCCAGAACCGCGAGGTAAACTGCGTACCCCGATCAGAGATAATAGATACCGGCACCCCATGGAGACGAACAATCTCCCTAATGTAAACCTCCGCTAACCTCTCCGACGAGTAGGAGACAGATACTGGAATAAAGTGTGCTGACTTGGTCAGCCTATCAACAATGACCCAAATAGCATCAAATTTCCTCCGAGTCAAAGGAAGTCCAGTAACGAAGTCCATAGTGATCCGCTCCCATTTCCACTCGGGAATTTCAATCCTCCGGAATACACCACCAGGTCTCTGGTGCTCATATTTCACCTGCTGACAATTTAGACACCGAGCGACATACGCAACGATATCTTTCTTCATTCTGCGCCACCAATAGTGTTGCCGTAAGTCCTGGTACATCTTCGCGGCGTCTGGGTGAATAGAATACCGTGAACTGTGGGCCTCTGCTAAGATCAACTCTCGAATCCCTTCGACATTAGGTACACAAACTCGACCCCTGCAATTTCAATATCCCATCATCATCTAAACTTACCCGTGTGGCACCTCCCCGCTGTACTGTATCTCTCAACTCACGCAAATGAGGATCATCAAATTGCTTCTCACGGATACGCTCTAATAAGGAAGAACGAGCGACCGTGCAGGCTAACACTCTGCTAGGCTCAGAAATGTCTAGTCTCACGAACCGGTTGGCTAAGGCCTGGACATCTAAAGCTAATGGTCTCTGATTGACCGGAATATATGCAAGACTACCCATGCTGGCAGACTTTCTACTCAATGCATCGGCCACCACATTGGCCTTACCTGGGTGATATAAAATAGTAACATCATAGTCTTTTAGCAACTCTAGCCACCTTCTCTGCCTCATATTCAACTCTTTCTGCTTAAACAAATACCGAAGACTCTTATGATCGGTGTATACTTCACATGCTACACCATACAAATAATGCCTCCAGATCTTCAATGCGTGAATAATCGCCGCCAATTCTAGATCATGCACTGGATAGTTCTTTTCATGACTCTTCAACTGCCTCGAAGCATAGGCAATTACCTTGCCATCCTGCATTAACACCGCACCAAGCCCAATATGGGAAGCATCACAATAAACAGTATAAGGTCCCGTACCTGTGGGTAAAACCAATACCGGTGTCGTGGTCAAGGTTGTCTTGAGCTTTTGAAAGCTCGCCTCACATTCATCGGACCATTCAAATTGAACACCCTTCTGGGTCAATCTGGTCAGTGGGGTTGCAATAGACGAAAATCCTTCTACGAATCGGCGATAATAGCCCGCTAACCCCAAGAAACTCCGAATATCTACGGCTGATGTCGGTCTAGGCCAGCTCTTGACTGCCTCAATTTTCTTCGGATCAACCTGAATACCTGCTGCCGTCACAATATGACCCAGGAATGCAACTGAACTTAGCCAAAATTCACACTTTGAAAATTTTGCATATAGCTGGCTATCTTTCAGAGTCTGTAAGGCCACTCTGAGATGTTGCGCATGCTCCTCCTAACTGCAGGAGTAGGTCAATATGGAAACAATGAAGACTACAACGAACAAGTCTAAATAAGGCACGAACACCTCATGCGTATGCACATATTCATGACTCTGAAGTCTGGCCATAAGAGTTGTTCTTAAATTACAACATTGTCAATTAACCCTGTTATCAAATACCTTATTCTACAAATCCCACTTTACTCAGAATGAGGTATCGTGACCTCGTGATTATTTTCCCGAATTAATGCGTCATATTTATCCTTACCCGGTGCTCGTCTCAAGGGCTAAGCTCAACGGTTTCAAAATAGAAATGGCTAAATATGAACAGAAACTATACAAGAATTGTCAAATAGTCCTAACGGGCATGACTCTTATTTACGAATGCAATACGAAAATATTAATTTCATAAAAGAAGAATTTTAAACACATAAACTCTTACTACCAGGACCCGGTCCTCATATGATATCCACCGCAGCTTGAAGCTCGGCTTAGAAATATTTCACATTATGCCAAAAATTGGAGGATCTCATCCTCAACTCTGAATCACGGTGCTTGCACATCATATCATCTGAAATTTTTCATTTCCTTTCTTTCTTCCTTTCAATAATTGTCCGTCAAAGATAATCACGACATAAAATAAGCCCTCATACTGATAGGGAGCACAATTAACGATTAAAATTAGTTATCCCGAAAATTATATCAAAACCCACTGTAATAAGTAATATAAAGTCACTCTTAGCCTCATGGATATTTTAGTGACTAACACCTAATAATAGGGATGTCTATCCTCATGTAATATCTCAACGTGAGTATTTCCCTAAGTAGGTTTGATGATTACGATACTCGCTCATGAATGGAGCATGTTAAAAGGACTCGCCTAAATTTTCTTTCAAAAACCAAATTAAATTAAGGGAAAAATTATTCTGTCTATAATAATCCTGAATTATACGTGTGATGACCACATTTGGTGTAGTGACCTCCCTCATATCATAAAAATTATATCAATGGTCGGGTCTCCACCTCTAGGATTTTCACCTCCACCTCTAACATCATAACCTCTACATCTGGCTGGCCAGGTAGGATAATTATTAACTGCAATGGAGCGTGTAGCCTGAGTGCTTTCCTAAAATTGTATTTCTCCAATATTCCACATTCACAGCAATTCCTTTAAGGATCAGTTAACTTATTGCTCATGGCAATATATATTCGGACACAGTCATTGTGACCTGGTACAACCGTTCAGATCGCACATACCACATATTGCAGAGAATCTCGGGGTGACGTCTTCATAACATTTTCTAAAAATAGAGTTTAGTAGATAGCGCTGCATTGGCCGGCTTGCCCTCTTGGTAATCTTGTCACAAACATTGATGGCCAATTTCCTCTTTTGCTATGTTGGCTTAACACTGTTGAGCTACCCCGTTTACTCACAAACTATTCGTTATTCTTCTGGGGCGATTTCTTACCCCATGAAATGAACCAACCTTAAATATGTATAAATTATTTAGAGGACCTTTCTATACCATATATATATAGTCCAATAACTCACCATATTTGTCCTTCACAACTCCAACACATCGACCGGACGTCAAGGTCCGTTGAAACCCAACACGATTTATTAGGTGATCTCCTGATATAATTGCATCTTCCGTTGGGACCATAACTGATGTGGTAAATACATTATCTTCCCACTATTTCTGTGTGCCTTCTGTAGCACGGTAAAATGAACTCCTCGCATTCGACTATTCCCACTTTCTGTAATTCCTCATAAGAACTGTCAAGCACAATCTCGTGGGTTCTCAAAAGATGCACCGCTGAAGGTGGCAGCGAAGACTTTGGTGAAACCTATCTGTCCTCCATAAAACTTTTGAAGGCATAGTTGATCTATCACCAGCCTGTGCCATTGTTCGGCTGGATAAGCAGTACGTGACTACGCCATTCGTGGGAAGACAAGAGTGGAAATTTGACTTAACACTTTGAAGAACAAATTCGCACGATAAGAAAGAACAAATAAGAGACTCTTTCCTAACTCAATAGACTCTGGAGGACAAGTACAGACGTCTCCGTACCTACCTCTCAAACTCTACTAAGCTTGTTCGTGAGTGGTGAGACCTATGTAACCTAGAGCTCTGATACCAACTTGTCACGACCCGGATTTCCCAACATCGGGGTCATGATGGCGCCTACTAAATGGAAGCTAGGCAAGCCAAATATTAATTACATCTCCATTAATTACTAATTTCTTATTAACAACATAAAAATTACAGCGGAAGACTTAGTCAAATGTGATAAAGAAAAATCCAAATCTGATATACTACCCAAGATTGGTGTCACAATACTCACGAACTTCTAAGAATAATACACATAACGGTCTGAAAGAAAATACAAGCTGTTTATCTCGATTACATGAGATAACAGAATGAAAAGCATAGATAGAAGAGACAACAGGTCCTGCGGACGCCTGCAAGGCTACCTCGTAGTCTCGGTAGTCGAAAAATCCACAAGTCTCTATTGTCGCTGCTGCTGTCCGTAACCTGTATCTGCGCAAAAAGAGCGCAGAGTGTAGTATCAGCACAACCGACCCCATGTGCTGGTAAGTGCCTGGCCTATCCCAGCGAACTAGTGACAAGGCTAAGGCCGGTCACCCACCTAAACTTGTACAGTTGCAATATAGATATATATATGTATATATACGATACATTTATAAAGAAATACTCTGCTCTAAAATAACAGTCAATAACTCAAGTTATCCGGAATAATCAAATCAACAGAATAAACCTTACTTTCTTGTCTCAATTTCCTCTTTCATTTCATGTCTCGTGGTAGGCGTACCACCCGCTCCCAACTATCACATTAATTATCTCTTGTGGTAGGCGTACCACCCGCTCCCAATTGTCAATAATTATATATCGTGGTAGGCGTACCACCCGCTCCCAATGATATCAATAATTATATCTTGTGGTAGGCGTACCACCCGCTCCCAAATATATCAATAATTATATCTCGTGGTAGGCGTACCACCCGCTCCCAATTATATCAATAATTATATCTTGTGGTAGGCGTACCACCCGCTCCCAAATATATCAATAATTATATCTCGTGGTAGGCGTACCACCCGCTCCCAATTATATCAATAATTATATCTTGTGGTAGGCGTACCACCCGCTCCCAAATATATCAATAATTATATATGTTACCGGCATTTAGCCAATAATCTCTATGTCAACAATATTTATAATTAAATTCATATCCCTACAAGCTAGGATAGAACAAACACTTACCTCGGAAGTTTACGAATGATTTAATCCGTGGCAATGCCCTTTCCTTTCGAATTTGACTCCAATCCAATTGTATCTATACACAATTGATTTAATATCATCAATTCTACTCAACAAACTAATTCTTAAGACCAAATACCACTTTTACAACATTCTGCCATGAATAGTGAATTTCAACCCCGGGCCCACATGGTCGGAATTCGGGGTTAGTACCAAAATCCGGTTACCCATCCCCCACGAGTTCATGTATATGATTTGTTTCAAAATCGGACCTCAATTCGAGGTCCAATTCCCCAATTTATGAAAAACCCTATTTTCTAACAAAAACAAGAATTTTACCATGAAAATCTTTGATTTCTTATGAAAAACATGTTTAATGATGTTAGGAATTGAAATAATTAAGTAAAAAGTGACTTACAATCGTTTTGATGAAGAAGAAATCCTTGAAGAGTCGCAAATGGGTGTTTTGGTTTTGTGAAAAATGAAGAAATGACTGAAATTCGTGTTTTTCAGGTCTCTGTGTTCGCATTTGCGAACATGGGTTCGCAATTGCGAACCCCGACCAATTTCCGGAGTTTGAAAAATAAGCTAAGGGTGGGAAGTTCGCATTTGCGAACTTTTCTTCGCATTTGCGAAGCCAAGGCAAAAGTGGGAAGTTCGCATTTGCGAACTATTGTTCGCAATTGCGAACACAGGCTAAATATGGGGAGGTTCGCATTTGCGAACTATTGTTCGCATTTGCGAACCCATGCGGAATAGTGGCCAGTTCGCATTTGCGAACCATAGCTCGCATTTGCGAGCACAAGCACAGAAAGGTCAAGTTCGCATTTGCGAACTATTGTTCGCATTTGCGAACACAGACACAATAGGGGGGAGTTCGCATTTGCGAACTATTGTTCGCATTTGCGAACTCTGCGGAATAGTGGGGAGTTCGCATTTGCGAACTATTGTTCGCATTTGCGAACTCTGCAGACCAGTTGCAGACAGCAACTTCTAACATGAAAAATTGATCTCGCGGCCTATCAAATCTTTACCCGAGCCTTCCGGGCTCCAAACCAAATATGCACATAACCTCAAAAACACATTATGAACTTGTTCGTGCGATCACGTCGCCAATATCACCTCGTTTTCATCAAATCAAGCCTCAAATGCATGATTTTCATACCTTTAGTTTTCAAAACTTTCAAACTTGGGACTCAAGGTCCAAAACATCTCAAACGACATCCAAATGTCACCAAACTTTACGGAAATCACATATATAATATTTAAGACTTGTACCGGGCGTCGGAACCAAAATACGAGCCCGATACCAAGGTCAATTAATTTATTTCCTTTAATAATTGCATCAAAAACAATTTCACATAAAAATTCATAACTCGGGCTCTAGGCCTCGGAATTCGACTCCGGACGCATGTCCAAGTCCCATATTTTCCTACGGACCTCTCGGGACCATCAAATCTCGGGTCCGGATCCGTTTACCAAAAATGTTGACCGAAGTCAACCATATCAATATTAATATCATTTTTATCCAAATTTCTCATAGAATTCATATTTTCTATCACAAATCTTTCCGGCTACATGCTCGGATCGTGCACATAAATCGAGGCAACATAGAATGAGGTTTTCAAGGCCTCAGAAGCTCGAAATGATTAATTAAATAAGTGATGACCCTTTGGGTCGTCACATAAATGGAAGCTAGGCAAGCCAAATATTAATTACATCTCCATTAATTACTAATTTCTTATTAACAACATAAAAATTACAGCGGAAGACTTAGTCAAATGTGATAAAGAAAATCCAAATCTGATATACTACCCAAGATTGGTGTCACAATACTCACGAACTTCTAAGAATAATACACATAACTGTCTGAAAGAAAATACAAGCTGTTTATCTCGATTATATGAGATAATAGAATGAAAAACATAGATAGAAGAGGCAACGGGTCCTGCGGACGCCTGCAAGGCTACCTCGTAGTCTCAGTAGTCGAAAAATCCACAAGTCGCTACTGTCGTTGCTGCTGTCCGTAACCTGTATCTGCGCAAAAGAGCGCAGAGTGTAGTATCAGCACAACCGACCCCATGTGCTGGTAAGTGCCTGGCCTATCCCAGCGAACTAGTGACAAGGCTAAGGCCAGTCACCCACCTAAACTTGTACAGTTGCAATATAGATATATATATGTATATATACGATACATTTATAAAGAAATACTCTGCTCTAAAATAACAGTCAATAACTCAAGTTATCCGGAATAATCAAATCAACAGAATAAACCTTACTTTCTTGTCTCAATTTCCTCTTTCATTTCATGTCTCGTGGTAGGCGTACCACCCGCTCCCAACTATCACATTAATTATCTCTTGTGGTAGGCGTACCACCCGCTCCCAATTATGAATAATTATATATCGTGGTAGGCGTACCACCCGCTCCCAATGATATCAATAATTATATCTTGTGGTAGGCGTACCACCCGCTCCCAAATATATCAATAATTATATCTCGTGGTAGGCGTACCACCCGCTCTCAATTATATCAATAATTATATCTTGTGGTAGGCGTACCACCCGCTCCCAAATATATCAATAATTATATCTCGTGGTAGGCGTACCACCCGCTCCCAATTATATCAATAATTATATCTTGTGGTAGGCGTACCACCCGCTCCCAAATATATCAATAATTATATCTCGTGGTAGGCGTACCACCCGCTCCCAATTATATCAATAATTATATCTTGTGGTAGGCGTACCACCCGCTCCCAAATATATCAATAATTATATCTCGTGGTAGGCGTACCACCCGATCCCAATTATATAGTATATATGTTACCGGCATTTAGCCAATAATCTCTATGTCAACAATATTTATAATTAAATTCATATCCCTACAAACTAGGATAGAACAAACACTTACCTCGAAAGTTTACGAATGATTTAATCCGTAGCAATGCCCTTTCCTTTCGAATTTGACTCCAATCCAATTGTATCTATACACAATTGATTTAATATCATCAATTCTACTCAACAAACTAATTCTTAAGACCAAATACCACTTTTACAACATTCTGCCATGAATAGTGAATTTCAACCCCGGGCCCACATGGTCGGAATTCGGGGTTAGTACCAAAATCCGGTTACCCATCCCCCACGAGTTCATGTATATGATTTGTTTCAAAATCGGACCTCAATTCGAGGTCCAATTCCCCAATTTATGAAAAACCCTATTTTCTAACAAAAACAAGAATTTTACCATGAAAATCTTTGATTTCTTATGAAAAACATGTTTAATGATGTTAGGAATTGAAAGAATTAAGTAAAAAGTGACTTACAATCGTTTTGATGAAGAAGAAATCCTTGAAGAGTCGCAAATGGGTGTTTTGGTTTTGTGAAAAATGAAGAAATGACTGAAATTCGTGTTTTTCAGGTCTCTGTGTTCGCATTTGCGAACATGGGTTCGCAATTGCGAACCCCGACCAATTTCCGGAGTTTGAAAAATAAGCTAAGGGTGGGAAGTTCGCATTTGCGAACATTTCTTCGCATTTGCGAAGCCAAGGCAAAAACTGGGAAGTTCGCATTTGCGAACTATTGTTCGCAATTGCGAACAAAGGCTAAATATGGGGAGGTTCGCATTTGCGAACTATTGTTCGCATTTGCGAACCCAGGCAGAATAGTGGCCAGTTCGCATTTGCGAACTATATCTCGCATTTGCGAACACAGGCACAATAGGGTCAAGTTCGCATTTGCGAACTATTGTTCGCATTTGCGAACACAGGCACAATAGGGGGAGTTCGCATTTGCGAACTATTGTTCGCATTTGCGAACTCCGCAGAATAGTGGGGAGTTCGCATTTGCGAACTATTGTTCGCATTTGCGAACTCTGCAGACCAGTTGCAGACAGCAACTTCTAACATGATAAATTGATCTCGTGGCCTATCCAAAGTTCACCCGAGCCCTCGGGGCTCCAAACCAAATATGCACATAACCTCAAAAACACATTATGAACTTGTTCGTGCGATCACATCGCCAATATCACCTCGTTTTCATCAAATCAAGCCTCAAATGCATGATTTTCATGCCTTTAGTTTTCAAAACTTTCAAACTTGGGACTCAAGGTCCAAAACATCTCAAACGACATCCAAATGTCATCAAACTTTACAGAAATCACATATATAATATTTAAGACTTGTACCGGGCGTCGGAACCAAAATACGAGCCCGATACCAAGGTCAATTAATTTATTTCCTTTAATAATTGTATCAAAAACAATTTCACATAAAAATTCATAACTTGGGCTCTAGGCCTCGAATTCGACTCCGGACGCATGTCCAAGTCCCATATTTTCCTACGGACCTCTCGGGACCATCCAATCTCGGGTCCGGATCCGTTTACCAAAAATGTTGACCGAAGTCAACCATATCAATATTAATATCATTTTTATCCAAATTTCTCATAGAATTCATATTTTCTATCACAAAATCTTTCCGAGCTACATGCTCGGATCGTGCACGTAAATCGAGGCAACATAGAACGAGGTTTTCAAGGCCTCAGAAGCTCGAAATTATTAATAAAATAAGTGATGACCCTTTGGGTCGTCACATTTCCCCTCCTCTTTCTCCCTCTTCTCCATTTCTTCTTCTTCTAAAATAATATAGAGATTGAGATTGCAATTTTGTTACGTACGAAATAGTAGGGCCCATGCTTTCCTATTTCTTTTCGGATTCAAAATCACATTCTTATTGTTTTACGACATAGAGCTACTGCCTTTTTGGTATGTAAGCAAAAGCAATCTAGGGTGAAGAGAAGCATAATCCCCTATCTCTTCTTCTGACTTTGATTCAAAGATTCAACTTTTAATACAAAGCTTCACCCTCAAATCTTAAATTGATTTGTAATTTTTTTGAAGAAATTTTGTAGATGAAGAGAAAATTTTGTAGTCAACATTTTTTTTCAACATAAATTATACTTTAATTATATTATAAATATAGTAATTTTGTAGATACTCTTAAAAATATTACAACTCTATACAATACTTAAACTAATTTGTAGTTTTTTTGAAGAAATTTTATAGACGAAGTGAAAATTTTACAGTCAATATTTTTTTTCAACATAGATTGTAGTTTAATTGTTGTATAAATGTAGTAACTTCATAGATACGATTAAAAACATTACAACTTTATACAATACTAAAATCGAGTTGTGTTTTTTTGTAGAAATTTTGTAGATTAGACCCATTTTTTAATGTACAATCAATTAATAGTAATTTTGTAGATACTCTTAAAAACAATACAGCTTTATACAATACTTAAACTAATTTGCAGTTTATTTGTAGTTTTTTTGAATAAATTTTGTAGATGAAGAGAAATTTGTAGTCAATATTTTATTTCAACATAGATTGTAGTTTAATTGTAGTATAATGTAGTAACTTTGTAGATACCCTTAAAAACACTACAACTTTATACAATACTAAAACTGATTTTTATTTTTTTATAGAATTTTTGTAGATGAGACCCATTTTTTATAATCAGGTTTTTTTCCATTCAATTGTAGCATGATTGAAATTTTGCATTCTCATGTGCCACAATGACATCAACTTCATAATCTCCAAATCTGCCATAATTATCACAATTCCCATTAAATTGTAGCATGATTGCGATTTTGGACATGATTTCTTGTTGTTGTTGATGTTTTTTTTATTTCTATATTGAGAGAAGAAAAGATGAAGAACTGATATATATGAGCGACATTTTGAGAGAAGAAACGACGAAAAACAGATTTTATCAACTTTGAGTTGTTGAAACTCGAAAATTTGAATTCTACAATTTGAATTTAGTTCGTCGAAGCTATTAGTAGTTGAATCTGTTCGTAGTTTTTGTAGCTGTTCATTCCTTTTTTTTTCGAGAATTTGAATTGTAATTTTGGAGAAGAATTCGCAGATGAAAAATCTCTTTTCCCTTTTAAAAATTGAATTTAATATAAAATCAATTAATACCAAGATTCTCTCCTTAATTTTAGCGCGTTTTTAGGAAATATTTCCCCCTTTTAATACCTAATAGACAATGGTATAAAAATTGTAGGTAAAATATAAACTAAACGGATAATTTACATATTACGTATATTTTTAATAATATAATTTTATATATGGTGTAGATAGAAAAAAAATCTCTGTACGGAAAGCAAGAAACATAAATTATAAAATTGAGGGAAAGTAAACCCACCTGTCGCACCCGTATGATACAAACCAAAGGATTCCTACGAAGGGTGAGGAGTAAAAAACTATCAAAGCTTTAAAAAGAGGAATCCAATTCTGAATGCAATGTTGTCCTTTGGTTGATATTTACTAGAAATGTAAGAAGTGGGCCTTTAAATGAAGTGTTAGGCTTATACAAGTGTATCACTACCGCCGACTCACTCTCTACTAAAGGATCACTCAATTAGAACACACTGTAACTAGCAGAAATCATTCACGACTCAGAGTAAAAACCTCCCCTTAATTGCTGAAGCTTCCTTGCTGGAACACTTGCTACTACACTGTGACAGAAGAAGAAAAGAATAAAAGGTGAAAATCCCATATCCCTTTTCCCTTTTCACTGTCTTTGTTCTAACCAGATCTATTTATCCACTTTCTACGTTCTTTTAGGCTGTTCTTTCAAGTAATTACTACTTAGGCTGCTCTTCTTATTAGAGTACTTTTTTTTTGTGATTAGTTGTTTTTGCTGGTATCTTGGATTTTTGTTTCTCTGTTCTGTTTTTGGATTTTTTTGGTTCTTTTCCTCTTGTTATTTTTGGTGGAAATCTGTTCATGAATGGAAAGCTTTTTGTTCTGTGATTAATTCTTGTTGTTTCCTGTTTTAAACCAGTTATAATATGATGGGTAGCTGGTGATTTGGAGAAAAGTTGAGACCTTTATGGTTCTTTCTTGCAATGGAGACACAGAATAATTTATCAGAAACCCTAGAGAAGGGTTCTGTGGAGTGCAAGCCATTTCAAAATGAAAACCTAGATGGTAAAACCCTAGACGAGGTTTCTGCTCTCAATAGATTAAGTGAGAGTTGTGCTGGTTCTAAGTTGGTCACGGACATACCGTTGAGTGAATGTGTTGATGTGCTCAAGAAGTTAGCAAATGAGGATGACAATGTTGAGTTAGAGCAGAAGGTACTTGATGGACGTGATAACGCTGATTTGGAGGGAGTTAAGAGTGAGAAGAAGCTTGAAAATGTGGATGATTACAACGATTTAGAGAGAGTTGAGGCTGAGAAGAAGTTTGCAGATGGGGATGAAAATTATGCGGGAGTTGATTATAAGGAGAAGCTAGTGGATGGGCAGGGCGGAGTTGAGAGTGAGAGGAATCTTGAAAATGTGGACAATTATAACGATCTAGAGGGGGTTGAGCTCGAGAACAGTTTCGGAGATGTAGATGATGCTATTGACTTAGAGGCTCTTGGCCTGGAGAATGAGGGTGTTGCTTTTGAGAATCTGATGGAAGGAGACACTTTGAAACATGAAACTCAGGCGTTGGGGTTGGGGTCGATAATGCCGGAGACTAACAAAACAAAATATGGTGATGTATTGGGTGCTGAATTTAATGAGTCTCTGCTTAATGGGGGTGAGGAGGTTGATATGGTTGATGCTGCAGAAACAATTTCAAATGTGCATGCAAATGGTTCTCCGAGAGAGGTACGATTCTCTGGAGATGGTATTTCTCTAACCGTGGATGTATTTGGTCCATTGGATGGTTTTTACCCAGTCCATAATTTGGATGGACAAGTGCTGGGCGATAGTGGTTCGGATTCCATGCTTTCCATGAAAAATGACAGCCCTATGGCTGTCAATGGAAATGAAGCAGAAGTAGATGCCAGTGATAATCCAGAACACAATTTTGCTGTGGCTGACTTGGTATCGGTAAAACTAAAGACTGACTTGTGGTGGCCGGGAATGATTTGTGATCCATCTACATCGAAGGATGCTGGGAAGTGTGATCATAGGGGCTTTTTGTTTGTCAAGTATTTTGGCAACACTACTTCTGGTTTGTGCCAGCCGTTCCAGTTGAAGCCCTTTCTAGATTATTTTGAACATATGTCTCGCCAGAATAAGTCTAGAAGCTTTTATGGTGCAATAGAGAAGGCTTTAGGCGAGATTGGTAGGCATGTAAAACAGAAGATGACCTGTCCTTGTTTTTCAAAAGAAAATCAAGTTGCTGCTCAAAATCTTTCAAAAGAAAAACATAATGTTTTTTCGGCATCTCAATTTGAGCCTGCAAACCTTCTCAACTTCATTAGATTACGTGCTTTGGATCTATGTAGCCCAGGTAGTATTGAGTTTACAGTCAATGAGAGTTACCTATCAGCCTTTAACTGTTCAATGGGTCATAAGCAATTGCCCGTCTATAAACTCAGACCAACAAATAATGCCAAAGATATCAATAATGGCCAGCTTTGTAGTGGTGATAGTGTCCTTAAGAGCTGTAAAAGTGATTCTGATGATCGTAAAACAACTGAGGTTGAGATGTCTGGCTCATTAGAATCTCCTAGAGGTATGGGGAGCATGATATCCTGTTCAGAAACTGCAAACAGAAGTGCTGGAGGAAAATCTGAAAAAGGATTTGAGTCGAGAGAACGGAAGAAGAGCAAGTACCTATCATATCCTTATGTGAACAACTGGAGCCATAAAAATTCACTTGGTCAGGAAGAAGATGAAACTGAAGATCATGAGGGAGTTTCTCCTGGTGGAATAAAGAGCCCCTCTAGTCCATCTATGGTCGCCACTCCAATTGTTAAATGCAGTAACTCCCTAAGGAAACCAAGAAAATCTGTTAATGTCAATGGCATTTGCCATAACAGTGTTGGGTTTGCCGCTGCTTCTTCTGCAGAAGTGCTCCAAGAGCTCCGTCTGACAGCTCTTGATTGCTTCTCTCCTAGTCAAAGTACGTCTTCTATTCCAATTAAGGAATTTTATTTAAGTTTTAGAATATTTAGAAATCCTGAAGTTGAAGTTCAGATGGATGAAATACATGAAGCGAGTTTAGGGTGTCACGAAACTTTCGAGTCTCCACTGGGTACAAATACATCCGATAATGAAGTAAAAGGACACCTTCCTCCTAGTGCTTTCCCCAAGAAGAGAGGTAAAAACAAAATTGAAGATACAAATGCAACTGCCCTTACTAGTTCTGTAGAAACAGGACCCGATACACTCAAAAAAGAATTAGTTGGCAAAAAGAAAAAGAAGACGGCAACTGCAGCTGTGATTCATAATGATATTGGGGTTTTGGGTGGACTACCAGACTTGAATGGAAATAATGCTGGCTTGTCAGTTGAAAATATGCAGGTTATAGGTCCTGCCCCTACTCAAGGTAAACTTGAACCTAAGAGGAGGAAGAGGAAGAAGGAAGAGTTGGTTTCTGAGATTGGGTTATTGGGTGGACTACCAGATTTAAATGGACAAGTCACCGATCCCAACTTGAAGGGGAAGGACTTTGCAGAATTGAGTTCAGTTACAATTCCAGATAAACCCAAGCGTAAGAGGAGGAGGAGAACCAGTAAATCTGCCATCGGGATACCCAATCCTAATAGAGATCATAATACCCTTCTGCTTAACTTTGGATCGGGTTCCCCAGTGCCTTCTAAAGAGTATATCACTGCCACATTTTCTAGGTTTGGTTCATTAGTGGAATCCAAAACGCAGTTTCTAGATGATTCCACTGCCCAGGTTGTCTTTGTAAATGATTGTGATGCTATAGAAGCCTTACAGAATTTACAAAGCAGAAACCCGTTTGGACCTGCCCTTGTCATTTATCGCCTCCGACATGTTTCAACTTCTAATAACACACAGATGTCACTGCTGCCCGCAGATGTACTCAAGCCCCCAGCTGCACTTTCTGGAGCTGTACCTTCAAATGGTGAAGGACCTGATCTTGTCGTCATAAAATAGAATCTGGAGGCAATGACAACAATGCTTGAGAAGGCTGGTGATAATATTTCTCCTGAGATGAGAGCCAAGCTGGAAAGTGAGGTGAAAGGCTTCTTGGAAAAGGTAAGCTCCATGGTTGGTTCTTCCTGGTCTTAGCTGATAATAAATGTAGTAGTTCCTTAGTTGACATTAACTGTGTATCTAATTAATTAGGATTTTTATGTGATGCTAGTGACTGCTGTTGAGAACATTGTTTGGTATTTCCAATGTTTTTTTCTTCTTCCTAAAAACTGTTGATTCTCAGTAGAACTTACTGGATGTTCTTACTGGATGTTCCTGTTACTGTTTTGTAATGTGGAGTTGTGTCTACTTGTAACTTTCAACGTAGCACTTTTTAGTAACTGAGACGGAGCATGGTACCACCAGTGGCAGAGTCAAGACTTCTGCTAAGGGGGTTCAAAAAATTTAAAGATATTGTAGCTAGTGGGAATTGAAACAATGACCTCATGTTAGTTTTTGAACCCCCTTGACCACTAACCCATGCTTTTGGGCTGTGTGAGGGGGATTCAAAACATAATATATAGAGACAAAAATCATATTGTGCCTTATATACACAGTGTAATTTTTCGGTGAAGGGGGTTCGGATGAACACCCTTGTGGCCCCTAAATCCGCCGCTGGGCACCACTCTGTGCTCCTCCAATGGCCTTTCCCTGGTTACCCTCCTAATCTGGAGGGAAGCTGTTACTTTCTTTACTTGAATGGTTGTTTAACAACTTTGTTTTTTCTCAATTTGCATGGACAAAGGATATGCAAGTATAAGAGTAGATCTGTATCAATTAATCAACCATGTCTGAATTCGGAAGTAGTTGGGAGTCATATGAGCCTTGTATGTCCATTCTACTCTATGCAGGCAGGTTATATCCCATTGAATTCAATGTTTAGAGGATTCACTGTATTATAGTCCGTATACTTTTAGGATGGTTATCTTTATTTTGCGTTTGAAGCCGTCTATGCTAGTTGTGGCGCTTACATACAGCAAGGTTAGACCTTCAGTGCTACAAATTCGCTTTTCGCCAGCCTGTTTAGGTTTTGTCGAAAAGTTGGTGATCCTTTAAACAGTGAACTTATGGTCACACAATTTTGGTTACACATTTTTTCTTTCTTAATCGATATTCTGAGTGCCTCCTAAACCCTATTGTGAAAACTGTATTTTGAATTGTGAACACTCTTTCAAGGTTTTCTTTTCATTAACCAAAGTTTGATTAGTCTCTAAACTCAAAATTGTGAACTTTCCAGAATATACACAACCTCTCAGTTAACATCTCACTATCGTGAACTCAACCACGTCTGTTTGATAGCTGCTTCTGGTTGTTTGTCCACGAACTTATCATTGATGAGAACAACTTCCTTTCTCCTCTTGCAGTCCGAGGACTCTCAATAGTTCTTCCTTGGTCTGCCATAACACGTAATGAGCAACCTATTTACCATAAAATTTAATTAAGAAGCACAAGGATCAGATTTATAGTTACTTCGCCAAGAGTGAAGCGAGTTGCGCTCTCTGCCACACAAACAAAAGAACCATCTGTCTGTTTCAGCATCACCTGCCAAGGCCCTGCATAATTTAAAACAAAGCTAAAGATTGTTGGTATTTCCATATTGGTACAGAGACACCACATACATAATATCTTACAAGTTAGACGCAGGTGTTGTTCTTGTCTTTTGTTTATTTGTTTATTTTGCAAGGTGGGGTTAATATTGCTATTTGACATATTCTCTGTTTACCAACTAAAAGATGGAGCAAGTCAATGCCCTGAAATCTGAATGATGAGTGATTAGCAGATACATTACCTATACCTCAGCCTCAATATCAGACAACAACATTGATGATTATTATATGAAACAAAAAGAGCTGGAATTCTTTTACTCTGACCCGATGCTAATTATCTCATTTCAAATACTTTAACTTTATTTACAGCATTTGAATTTTCTATAAAAGGAAACTATTCTTGATTTTGTAGAATTCCACAAATAACTATAACAGGCAAAGAGTTACATTTGACAGTATGTCGTCCTAATGTTCACAAACAAAGACAAGAATTGGAATAACGGGTTTCATTTTCTTCTCTCATCTCACTTTCAAATGAGAAAACTGCTCATAGGATCAGACATAATATGACCTGGAAATGGAATACATAAATTTGCAAGGGTCGGAAATATTTACAAGTATCCTCTTATATCTTATTGTTCTACTGGAGTAAACACCAAGAAAATAATCTGCACTCATATTTTGGTATCAGAAAGAAGGATATATAATTGAGAAACAAGAAGAGAAGTCGATAAAGAAATGATGAAATAGAAGTAACAGAAGACCTAAATAAACGTATAACCAGATGAACAAAATCTTACCAGGATATTGGCGGAAGAGAGCTCCACTGTAGTTCACAATATAAGGTGCCACTGCAACTGTCTTCCATTAGAAAAAGAAAAGAAAAAAAGAAATTATTCATATGGTATTACAACGTGGACAAAATACAGACAAAGATAAAACCAAGATTACAAACTTGTCACCTTTGAGTACTCTCTTGTTCGAATATAGAAAACTAGGATAAATTGAGAAAGAAATTGGAAATGCAATTCCTTGGGTGGGAAGCCAAAAATACCCAGGTCAGCGCTGCAATTTTGAATAAACTTATTGGTTAATCATACAATTGAGGGGGAAAAAAGCTAATAAAAAAATATTATTCAGAATTTAGTACCGCAAGGTGTCAAGCTCTAGATTGAAAAGGAGGCTAGGGGTTGACATAGCAATTTTTTCCTGAACATTGCCAATGCAATAGATGTCAATATCATCAACCATTGAATAAATGCATAAAAGAAATATTTATCTAAAGATACAATAAAATAAAACCTAAATACTAAGGTCACAATAATAATAAGCTAAGTAATTTGTGTATACCAGATTTCAATTTGTGATTATAGTGCTGGATTAATAACTGACTCTATAAATTAGAGCTATCAAAGCGGGCTTAGCCCAACTCAGCCCAGCCCAAGCCTTAGCCTTGTAGGCTTTTAAACTTGATGGGCTAAGACATGCTGGCCCACTATATGAATGTGCCTTAAAATGACCAGCCCAACCCAACCCTAAGAGGACCGCGGGCTAGGGTAGGGGCTTGCCCTTTAATTTTTTCTTTTTGGAAAAAAAAAAAAAAATTTGTTTAGATCCTTAAATATTTTTTCGTGCCGTAGTCGATTAATCATATAAACAATTTCTATTTGCTTAGAGGGTACAAAAAGCTTGATAGTTGATGAGGAATCTCGTAATTGAAATGCAAATTCTCTATATTTCTAACTATTCTTTTTTAAAGTTACATGAATATTTTCTTAATAATTTTATTTCATATTACTCAGATTCAGGGATTGTTTTAATAAGTTTATATCTCGAGCTTTTTTAAATTATGATTAGCGTCATTTGCTGATTTCATCATTATAGTCCATAAAAATTTTAAAAATCCTGAAATTTGCTAGTGGTGATTTTTTTTGTGTGTTTAAAATTGATCTTTTTCTATATCGGAGAGTAGTTTAAATATTAATAATATAGTAAAGTAATCCAAACTTATCATTTGTCACTTAAAAGTAATATTTCTTTTGAAAAAAGGTTATCATTGACCACCTAAAACTTTGCGAGTTCGTTATTAATAAAGCAAAAGAAAACCTAATTTTTATTATATTATATGCATGTCAAAAATTTAAATTCTGGTTCATGTGGAAGTGTAAATGGGCAATTTAGGGTTGGGGAATAGGATATAGTTTAGTGGTTTTTAGTTTTTTCTTTTGTTCAAATATTTAATAGTTAATTAATTTAAATAATTGATTTTTGTCCCACGAGCCGGCCGAGGCCTAGCCTCGGAAGCCTTAAGTGTCAGTAGGTTGACTTGGGCCAGGCTTATAAGCCTCAGCTTTAAATGGGCCAAAAAATTATTAGCCCAACCATACTCGGGCAGGGTTGAAATGACCTCACGGGCCAAGTTTATTTTGACAGACTCTGTAAATGATTACTTACCAGGCAGACTGCAAATTTACGTTCAAATCAAGCGAATGTTGTCTGTCTCTATTTTTGGCTACTTGCATTTACGTTGCAGCTTATGCAAGTGATTATGAATTTTCTTTCCTTAGCTTCTAGGGAAATCATTATTATTTAATACTACTCCCTAATCCCTATCGATGATGAAGCAAACAATGACAACTTGTAACATTCGAATTCTTGGGTTGACATACCAGAAATTAATTGAACATGTAACTAGGGGTGTTGATGGATATTCGAAAGACCGAATAATAACTCGCCGAATTCATTTATAGGTTTCTTTTTAAGAAATTCTAGATTATTATATAAATTTATAACCGTACCGGTAATTAGGGTAAGTTTTTTATTTTATAAAAATAAATTGAAACATTACCGAACCGTACTGAATAAATTTTACATGTGAAAAATATATTTATCTAGTAAGTTTAAAAATAATAATGCATTAAATTTTTCTTTGGGCCTTGGAATTATGAAAACTATTACTCCATCCGGTCCAAAATAAGTGATTTTTTGGCCTTTTTTTGTGGTTCAAAATAAGTGATTTTTTCGGATTTCAAGAATGACTTGATGATGTTTTTCCTACATTGTCCTTGGAGTAAATAGTATTGGAATATGTGTTAGGAGTGTTTATGTGAGATAGTAAGGTTAAAATGGTCAATTATATTGTTAATTAATGCTAAAAAGTGACTTTTTTAATATGTGTGAAAATATCCAAAAAATCACTTATTTTGGACCGGAGGGAGTACAATCCAACAAGTAATTAAACTCAAAATAATAATTCCTAAAATCCTATTACGCTACTTTTACTTAAACTAAGTTATTTCAAGTATCTTTATTAGTAAGACACAAAGTATTCTAGCGATTGTGAGTAACAAACTACAATCTATTGAATATGTTTCCTTTTATATAATTTAGATTTATCTTTTTGAATATTTTATCTTGTATAGACTTTATTCTTGACTTTCAATTTGGTTAGTATCTTTCCACTCGTGTGATTTATATTTTTTTTTTGCCTTGCTTGGTTTATTTTACGTTGTTGTAGAATAGTTGATGGATCTATACTCTAGTTATCTTTCATTTTTTTAAATTAATCTACATTTAAAAAATAAAAACATTTTAGAGTGTTTTGCTAAGTCCTATAACAGAATATATGTTATTGCATTCTACTTCTACTGATAAATTTCACATGTTAAAAAACACCAAAAATTAATCGAATTGTACGAAGACTGAAGAGAAACCGACATGATTGGGACAGATTCAAAAAGTCTACACTTTTAGTTATACATAATAGAATAACCAAAAATTGATATGGTACAAATTTTATAAAATACCAGTTGAATCAAACTATTGACACCCCTACCTATCAATAATAGAATAAAAGATAAAGTTGAGGAGGTATGTGAAGCTCACAGAAGAAATTTAGAAGCCATAGAAAATGAGTTTAGAGAGAAATAGAGTTGCATTTTAGAAGATTTTCAGCTTTCTTCAGCCCGAATTAGGAAATCAATGGCAAGCAGTTACTATTTCATAAGAGGAAAGTTATCCAGATACCAAAACTACTCGGTCAATTTCATATTTGTATAAATGTATGGCATGCCTTGAATTCGACAATGAAATTCTTAAGCCATATTTATAATGAAATTAGTTCTGTATGGAGCTCAGAACTTTGATTACCGATATGTGAATTTCTCCTGAAACAAATCTTGAACTTAAAATTGGAAAATTTTCCGTCCAAACTCCCCAGGTTACCTCCCACGAAAAATTTCGAATTTGGATTCCAAATTTACGGGTTAATGTGAGCTTTTTCATGCGATTACGCTTTTTTTTGAATAGGAATTTGTTATTTGATTAAAAAGAATTTTCTCAAAGTGTTTTATGTTAAGTTCGCGAATCATAATTCATAGAAGAAGGTGATACAAAGGGCAGAATTCAAGAAAATTCGCAATAAAAACAGGATAATATAAACGTCGTTAAAGATTGTGGAAGCAAGAAACATGGAAAACAAAGTGGGGAGTAAGGTTAAGGTAAAAGGAGGAGGACATGAAAAATCAGCGGTACAACAATATGGAAAGTAAAGACATAAAATATAGGAAATTTTACCACCTATAGAATATGTTAGTACCTTATTTATAACATATAAATACCTTTTTAAGATTTTACATGATATAATAACCTTTTTTATTTTGTAGCAAAAAATTTAAATTTAATACTTTCATATATTTAAGCCTTATTAGGTGGTACAAAATATTTTTCTTTCACCAATTTATGGTATAACTCTCATTTTTTTGTAAAATGACGCCGCTTAATACAGCTTAATACACCTAAATATAGATTCACCTTCCCATGATTTGCGCTGAAACGCTACTTTTTCCCCGCTTAATACAGCTTAATACACCTAAATACAGATCACGATTTACAGGAATCTTTATTTGTGCGGCGTCATTTCATGTTGTATTATTGAATACAATTCGTTTAATACACTATATACATCATAAAATAACGTAAAACATATCTATATCACGTAATATAGGAAAAGATTTCTATTTATTGCTAATTAGGTCTTAATGAATGCCTTTTGTGAAAAATTCTCTAAAATATATGTAAGTTTTTAGCCATTTTTCCCAAAGATGAACATAGTTCGCAATAGCGAGAAAGTGTTCTCTTTGAACAAATCTACTCGGATTAACTAGCCAAGATTTTGACAAATCACTTATGATCTAGTGGTACTTCTGAAACTCTATATCATTACTTTGAAAATATATTCCGTCTGTGATGCAATTGAGAATTGGCTCTAGCTTGCGAAGTTGGTACGAGAAGCTCAAAGGGTTGTACTTAGCCATTAGAGTCAATTAGTGATTAGTTTTAGAAGTTTTAGGGACGATCAGTTAGGTCCCTCCTTCGTTTCTTTAGTAAGTTTCATAAATTATAATTAGGCCAATAGATTTATTTCAATTAGATATTTTCAGTCCACGTCAGAGTTAGTTATAGGTTTTTGTCTTCTAGTGAATAGTAGCAACTATATTTATCATCAGAGCCTATCATCAAATTATCAGTTGAAAATATGTTTTTGCTTTTACCCTAATTTCTTGTTTTAGTTTTTCGTTCTCTTCTTCACTGTTTTATTGATGCTGCCATCAGTGGTATCATAGCAGCTCCTTGGCTCTATGGAAACTATAGCTGGAGAATCGAATGAGAGTTCATGGAGCAGGTACATAAAATGTCTGCCGATATGTCGAGCTTCATAGCTCGATAGCACCAACTTGAAGCCTTTCAAGTGCAGTCTTGCAAGAACCAAGATGAGGCCGTGAATGACCTACGATAGGTGCTCAATGAGATCGTACACCATGGTAGAAGACCAGAACGAGGAAAAGAATCAGATTCGAGAGAAGGTGAGTTGTATTCTCCTAGTGACTTTCCTTTTAATCTAGGAGAAATGGAAACATCTACTTCCATGGGAGGTAATGGTTCAGATGTGTCAAACACCTCACTCTTGAGTGGAGTCCAAACTTCAAGTGTCATACCTCTTGTTCGAAGCATTATTATAGGATTAAATTGGACTGCTCCTCGACCTAGTAGCCAAGCACCAATGAACCCTTACATACAGAACCCCAATCCACCAGTAAGATCCCACCTGCTATGCCCTCAACGCAAAGACCCTTATGTACTTACTTACCTCAACCTAGGAACCTTCTTGTTCAATCTCAACCTCCCATTGAACCAAATAGAACTCATTATACTCAGCCTTACCAATATTCCAACACACCTAACCGAGTTCAATACCCCTTTACCTCTTACAATCAGTCGTCACCCTACAGCTTACTAAGTACCAAACATTCACATAAATCCACCAATATACCACCAAATCCCTTATGAACCACCCCCTAATCTGCATCAGAACACACACAAAAATACCCATTGCAAATAGGGGTGGGCATCGATCGGTTCGGTTCGGTTTTGGAAATTATCGGTTTTGCCTATCGGTTATCGGTTTACAAATATGACAACCCGATAACCAAACCGATAAGATATTAGTTATCGGTTATCGACTTATTGGTTATTGATCCTTATCGGTTCGGTTATCGGTTTACCCGATAAGATAAAACTACAATTAAACTGAAATGTGCACGGTCATAGCAGTATTCAAAATCGACACCTAAATGATTGGAGGAGTAAAATGTTAGATCCATTTGTTCAATGACATAGCAATATTCAAAATGTTAGTTACGCAACTCATGGTCAAACACTCAAACTTCTATTTTGTTCAAAATGATTAATTAATGAAGGAAGCAAAAACGACGGCTCTCTTCACAGTTCACATACCCAAACATGAAGTAAAGCAAATATTAACAATTATTGTCTACTTACCTATTGATAAACAGCTTCCACAAGAAAAAGTTATTGTTTACTAGAGAAACTGCTAACTGCTAAGTACTAAGTAAAACAAAAGAGAGAAACTTAAGAGTGCTTCAACATAGAAAATAGAAAACTACAGCAGTACTGCTTTCAACTGAAGAGAGAACGACACAATAGAAATAACGACACAGCTGCTAGCCTGTTATAACGACATAGGCACTGCTATAACGACATAGCTGGCAGCTGCAATAAAAACTATAACGCCCATAATCCAAAAAAAGAAAGAGAAACACCATAACAATTTTAAAGCTGCTATATATGACATAGCTGAGTAGTGAGTACAACTACAGCTAACAACAAACATGTGAAATAGCTTCTTAGTTTCCACCAGCCATCATCACCTTCTTCATTCATTGCATATGAGCAAACAAAAATCTTGAGCCAAACTTACACGATGCGATTGAACTTGGAGTTAGGGGATGCGCCGACTGAAGAGTGAAGACTGAAGTTGGGGGGCTGCGCCGCTGCGGGAGAATGGGAAAACGAAAAGAGGAACTGAACTCTAAAGTTGGGGGCTACGCCGTCGCCGACTGGTTCTTGTTCTTGGAGTGAACTAACTAAACTAAAGAGAATACTGGAAGAGGCGACTGGCGAGGGAACATAACAGGGAATGAGGGAAGGGAAATAGGAAACTAGTAAAATAAAAGGGAACCCTATTATATAAGGGTAAATTCGTAAATTACTATATTCTTATTGGGTTATCGATTTTTACCCGATAACAAAAATATAAACCGAGACCGAACCGATAACCCAATAAAAAAAATTGTTTACCCCGTTACCGAACCGTTAACCCAATAACCCAATACCGATAACCCAATAAAGAATTAACGGTTCGGGTTATTGGTTTTACCTGATATATGCCCACCCCTAATTGCAAACTACAAATCACCAATCAAACCCCCACTGTACCAAATCCTCCTTTTACTAAATTTTCCAAAGTAGAATGCCCAAGGTTCAATCGTGAGGATCTAAGCACATGGTTGTATAAGGTGGAGCAGTTCTATTCTGAAGAAGAGATTATCATACAACTGAAGTTGAAACTAGTGTATATGCATCGGGAGGGTGATACCTTGCAGTGGCATTTTGGGTACATGAGGAGCAGAGGTCAGATGCCCTTTTCCCAAATGGGATGAGAATATTTGGGCATTATGTGGCAGTTTTGGGGTAGAATACACTGACCTTATGAATGAGATAATGAATGTAAAGCACACTAGAACTGTGAAGGAGTACCAACAACCCTTTGATAGTGTAATGAACATGGTGGACATAGCAACAAGACATGCAATCATTATCTTCCTCAACAATCTTAAACCAGAACTTAGTAACACTGTCAAGTAGGGAATCCTAGCAGCTTGCCCCAGGCTTACTATTTAGCTAGGTTGCAGAAAGTAAGCTTTGATGCTCAAAGTAGAGCAATCAGAAGTTTGAGTTCCTAAAGTAGATGATCTAGTGGAGCCAATCTTGGTCATTGGTAAACAGATAATAAATTAGGAATCAAAAGGCAACCTGTTGCCAAGATGGATAATAATAGAAGGAGGAGACTGACTCCTGCAGAGATGGATGAAAAAAGGGAAAGGGGGTTATGCTTTTTCTGTGATGAGAAATTACTCCTAGCCATAAATGTAAAGCCAAAAGACACATCTACTCTTTAGAGTTAGGACCTATAGAAGAACTGGAAGATACGGAAAGAGAGGAAGAGGAAACCTTAGACCCTGAAGAAGAACAAGAAGGAGTGGGACAAGAGATTCATGAAAATTGTGTCATATCCCTGCAAGCACTTAATGGCACACCAGGATTTCAAACACTCGGGTTTAGGGGTTTCACTGAACAAAAGCCATTGAATATTTTATTAATTGTCTTTTTCCCGCACCCGCGAGAGCGCGAGGGAGTTTTTCCAATTAAAGGACAATCGAAACGGGGTTAATTTATTTAATTTTTTTTTTCAGAGTCGCTGTCACGACCCGGTATTTTCCCCCAACATCGGGATCGTGATGGCGCCTACTCGTGGTAGCTAGGCAAGCCACTGTATTCATACTATCCTGTTTTTAACAAAATTTTAATTAAATAAATGCGGAATAACAAATCACACGGTGAAAATCATACCTGAAATCCTCTACCCAAGACGTGGAGTCACCAACTCACAAACTACTATGGAATACTACACATAAAAGTCTGAAAGAAATATAACATAATTCTGTTTGTCTCGGAACAATGAGACTACAGCTATTAACATAAATAAAGAAAGAGACGCCGGGCCTGCGGACGTCCGCAAGCTACCTCGGTCTCAAATGTGATCAACTCCCACGCAATCTATTTACTGCTGCTGCTGCTCCTGATCGTAACCTGGACCTGTGCAAAAACGCACAGAAGTGTAGCATCAGCACAACCGACCCCATGTGCTGGTAAGTGCCTGGCCTATCCCGGCGAAGTAGTGACAAGCCTAGGACCAGACACCCACGTAAACCTGTGCAATTCAATATATATATATGTACCACAAAATAACAAGAATTAATCAAGTATTGACACCATAAGGAATAGCTTAAAGAATTCAACAATTAACCACAGTTAATAATTTCACAATGAAACACAAAGTGTAATGTAAACACAAGTAATATCAATTCAAGAAATAGCAAACAGTTGCACGGCATCACCCTTCGTGCTTTTACTCTCATCCTCACCAAATAAACAAATAAAGTACACGGCATCACCCTTCGTGCTTTTACTCTCATCCTCACATCCATGGTACGACATGATCCTTCGTACATGGTTCAATAATAGGGCACGGCATGATCCTTCGTGCATAAATAAATAAATAAACATGGCACGGCATCACCCTTCGTGCATTATCACTCTTCCTCACCCAAGTAATAATCAAATAAGTTCACAAGGAAAACAATGTATAATGGAAACACAAGTAATATCAAGTCAAGAAATGGCAAACAATTGCACGGCATTACCCAAATAAAATATAATGGAAAAACAAGTAATATCAAGTCAAGAAATGGCAAACAATTGCACGGCATCACCCTTCGTGCTTTTACTCTCATCCTCACCAAATAAACAAATAAAGTACACGGCATCACCCTTCGTGCTTTTACTCTCATCCTCACATCCATAGTACGGCATGATCCTTCGTACATGGTTCAATAAAAGGGCACGGCATGATCCTTCGTGCATAAATAATAAAACATGGCACGGCATGATCCTTCGTGCATAATCAATAATAAACATGGCACGGCATGATCCTTCGTGCATAATCAATAATAAACATGGCACGACATCACCCTTCGTGCATTATCTCTCTTCCTCACTCAAATAACAATCACAGTTAAGGGCAAAGAAAGAAACAACAATTCATAAATCGTCCCATCAAGGGCAATTCAATAATT
This sequence comes from Nicotiana noctiflora, assembly GCA_032618575.1. NCBI lineage: Eukaryota > Viridiplantae > Streptophyta > Magnoliopsida > Solanales > Solanaceae > Nicotiana > Nicotiana noctiflora. The sequence goes on from JASVEL010000422.1 coordinate 59,334, forward strand.
ATCTTCACAACAAGTCCCAACAAGGGAGAACAATAACAATTCATCTGTAATATATCTCAAAATAATTATTTTCCAACGACTCACGGTCATACTAGACGCCAATGTATGGATGCTCGTCACCACAGCCCATACACCGCACTCGATCACATAACACATAACACATAATCCTATTCCCTCAAGCTAGGATAGAACAAACACTTACCTCGAATGTTTTTGAACAATCAAATCCGTGGAAATATCTTTTCTTTCAATTTGGCTCCAATCCAACCGTATCTATACACAATTGATTTAATATCATCAATTCTACTCAACAAACTAATTCTTAATACCAAATAACACTTTTTCAACATTCTGCCATGAATAGTAAATTTCAACCCCGGGCCCACATGGTCGGAATTCGGGGTTATGACTAAAATCCGGTTACCCATTCCCCCACGAGTTCATATATATGATTTGTTTCAAAATCGGACCTCAATTCGAGGTCCAATTCCCCAATTTATGAAAAACCCTATTCTCTAACAAAAACAAGAATTTTACCATGAAAACATTTGATTTCTAATGAAAAACATGTTTAATGATGTTAGGAATTGAAAGAATTAAGTAAAAAGTGACTTACAATCGATTTGATGAAGAAGAAATCCTTGAAGAGTCGCAAATGGGCGTTTTGGTTTTGTGAAAAATGAAGAAATGACTGAAATTCGTGTTTTTCAGGTCTCCGTGTTCGCATTTGCGAACATGGGTTCGCAATTGCGAACCCCGACCAATTTCTGGAGTTTGAAAAATAAGCTAAGGGTGGGAAGTTCGCATTTGCGAACATTTCCTCGCATTTGCGAAGCCAAGGCAAAACTGGGAAGTTCGCATTTGCGAACTATTGTTCGCAATTGCGAACACAAGCTAAATATGGGGAGGTTCGCATTTGCGAACTATTGTTCGCATTTGCGAACCCAGGCGGAATAGTGGCCAGTTCGCATTTGCGAACTATAGCTCGCATTTGCGAGCACAGGCACATAAGGGTCAAGTTCGCATTTGCGAACTATTGTTCGCATTTGCGAACAAGGGCACAATAGGGGGGAGTTCGCATTTGCGAACTATTGTTCGCATTTGCGAACTCTGCAGAATAGTGGGGAGTTCGCATTTGCGAACTATTGTTCGCATTTGCGAACTCTGCAGACCAGTTGCAGACAGGAACTTCTAACATGAAAAATTGATCTCGTGGCCTATCCAAAGTTCACCCGAGCCCTCGGGGCTCCAAACCAAATATGCACATAACCTCAAAAACACATTATGAACTTGTTCGTGCGATCACGTCGCCAATATCACTTCGTTTTCATCAAATCAAGCCTCAAATGCATGATTTTCATACCTTTAGTTTTCAAAACTTTCAAACTTGGGACTCAAGGTCCAAAACATCTCAAACGACATCCAAATGTCACCAAACTTTACAGAAATCACATATATAATATTTAAGACTTGTACCGGGCGTCGGAACCAAAATACGAGCCCGATACCAAGGTCAATTAATTTATTTCCTTTAATAATTGCATCAAAAACAATTTCACATAAAAATTCATAACTCGGGCTCTAGGCCTCGGAATTCGACTCCGGACGCATGTCCAAGTCCCATATTTTCCTACGGACCTCTCGGGACCATCAAATCTCGGGTCCGGATCCGTTTACCAAAAATGTTGACCGAAGTCAACCATATCAATATTAATATCATTTTTATCCAAATTTCTCATAGAATTCATATTTTCTATCACAAAATCTTTCCGGCTACATGCTCGGATCGTGCACATAAATCGAGGCAACATAGAATGAGGTTTTCAAGGCCTCAGAAGCTCGAAATTATTAATAAAATAAGTGATGACCCTTTGGGTCGTCACAATCTCCACCTCTAAAACAACCGTTCGTCCTCGAACGGACAAAAGAAAGAAGTACCGAGTCAGGAAACAAGTGTGGGTAACGGCTCCGCATATCAGACTCGGACTCCCAGGTCGATGCCTCAGGAGGCTGACCTCTCCACTGAACACGCACAGAAGGATAACTCTTCGACCTCAGCTGTCGAACCTGCCTGTCTGGAATGGCTACCGGCTCCTCTTCGTAAGATAGATCATTGTCCAATTGGACAGTACTGAAGTCTAACACATTTGTGGGATCGCCGTGGTATCTCCGAAGAATAGATACGTGAAAAACTGGATGCACGATTGATAACTATTATAATAAGCAAACTCTGCCAAAGGCAGGAATTGATCCCATCAGCATCTAAGGTGACCTGATTAGCACCTCCTCGCTGAACCGTGTCTCTAAGGTCACATAAATAGGAATCATTATATTGTTGTTCGCAGATACGCTCCAATAATGAAGAGCGAGCGATCGCACAAGCTAGTGCTCGACTAGGCTCAGAAATATCCAACCTCACAAATCGATTGGCCAAGGACTGAACATCCAAAGCAATTGGCCTCTGATTGACTGGAATATAAACAAGACTGCCCATACTGGCCGACTTCCTACTCAAAGCGTCAGCCACCACGTTTGCTTTTTCCCTGATGATATAAAAAGGTGACATCAAAATCTTTCTGCAATACCAGCCACCTTCTCTGCCTCAAATTCAACTCTTTTGTTTAAACAAATACCTGAAGACTCTTATGATCGGTGTATACTTCACATACTACACCATACAAATAATGCCTCCGGATCTTCAATGCGTGAATAATCGCCGCAAATTCTAGATCATGCACTGGGTAATTCTTTTCATCCATCTTCAACTGCCTCGAAGCATAGGCAATAACCTTGCCATCCTGCATTAACACTGCACCAAGCCCAATACGGAAAGCATCACAATAATCAGTATAAGGTCCCGCACTTGTGGGTAAAATCAATACCGGTGCTGTAGTCATGGCTGTCTTGAGCTTTTGAAAGCTCGCCTCACATTCATCCGACTATTCAAATTGAACACCTTTCTGTGTCAATCTGGTCAGTGGGGTTGCAATAGATGAAAACCCCTCGCCGATAATAACCCGCTAATCCCAAGAAACTCCAAATCTCTCTGGCTGATGTTAGTCTAGGTCAGTCCTTGACTGCCTCAATCTTCTTCGGATCAACCTGAATACCTGCTGCCGTCACAATATGACCCAGGAATGCAACTGAACTTAGCCAAAATTCACACTTCAACATTTTTGCATATAGTTGGCTATCTTTCAGAGTCTGCAAAGTCACTCTGAGATGTTGCGCATGCTCCTCATGACTGCAGAAGTATGTCAATATGGAAACAATGAAGACTACAACGAACAAGTCTAAATAAGGCACGAACACACTCATGCGTATGCACATATCCATGACTCTGAAGTCTGGCCATAAGAGTTATTCTTAAATTACAACATTGTCAATTAACCCTGTTATCAAATACCTTATTCTACAAATCCCACTTTACTCATAATGAGGTATGGTGACCTCGTGATTATTTTCCCGAATTAATGCGTCATATTTATCCTTACCTGGTGCTCGTCTCAAAGGCTAAGCTCAACGGTTTCAAAATAGAAATGGCTAATATGAATAGAAACTATACAAGAATTGTAAAATAGTCCTAACGGACATGACTCTTATTTACGAATGCGATACGAAAGTATTAATTCATAAAAGAAGAATTTTAAACACATAAACTCTTACTACCAGGACCCAGTCCTCATAGGATATTCACCGCAGCTTGAAGCTCGGCTTAGAAATATTTCACATTATGCCAAAAATTGGAGGATCTCATCCTCAACTCTGAATCACAGTGCTTGCACATCATAAAATCTGAAATTTTTCATTTCATTTCTTTCTTCCTTTCAATAATTGTCCGTCAAAGATAATCACGACATAAAATGAACCCCCATACCGATAGGGCACACAATTAACGATTAAAATTAGTTATTCCGAGAATTATATCAAAACATACTGTAATAAGTAATATAAAGTCACTCTTAGTCTCATGGATATTTAGTGACTAACACCTAATAATAGGGATGTCTATCCTCATGTAATATCTCAACGGGAGTATTTCCTTAAGTAGTATGATTACGATGCTCGCTCATGAATGGAGCATGTTAAAAGGACTCGCCTAAATTTTCTTTCAAAAACCAAATTAAATTAAGGGAAAAATTATTCTGTCTATAACAATCTGAATTATACGTGTGATGACCACATTTGGTGTAGTGACCTCCCTCATATCATAAAAATTATATCAATGGTCGGGTCTCCACCTCTAGGATTTTCACCTCCACCTCTAACATCATAACCTCTACATCTGGCTGGCCAGGTAGGATAATTATTAACTGCAATGGAGCGTGTAGCCTGAGTGCTTTCCTAAAATTGTATTTCTCCAATATTCCACATTCACAGCAATTCCTTTAAGGATCGGTTAACTTATTGCTCATGGCAATATATATTCGGACACAGTCATTGTGACCTGGTACAACCGTTCAGATCGCATATACTACATATTGCGGAGAATCTCGGGGTGACGTCTTCATAACATTTTCTAAAAATAGAGTTTAGTAGATAGCGTTGCATTGGCCGGCTTGCCCTCTTGGTAATCTTGTCACAAACATTGATGGCCAATTTCCTCTTTTGCTATGTTGGCTTAACACTGTTGAGCTACCCCGTTTACTCATATACTCTTCGTCATTCTCTGGGGGCGATCCTTACCCTATGAAAAGAACCAACCTTAAATATGTATAAATTATTTGGAGGACATTTCCATACCATATATATATACATTCCAATAACTCATCATATTTGTCCTTCACAACTCCAACACATCGACCGGACGTCAAGGTCCGTTGAAACCCAACACGATTTATTAGGTGATCTCCCGATATAATTGCGTCTTCCGTTGGGACCATAACTTGTGTGGTAAATACATTATCTTCCCACTACTTCTGTGTGCCTTCCGTAGCACAAGTAAAATGAACTCCTCGCATTCGACTATTCCCACGTTCTGTAATTCCTCATAAGAATTGTCAAGCACAATCTCGTGGGTTCTCAAAAGATGCACCGCTGAAGGTGGCAGCGAAGACTTTGGTGAAACCTATCTGTCCTCCGTAAAACTTTTGAAGGCATAGTTGATCTATCACCAGCCTGTGCCATTGTTCGGTTGGATAAGCGGTACGTGACTACGCCATTCGTGGGAAGACAAGAGTGGAAATTTAACTTAACACTTTGAAGAACAAATTCGCACGATAAGAAAGAACAATTGAGAGACTCTTTCCTAACTCAATAGACTCTGGAGGACAAGTACAGACGTCTCCGTACCTACCTCTCAAACTCTACTAAGCTTGTTCGTGAGTGGTGAGACCTATGTAACCTAGAGCTCCGATACCAACTTGTCACGACCCGGATTTTCCCCCAACATCGGGATCGTGATGGCGCCTACTCGTGGTAGCTAGGCAAGCCACTGTATTCATACTATCCCGTTTTTAACAAAATTTTAATTAAATAAATGCGGAATAACAAATCACACGGTGAAAATCATACTGAAATCCTCTACCCAAGACGTGGAGTCACCAACTCACAAACTACTATGGAATACTACACATAAAAGTCTGAAAGAAATATAACATAATTCTGTTTGTCTCGGAACAATGAGACTACAGCTATTAACATAAATAAAGAAAGAGACGCCGGGCCTGCGGACGTCTGCAAGCTACCTCGGTCTCAAATGTGATCAACTCCCACGCAATCTATTTACTGCTGCTGCTGCTCCTGATCGTAACCCGGACCTGTGCAAAAACGCACAGAAGTGTAGCATCAGCACAACCGACCCCATGTGCTGGTAAGTGCCTGGCCTATCCCGGCGAAGTAGTGACAAGCCTAGGACCAGACACCCATGTAAACCTGTGCAATTCAATATATATATATGTACCACAAAATAACAAGAATTAATCAAGTATTGACACCATAAGGAATATCTTAAAGAATTCAACAATTAACCACAATTAATAATTTCACAATGAAACACAAAGTGTAATGTAAACACAAGTAATATCAATTCAAGAAATAGCAAACAGTTGCACGGCATCACCCTTCGTGCTTTTACTCTCATCCTCACCAAATAAACAAATAAAGTACACGGCATCACCCTTCGTGCTTTTACTCTCATCCTCACATCCATGGTACGGCATGATCCTTCGTACATGGTTCAATAATAGGGCACGGCATGATCCTTCGTGCATAAATAAATAAATAAACATGGCACGGCATCACCCTTCGTGCATTATCACTCTTCCTCACCCAAGTAACAATCAAATAAGTTCACAAGGAAAACAATGTATAATGGAAACACAAGTAATATCAAGTCAAGAAATGGCAAACAATTGCACGGCATTACCCAAATAAAATATAATGGAAAAACAAGTAATATCAAGTCAAGAAATGGCAAACAATTGCACGGCATCACCCTTCGTGCTTTTACTCTCATCCTCACCAAATAAACAAATAAAGTACACGGCATCACCCTTCGTGCTTTTACTCTCATCCTCACATCCATAAGTACGGCATGATCCTTCGTACATGGTTCAATAATAGGGCACGGCATGATCCTTCGTGCATAAATAATAAAACATGGCACGGCATGATCCTTCGTGCATAATCAATAATAAACATGGCACGTCATGATCCTTCGTGCATAATCAATAATAAACATGGCACGGCATCACCCTTCGTGCATTATCTCTCTTCCTCACCCAAATAACAATCACAGTTAAGGGCAAAGAAAGAAACAACAATTCATAAATCGTCCCATCAAGGGCAATTAATAATTATCTTCACAACAAGTCCCAACAAGGGAGAACAATAACAATTCATCCTGTAATATATCTCAAAATAATTATTTTCCAACGACTCACGGTCATACTAGACGCCAGTGTATGGATGCTCGTCACCACAACCCATACACCGCACTCGATCACATAACACATAACACATAATCCTATTCCCTCAAGCTAGGATAGAACAAACACTTACCTCGAATGTTTATGAACAATCAAATCCGTGGAAATATCTTTTCTTTCAATTTGGCTCCAATCCAACCGTATCTATACACAATTGATTTAATATCATCAATTCTACTCAACAAACTAATTCTTAATACCAAATAACACTTTTTCAACATTCTGCCATGAATAGTAAATTTCAACCCCGGCCCACATGGTCGGAATTCGGGGTTATGACTAAAATCCGGTTACCCATTCCCCCACGAGTTCATATATATGATTTGTTTCAAAATCGGACCTCAATTCGAGGTCCAATTCCCCAATTTATGAAAAACCCTATTCTCTAACAAAAACAAGAATTTTACCATGAAAACATTTGATTTCTAATGAAAAACATGTTTAATGATGTTAGGAATTGAAAGAATTAAGTAAAAAGTGACTTACAATCGATTTGATGAAGAAGAAATCCTTGAAGAGTCGCAAATGGGCGTTTTGGTTTTGTGAAAAATGAAGAAATGACTGAAATTCGTGTTTTTCAGGTCTCTGTGTTCGCATTTGCGAACATGGGTTCGCAATTGCGAACCCCGACCAATTTCTGGAGTTTGAAAAATAAGCTAAGGGTGGGAAGTTCGCATTTGCGAACATTTCCTCGCATTTGCGAAGCCAAGGCAAAACTGGGAAGTTCGCATTTGCGAACTATTGTTCGCAATTGCGAACACAAGCTAAATATGGGGAGGTTCGCATTTGCGAACTATTGTTCGCATTTGCGAACCCAGGCGGAATAGTGGCCAGTTCGCATTTGCGAACTATAGCTCGCATTTGCGAGCACAGGCACAGAAAGGTCAAGTTCGCATTTGCGAACTATTGTTCGCATTTGCGAACACAGACACAATAGGGGGAGTTCGCATTTGCGAACTATTGTTCGCATTTGCGAACTCTGCAGAATAGTGGGGAGTTCGCATTTGCGAACTATTGTTCGCATTTGCGAACTCTGCAGACCAGGTGCTGACAGCAACTTCTAACATGAAAAATTGATCTCGTGGCCTATCCTAAGTTCACCCGAGCCCTCGGGGCTCCAAACCAAATATGCACATAACCTCAAAAACACATTATGAACTTGTTCGTGCGATCACGTCGCCAATATCACCTCGTTTTCATCAAATCAAGCCTCAAATGCATGATTTTCATACCTTTAGTTTTCAAAACTTTCAAACTTGGGACTCAAGGTCCAAAACATCTCAAACGACATCCAAATGTCACCAAACTTTACAGAAATCACATATATAATATTTAAGACTTGTACCGGGCGTCGGAACCAAAATACGAGCCCGATACCAAGGTCAATTAATTTATTTCCTTTAATAATTGCATCAAAAACAATTTCACATAAAAATTCATAACTCGGGCTCTAGGCCTCAGAATTCGACTCCGGACGCATGTCCAAGTCCCATATTTTCCTACGGACCTCTCGGGACCATCAAATCTCGAGTCCGGATCCGTTTACCAAAAATGTTGACCGAAGTCAACCATATCAATATTAATATCATTTTTATCCAAATTTCTCATAGAATTCATATTTTCTATCACAAAATCTTTCCGGCTACATGCTCGGATCGTGCACATAAATCGAGGCAACTTAGAATGAGGTTTTCAAGGCCTCAGAAGCTCGAAATTATTAATAAAATAAGTGATGACCCTTTGGGTCGTCACAGTCGCCACTTGAGAAAATAATGGTGTACCAAGTCACCGGTTTAATCTCGAACCGAGGAAATTTATGACTCTGTATTACAGTCTGCGAAACTAGAAACCTGGATAAGGAATTCTGTTAACCTGGGAGAAGGTGTTAGGCACTCCCGGATTCCGTGGTTCTAGCACGGTCGCTCAACTGCAATTTTTGCTTTTATCTGATTTCTATATATATTTTAACTATGTGCTATTATGTTCCACTTTCTCATTATAGAAGAATTGCGACGTCACGAAAACACATTTCGAGCCACACCGCAACTAGTACGCCTGTGACTTTAATGTATTTCAGTTTCGCCGAGAGTAAGATTTGGGTCACATAAATGCGCACCCGTATTTAGGAAAGTAATATTATTAAACACGCGCCTAAAGAGTCTACCGTCTCTGTTAACTTCGGGAAAGACCGTGAAATTTACTAAACGGTCCTTCCAAATCTAAAATTTTCATAACAATTATTTAAGGGCCCTGCAATTGTGTATTTAATGCGGCGAGGCTCATCTCATTCTTATTAACTAAGGTCAAACCTAAAGCAACTATATTTTCACTAAATTGATTTCAACTTCTTGTAAGACTAGGATTAGCAAGTGACTATAGTTTAGGCCTCTTAGAGGTTATTCGACAATATGGGAGATTGAATTGGGTCCGTAATGCTATGTTTGAATCATATGAATGAACAACTCTTAAATTTGAACCCGCAATTGTTACACTAGCGTATGCACAATTATATTACACTATTATTGATTGATCAACCTATATGCTGCATTAAAACACATTTTTTCAAGCATTTAAAGTTTAACTAATCTCCAAATTTGAGTTTTCGTCCGAGTTTGAATTTGTACGTGTATTTCCAATAACAAAGCTCTACTAAATCTCTTGCCAGTTATTGGTAGCTTCTTTTGAATCTGATTTTAATTACAACCAAATACCTATTAATGTAATATCAAAATTTTTGCTAATTCACTGTATCTATACTAAATTAGTCATTATAATTTTATTAACACCTTTGATTACAAGCATAACCAATCCGTCAAACCTAAAACACGATTATGCTTGCGCCACTGTTATTCAATTTGAGCATATTCAATTGTTGTTAAACAAACCACACATAATCTCCTCTCACTGTGAGCTCCCTAATGGTTTCATGTATTCAAAGTTCAAATATTTACACGAGTTCAAACCAGTCCCCATTATACAGTTTTACAACTGATCTACTAAACAAATAACATACAGATTTAATCATTTTCACATAAAACAAAACTAAGCTAAAACAGAATTTCAGCAAGGCAGCTCAACAGTGTTCGCTTTGTTTCCATAAGCATGAGGTTTACAAAATGTGTACCTGGAGCAAACGAAACAAGAAGTAAAGGAAGGAGTCAGCAACAGTGGTGCACAGCAAACAACAATGCAACAGTACACCAACAGCAAAATCAAATGTGGTTCAAACAGTCGATAGCCCAGGACCAATTGTAGCAGAACCAAACAGTCACACCAATACCAACAAATAAGGATTTCAAGCAATATATGCAATGATTTTTCAACTTGTAACACCCCAGCAGTGATAACCAAACTCAGATACCCAATTAAACTTGAAATTGAACAAGAGTTCAATGGAACAGTATGTTCAACTTATACTCTCAGCTCTCTATTTCTCAAAATGAACCCCTATTCTGTTCTCTATCTTCTTTTTTCTTTTTCAGTGTATCTCTCCCTATATATATCCCTGAGTGTATCTGTTTTCTCCTCTTTTCTAGTGTATGTGTATATCCCCTATTTATAACCAAAACAGACCACTTAAGATGCCTCAAACCACTAGAAAGACCTAGCCCATCATCTTTTCTGCCCAGCCCATCCCCTATCTGTTTTTTTCCACTCGGATTTGTCTGAGTGTGGGTTTTATTTTAACTAAACTGTTGGTCTCCAGCATACTAGTGGGGATACCCTGCTGTAGCAGGCTCCACTAGCCTCTTTTATGGGCAAAGTACTTTTAAAATCCAAAAAAAATATGCTAATATTAATTGAATCACTACCAGCTAACCCCATTAGTCCCTGACTACAAGCAGCTATATCCAGAATGTCCTTAATTACACAATCACTCACAGCTTTCAATCCCAACAATGGTTCGGATGTAATTAGACAGTCCTAATGACATTTCTGTCAACATGCTAACAGTCGATCCTACGACGACATTTGCTTAATTAACTACGACTTATACAATCGATAACGAATAATCGATATAGCAGTGATTCAAGCAATCTTGGTCAAAGGTGAAAAATACAAAACTAATTATTCGACGATTCTAATCGCAGCGAATACGCATTCGACAACATACTTAGTCAAATAAACAACGCAGAATCAGAATTGACCAACACAAAAGGGTCTTTGAGGAGAGATGAAAACAGAAAAATCGCAATAACGGATAGAACACACGAAATCAACACAAATAAAACCAGTACAAAAATAAAACAAAGAAGAAAAGACGGAAGGAAATACCTCGGACAGTAGAAACGGGAGTCAAGACATTCTTTGGATCGTTCGGACTTGGACTTGCATTTTTGAGGCTACTGGACCTTAATTGAGATATTTTCAACAATGAAAATATCCCAATTAAGGTCTATTAGACCTCAATTAAGAAGAAATGTGAAATCTAGGGTTCATGGCCGAAGTTTGTGGTTTAAACGGTTCGGGCTTGATTCGAACCAAAACAAAGGTGTTTATGATGTGATGGAGGTCAAGAGACGACGGGGGGTGAGTTTGGGCTTGGTTGGAGTGGATGTTCAAGTTCCGGCGAGTTTCAAATGAATATTCGAAACGTTCAAGCAATATTCGAGCCTAACGACTGCTAGATCCGTGTAGAGGGGGTTTAGGGGGATCTATGGTGTAAATTTGGGAGCCATTGGCCTACCGGAACCGCCGTGAGGCGATTTCTGGCAGGCGGCGCACAGTGGTGGACGGCGGAGGCTTAGTTCATCTCTAAGAGAGACGCTGAAGGTGAGGGGGGTCTGGCTTAGGGGGGCGGGGTAGGGAATTAGGTATATATAGTGATGATGGGATTTAGTCCTGGCCGTTTGATCAAATGAGATCAACGGCCTGGATCTTCTCACTTATCCAAACGATGTCGTTTGTGTGTCTGTGAGAGACTGGGCCGGTCCAGGCATAGATCGTGTTACCCGGAATGGGTAAGGGTGAGGCGATCTCAACCATCGGATTAAAGATGACTTTACGGACGAGATTCATCGATGCTGAAATGACACAGCTTCAATATGAAGCTACGTCGTTTTGTTGGTCTTAGAGCCCCCTGAACTGGACTGGGTAGAACAGCTCTTTGGGCTTGGCTTTGTCCAGATTTTTGACTTGGCCCAGTCCGTTTCTCCTTTCTTTAGTTTCTAATTTAGCAAAACAACAAAAGAACAAAAACAAAAAAAGAAATGTTTATAATTACCCTACCAAACCAACTAAATTATGAGAAATACTAATTAAGTTATACTAATAATTAACATACTCAATTTTAGCATCAATTAAATACAAATCACACAATTGGGCCATTAAATACTAGAAAAGCCAAAATACGTCCCTTTTTGTGATTTTTCCCATTTTTTTTGTCAAATAAACTTGACTACATTCCATTATAAATTAAATCCTAAGAAGGCAAACACAATATATTTTTTTTCTTAATTTAAACGAACAAACATGCACACACAAAAAATACGAATCATAAGAAAGTTAACAAAAATCCACAGATATCACAACGATACAAAAACGATTTTATTTTGAATTTTGGGAGTAATTCACATGTAGGGCAAAAATCACGTGCTCACAGCTGCCCCTCTTTGCGCGGAAACATGAAGAGTTTTCGTGCAAAGATAAGTGAGTGGATACGAGCGATTTTTGCCTGTTTGAGCACTCCGTATGAAGCATTTTTTGGAAAAGTTTGACCGAACCTTTGCTTCAAAAGGTCTCCTACATATCCCTGGCTAAACAGGAATCAGGTCAATGTAGTTCGAGAAGTTTTGGTAGTCGGGACTACCATGGACTGAGATCTTGCTGTTACTGTTGTTGCTGCTGTTGCCACTGCTTAACTGATCTCCTTATTACACCGTGCTAAACAAAAATAAGAAGCTGTACTAAGTTACAGTATTGCAAATTCTTATCTATCTTTTCAACTTGATCTTGTCATGTTCCATGCCCTCCTGCTGGCTCTGATGTTTCTCCACATGCTTCTTCTCTTCTGACGATTGTTGTTTCGGCCTATCTTGATTGCCGAACTCCGACCATTGGTCCCTTTTTTGTGATCTTCGAACTATTCTCCTTCGAAGTCTGAACCTATCTTTCTGATCCTTGTTGCCTTCCTTTGATTATGAACTTGGATTCATGCTGGGGATTTCCGTTACACTCTACCGCTTTCCTAAGCCAAATTCAAAAACAAATCGCCACTCCATTCTTCAGGCAGGCCCCCTGACTTCAATTACAACTTCAAAAATAAATTGCCAATCCGTTCTTCGGGCGGGCTCCCTGACTTCCACTACAACTTCAAAATAAATCGCCACTCCATTCTTCAGGCGGGCTCCCTGACTTCAACTACAACTTCAAAATAAAATTGCCACTCCATTCTTCAGGCGGGCTCCCCGACTTCAACTACAACTTCAGAATTAAATCGCCACTCCATTCTTCAGGCGAGCTCCCTGACTTCAACTACAACTTCAAAATAAATCGCCACTCCATTCTTCAGGCAGGCTCCCTGACTTCAACAACAACTTCAGAATTAAATCGCCACTCCATTCTTCAGGCGGGCTCCCCGACTTCAACTACAACTTTAAAACTAAATCGCCACTCCATTCTTCAGGCGGGCTCCCTGACTTCAACAACAACTTCAGAATTAAATCGCCACTCCATTCTTCTGAATTACCTTGTCTTGGAATTTCTTTCCCACGGGGTCGTATTACTTTTCCTTTGGCTGCTGGAGATATCTTTTGAACTATTTACGCATCTGCTGGGGATGATGCTGCTGGGGAAGTATTCTTTATTTTCTCTTTTCTATTTCTTTCACCTTTCGTTCTCTCTCGCACTCGCCGAGGGTTGAAATGTCATTAACTGAGGATTACCCTGGCGGGGGACCCCTTTTCCTTTTTGTTCTTCCCAGACCTCCTCCAGGACTCACGCTTCTGCTTCCTTGAAAAACTTATGGGATATAATGCTGCTGGGGGGGAATCTCGAAGTTAGTGCTTCATTTTCCCAACAAAATTGCCACTCCATTCTTCAGGCAGGCTCCCTGACTTCAACTACAATTTCAAAACTAAATCGCCACTCCATTCTTCAGGCGAGCTCCCCGACTTCAACTACAACTTCAAAACTAAATCGCCACTCTATTCTTCAGGCAGGCTCCCTGACTTCAACAACAACTTCAGAATTAAATCGCCACTCCATTCTTCAGGCGGGCTCCCCGACTTCAACTACAACTTTAAAACTAAATCGCCACTCCATTCTTCAGGCGGGCTCCCTGACTTCAACAACAACTTCAGAATTAAATCGCCACTCCATTCTTCTGAATTACCTTGTCTTGGAATTTCTTTCCCACGGGGTCGTATTACTTTTCCTTTGGCTGCTGGAGATATCTTTTGAACTATTTACGCATCTGCTGGGGATGATGCTGCTGGGGAAGTATTCTTTATTTTCTCTTTTCTATTTCTTTCACCTTTCGTTCTCTCTCGCACTCGCCGAGGGTTGAAATGTCATTAACTGAGGATTACCCTGGCGGGGGACCCCTTTTCCTTTTTGTTCTTCCCAGACCTCCTCCAGGACTCACGCTTCTGCTTCCTTGAAAAACTTATGGGATATAATGCTGCTGGGGGGGAATCTCGAAGTTAGTGCTTCATTTTCCCAACAACTGCTGGGGATGATACCAGGCTCAAAGATTACCCCCTCGTGTTGTCTGGCCTCTCTCAAAACTATCCTGCTCGGAACTGGTATTTCCCAAAATTTCGTTATCCTTATCCACTGGGTATTTGCTTTCAAAAAAATTTTCGCAATGGGGAAAATTTTTTGCCCCAGTTTGATGACCTTCTACGTGGCATGATTTTCCGCCGACGAACCCTCTTTTCCTGCTTTAAATCAAAGAAAAATTGTTAGTTTCAAAATGCAGTGAGTGGTCGTGCTACTCTTGTTGGGGGCCATTTTCCTTTTCTCTTTCAGCTGCTTGGCCTCCCTCGAACTTTTGGGGACGATGTTTGACACTTGCTGGGGATGGTGCTCTCTCCACAGATGGTCTCTCATCTCTCCTTTTATTCCAACCTTCGGTTTGGTCCGACCCTTTTAATCGATGATCTGTTGTGAGAAATCATCTTCTGGATATGTAATATGTGTCCATCGTACTCCATAATTCCCGTGAACCTTTCAATCAACCTGTCGTTCCAACCTTAATATCGGAACGACTTTTTCCTTATTGCCTCGTTCCACGCCTATTCATCTTCATTGTACCGCTTTGGGAGACTTGGTAGTAAGCTTTAAAAAGTCAATTTTCGAAAACAAAAGAAGAGAAAAATGATAGATAAAGAATGCTGACCGCGAATGACAAAAGAAAGGGAAAACTTTTCTGAACTCAAAACCGGGAAAAACTTATCTGAATGTGTAACTGATCCAATGGTTATGCCGCGCCTTTGAGATTAATCTATCCAGTCTATTTATGTCAATCACTTTCTGATGGCCGCGTTTTGCTAGAAGCAAACGAATGTCCCAACCTTGTCTCATACGGACACCTTGTAACTATCTCGCCTTGTCACCTCATAGTGCCCTTCAAAGGGTTTTCACTAATGAGATTCTCTCGTTTCTCTCGATCTCCCGTCGCCTTAGGGTGCCCGCAAAGGTTTTCACCGTAAGACTCTCTCATTTTATTTCTCTTCGCTTTCTTCGCCTTAAGGTGCCCGCGAGGGTTTTCACCATTAAGACTCTCTCATTTTGCTTTCTTTCCAGGCTGGGGTATTATCCCCGAAACTCCCTTTAAATGGCTATCCATTTTTTTAGCTTGCGAATCCTGGGCCCAGTCGAGGATCGGAGTGTCCTTCTTGGCTTTCATTTGCGTGGCTTGGCATTTCTCAAATACTGATCGAGAGGTCTTTTTGGTCATTAATGAGGTTTTAGTGTACGAGGCTAGAGAAAAAGGGATTTAACCTCAACGGGTAGCTCATTACAACTTTCGGAATCCACACTACCTTCAAACGAAACATGACTTCTGCCCCAGTTTTGTTGCTTGGGGAATCTTTGATTTTTATTTTATTATGACCGAGCCGTGTGGCGCCTACGTATCCTTCTTGAGGAATCAGGTCAAACGTAGTTCACTTTTTCTTGTGTTTTTTCTTTGTTTCTTTTTCTATTTTGTTATACATCTTCCTTGAGGATTCCAAAAGAGGGTATATAAAAGAATAATTGAGGCTCAAAGAGGAAAAAAAGGGTTAAAGTGTTTGGATAGTAGAAAAATTGCCTCTGTCATTTCATTCTCCGAAAAATACCAAATACACACAAACGAAACCAAACGTTGACAAATACATTAAAGAATTACATGTAATATCTCTTGACTGCATCGGAATTGATAGCCATATCGGTGCACCTTCCTTCAATATCAGTTAGACATAGAGCGCCGTTGGATAATACTCTCGTCACAACAAATGGTCCCTGCCAATTTGGAGCGAACTTGCCTTTTGCTTCGGCCTGATGTGGTAGAACTCTCTTAAGCACATGCTGTCCCACTTCAAATTTCCTGGGACGTACCTTCTTGTTGTATGCTCTCGCCATTCTCTTTTGATATAACTGGCCATGACATACTGCTTTCAATCTCTTTTCATCGATCAAGCTCAATTGCTCCAATCGGGTTTTGACCCACTCATCGTCGTCGATCTCAGCTTCAGCGACAATTCAGAGGGATGTGATTTCAACTTCTGCTGGTATTACTGCTTCAGTCCCATATACCAACAAGTAAGGAGTGGCACCTACCGAAGTCCGGACGGTAGTGCGATAACCCAACAGCGCGAACGGTAACTTTTCATGCCATTGCCTAGACCCTTCTACCATCTTCCTCAATATCTTCTTTATATTCTTGTTTGCCGCCTCAACCGCACCATTCGCTTTGGGACGATATGGTGTGGAATTTCGGTGTGTAATTTTGAACTGTTGACATACCTCTTTCATCAATCCGCTGTTAAGATTGGCACCGTTATCTGTGATGATTATCTTTGGAATTCCAAACCTGCAGATGATGTGGGAATGTACGAAGTCCACCACCGCCTTCTTGGTTACTTATTTGAAGGTTTTGGCCTCCGTCCACTTGGTAAAGTAATCGATCGTTACCAGAATGAACCTGTGCCCATTGGAGGCCACGGGTTCTATAGGTCCGATAACATCCATGCCCCATGCAACAAACGGTCATGGTGCTGACATTGTATGAAATTCAGTCGGTGGAGAATGAATCAAATCTCCGTGTATCTGACACTGATGGCATCTTCGCACGAAACTTATACAATCACGCTCCATAGTGAGCCAGTAATATCCTACTCGAAGAATCTTTTTTGCCAATACGTATCCGCTCATGTGTGGTCCACAAACTCCGGAGTGTATATCTGTCATCACTGTTGTGGCCTGACTTGCATCTATACATCTCAACAATCCCAAATCTGGGGTCCTTTTGTACAGCACCCCTCCACTAAGGAAAAATCCGTTCGCCAATCGCCTAATAGCTCTCTTTTGATCTCCAGTTGCCTGCTCTGGGTATACTCCTAACCTGAGGTATTCCTTGACATCATGAAACCATGGCTCACCATCCATCTCTTCCTCTATCATATTGCAATAAGCATGTTGATTCCGGATCTGAATATGTAACGGATCGACACGAACCTTGTCCGGGTGATGTAGCATTGACGCTAAAGTAGCTAGAGCATCGGCAACCTCATTATGCATCCTTGGGATGTGCCTGAATTCTACTGATCGAAAGCGCTTGGTTAGATCATGGAAACACTGACGATACGGGATAAGCTTTAAATATCTGGTTTCCCATTCTCCCTGAATCTGATGTACCAGAAGGTCCGAGTCCCCCAAGACCAAGACGTCCTGTACATCCATGTCTACCGCTAATCGCAGCCCTAAGATACATGCCTCGTACTCAGCCATGTTGTTGGTGCAATGAAAACGCAGTTGAGCAGTAACAGGGTAATGATGTCCTGTTTCAGAGATAAGCACAGCCCCTACTCCGACTCCTTTTGCGTTCGCCGCTCCGTCGAAGAAAAGCTTCCACCCTGGATCCTCGGTTAATTCCAACCCATCAATTTGCAATACTTCTTCGTCCGGAAAATACGTCCTCAAAGGTTCGTATCCCTCATCGATAGGATTCTCAGCTAAGTGATCGGCTAGGGCTTGAGCTTTCATAGCCGTCCTTGTCACATATATGATGTCGAACTCTGTAAGTAATATTTGCCATTTTGCTAACCTCCCTTTAGGCATAGGTTTCTGGAAAATATACTTCAACGGATCCAAGCGCGAAATGAGGTAAGTGGTGTAAGAAGACAAATAATATTTCATCTTTTGGGCTACCCAGGTCAAGGCACAACATGTCTTTTCCAAATGAATGTACTTAACCTCGTGGACCGTGAATTTCTTACTGAGGTAGTAAATGGCCCGTTCCTTTCTGCCAGTAAGAGCGTGTTGCCCCAGCACGCAGCCGAACAAATTCTCCAAGACCATTAGATAGAGAATCAGGGGTCTACCCGGTTCAGGCGGAACTAGTACGGGTGGGTTTGACAGATACCCTTTGATTTGGTCAAACGCTTCCTGACATTCTGTCGTCCATTCTATCGCAGCGTCTTTCTTCAACAGACGGAATATGGGTTCACAGGTTGCTGTAAGCTGAGCAATAAACCTACTGATGTAATTTAACCTTCCCAACAGACTCATTACCTCTGTTTTATTCTTTGGCGGGGGTAGCTCTTGAATGGACTTGATTTTGGATGGGTCCAACTCAATGCCCCGTCGGCTGACGATGAATCCTAGCAACTTTCCCGATGGAACTCCGAATGCGCATTTGGCCGGATTGAGCTTGATATCATATCTTCGAAGTCTTTGAAAGAACTTCCTGAGGTCGGCAACGTGGTCTTCTTGACATCTAGATTTTATGATCACATCATCCACGTACACTTCAATTTCCTTGTGTATCATGTCATGGAATACCGTGGTCATCGCCCTCATGTATGTTGCCCCCGCGTTCTTCAAACCGAACGGCATCACCCGGTAGCAATAAGTCCCCCACGGTGTGATAAAAGCCGTTTTTTCTGCGTCCCCTTCATCCATCAAGATCTGATGATATCCCACGTAGCAATCCACAAAGGATCCGATTTCACGTCCGGCGCAATTATCAATCAGGATATAGATATTGGGAAGCGGGAAATTATCCTTAGGACTTTCCTTGTTGAGATTGCGGTAGTCCACGCATACTCTGATCTTTCCGTCTTTCTTTGGCACCGGTACTATGTTAGCCAACCATTCAGGGTATCGAGTGACACGAATGACTTTCGCCTGCAACTGCTTGGTTACTTCCTCCTTGATCTTTACACTCATCTCCGTCTTGAATTTCTGCAGTTTTTGCTTGACGGGAGGACATGCCGGGTCAGTGGGTAATTCGTGAACCACTAGATCAGTGCTGAGTCCTGGCATGTCGTCGTACGACCATGCGAAAATGTCTTTAAACTCCGTGAGTGTTTTGATCAACTCTTCTCTCAGGTTGGGTTCAATATGGACACTTATTCCGGTTTCTTTGACGTCATCTGTGTCCCCCAGATTAACAGCCTCAATATCGTTTAAATTTGGTTTGGGTTTTTCTTCGAAGTGACTTAATTCTTCACTGATTTCTTCTACGGCTTCATCATCGCCGTATTCCGATTCGCTCTCATCACCTCTTTTTTCATGCGTTATTATTTCCAAACCAGATTGACTTTCTAGACTGGGTTGATTAATCTTTAAGCACGTCATATCATTAAGATCAGTTGAAAGAAAGCTGCTCAGAAAAGTAAAAGGAAGGAAAATACACAAAATTAGACACGAAGGGAACAAAATTTCATTAATGGGAACAGTACAAGGAAAAACAAGCTTGCAAACTCTAATCAAAATGAACTAAAACAAACGGATTTTACTCCGGGGGCAACCCCAACACAAAATTTCGAAAGAAATCAATCCAAAACAAACTACCAAGACTCCTTCCGGACAGGGAGAGGAGTAGCCTTCCAATTATTCAATTTTGCTTTCGATCCCACAAACTGTATCTCGGCATGGCTGGATCCTTCGCCATCCTCTAGCATGCATACATCTGCGAATAGGT
Source organism: Nicotiana noctiflora (assembly GCA_032618575.1). Taxonomy (NCBI): domain Eukaryota; kingdom Viridiplantae; phylum Streptophyta; class Magnoliopsida; order Solanales; family Solanaceae; genus Nicotiana; species Nicotiana noctiflora. The sequence continues at coordinate 79,395 of JASVEL010000422.1, forward strand.
CCTCGAATTTTCTTAAGAACTCTTTGTCTGGCCTAACCATAGGACTGGGAATCTTTGTCGTCGGATGTCCTCTTACTCCAGACCTGACAAAAGATCGAGAAAGGCGCGGAACAAGCTTCGGGAGCACCCATATCTTCTACTTATTCCTCTTGGCTCGCTGGATGTCCTCTGATGTTGGCTTGAATCCCAAGCCGAAGGTTCCCACATTTTCGACCACAGATACCGGTTGTATGATTCCTTGCAGAGATGCACCTAGACCTTTGCCGGGTATGAAACCGTTTCTCAACATTTCATGAGCCACCATGACGTCTTCAGTAATTACTCTATCATTGGGAATGCATTCCCCTTCTGGAACTCGGTTGGCGGATACCACATCGCAGATTTGGTATACCCATGGCCCAACATCCTCTTCTGTCTCAACAAATGGGACGATGGTGCCTGGTTGTAGATCATTCTCTCCATGGACTACGATCTCCTGTTGGTCCCACTCGAACTTGACTAGTTGGTGTAGGCTGGATGGAACTGCTTTTGCGGCATGGATCCACGGTCGCCCTATCAGAAGGTTATATGAAACTACCATGTCTAGCACCTGGAATTCCATGGTGAACTCCACTGGTCCGATTGTCAATATTAACACTATGTCCCCGACCGATGCCTTGCCTCCTCCATCAAACCCTCGGACACATATGCTGTTTTTGCGTATCCTACCGGTATCCACTTTCAACATGTTTAGTGTAGAGAGAGGGCAAATGTTCGCACTAGACCCATTGTCGACTAGGACTTTGCTGACCACCGACTCCTCACACTTCACCGTAAGATATAAAGCCTTGTTGTGCTCGGTGCCTTCCTCAGGCAACTCGTCATCGGTGAAGGTGATCCGATTCGCTTCGAAGATCCTATTGGTGATCTTCTCCAAATGACTCACCGAGATTTTATCAGGTACGTGGGCCTCATTCAGAACTTTCATCAAAGCTTGCCGGTGTTCTTCAGAATGTATCAGCAAGGACAGCAATGAGATTTGCGCAGGGGTTTTCTTCAGTTGTTCTAAGACAGAATAATCATGTAGCTTCATCTTTTTCAAGAATTCCTCTGCCTCTTCGTCAGTTACTGGCTTTTTCAGTGTTGCCGGAGTGGTCTTCCTCAATTCCGCTGGGGAAAAACATCTCCCTGACCGGGTCAACCCTTGCGCTTTGCAGACTTCCTCTTTAACCTCTTTTCCTTTGTAGGTTGTCGTGACCCGATCATAATTCCATGGAATAGCTCTGCTATCAGCTATTGGCAACTGTATTACTGGCTTGATGATGAAAGGATCCACTCGAACACCCGCTACAGTTAAAACGGGTCTGGTTGCTGCCCCCGGTACAACTATTTTTTCTCCCTCTGGCCTCATGGGCGCTTTGTTCACACTTCCCTTTTCTGCTTCCAATCCCCCTTGTACGTCCTTCCTGCAAATGAGTGACTCATCAAGGCTTGGCCCCTTTTTCATTCCTACCCCACTAGACTTGATCATCATTACAGTCTGAGAGGTTTTCTCCTTTCCCTCTTCTACCCGTACCAACTCGATCATGTTGGTCTCATGATGAGTTGGAAGTGGATTTTGGTTGATGTTGGGCTCCGCCGGAGTCTGGACCTCAATTCGGCGAGTGTCGATGAGTTCCTGGATAGCTGTTTTCAACCTCCAACACTTTTCCGTGTCGTGCCCCGGACATCCTGAGCAGTATGCACAATTTATTGAATGATCCAGATTCTTTGGAAGAGGGTTTGGTAGCTTAGCCTCGACCGGATTTAGCAGCCCTACTTGCTTCAAACGGTGGAACAAACTGGTGTAAGACTCCCCCAAGGGAGTGAAAGTCTTTGGCCTTGGCGCCCTGTCGCTCTTGAATGCTTGGTTCGGACGAAAACCCGCGCCAGTGGGGTTTCTGTATGCTCTTGGGGTTGGATAATTATTTTGCGGGTTTGGTGCCCGCCATGGTGCATGGACGGGAGGTGTGGCATATGACTGAGCGTGATGGACAGTAAAGTGGGGATCAGGTGCTGGATAGTAATGTTACGGGTGGTTATATGGATTGTGGAAGTAATTTTGGTGGTGAGGCTGTGGCGGGTTATACCGGGGTGCGGGGCCTCTGTTTCTGAACCATGTTCCGGACTCGATTGCCGTGACTTCTTCTTTCCTCTTTTTCCCAAGCACTCCTCCGGTACCACTTTGAATAGCTTGAGTGGTGGCTTTCAATACTGAATAGCTCATGATCTTGTTGGCTTTCAAGCCTTCCTCGATCATAGCCCCCATCTTTATCACCTTAGTGAATGACTTACCCACGGACGTCACCAGATGTCCGAAATAGGTTGGCTCCAGTGTCTGCAAGAAGTAATCCACCATCTCGTTCTCTCTCATAGGCGGATCTACCCTCGCTGCCTGTTCCCTCCAGCGGAAGCCAAATTTTCTGAAACTTTCGGTGGGTTTCTTCTCTAACTTTAGCAATGATAAGCGGTCTGGGACTATTTCAAGATTGTACTGGAACTGGCCAATGAATGCTTGAGCCAAATCATCCCATGTAAACCATCTGCTGGGATCCTGCCTAGTGTACCACTCTAGTGCAGATCCCCCCAAACTCTGACCGAAGTAAGCTATCAGAATCTCGTCTCGTCCTCCGGCTCCTCGCATTTTACTGCAAAACCCTCGAAGATGGGCTACTGGATCACCATGCCCCTCGTATAGGTCAAACTTGGGCATTTTGAACCCGGCTGGCAACTGGACATCTGGGAATGGACACAGATCCTTGTAAGCGACACTGACTTGGTTGCCCAAACCGTGCATATTCCTGAAGGACTGCTCCAGGCTTTTAACTTTTCTAATAACTTCCTCATGTTCCGAACTTTGGAAGTGCTTTTCCGGTTCTGCCGGGTTATCCCAGTGAGGGGTGTGTGGATGCGGTTCGGGAGCCCTAAAGGTAGGCTCGGGAGGATAGTAAGAATTGTCATGGATTTGAACATGCGGCTCACCGGACGACTTTTGTAGAGTAGCAGGTGGGGGTGCTACAAAAACAGGGGTGACCGGAGGAGGATTTTGTTTGGCTGGTGGAATTTGGGTGGCATAAGGGTTTTCCCCTTGATAGTATGGATAGAGTGGGGCGCTTGTTGAAGGATCGAGGGGTAGATGTTCTGGAGCTGATGCGAGAGTAGGGAGGTTTGGTGAAGACTGTCCCCTAGCCCAGGCTAGATGTATCTCTGTTATCTGCTGTTTCAACCGATCTACCTCTTCTTTCATGATCTGTATCTCCGATTTCTCTTCCTCGAGGCTTTTACCGGAACTAGACATGCTTGCTGGAATTGGCCCTTTAGATCTAGTATGGTAATGGTGGCTGGCCAGGATATTATGTCAAACCCAACTGCTAAACTTTTCTGGAATGCAACAAACTTGTTAGCTTACCGAGTTTAACAGATTTGTCATAGCACGTTGGATGCAATGCACCTAACCAAATGACCCTTTCTATATGTACTCATCACATGCGTCATTCCAGCTTCTTTTCTTCTCTTTTTTTCTTTCTTTTTTTTTTCTTTTTCCCTTTTTCAATTATCCTTGAAAACCTTATTGTTATTAACTTTCATGTTCTTTTCCTTTCTTTCTAGTGGTGGTCGAATCTTATATGGATTGCCTACGTATCACGTCCCCGCGTGAATCAGATCGAGCGTAGTTCTGGTAACAAAATTGTGGCGAAATTCTGGAATTCTTATATCAAAACTCTTACGGTTACAAAATGCCAGCCGATTTGACTCAAAATTTCAAAAAATACATTTTTAGTCAAAAGTCTAATGCTCTTAAATTCCTAGGGGCCTGCGAGGCATCATTCGACCTTGTCGCGGGCCTTGGTGTGAGGTCCTTGTGTAGTCCCCTTAACTCTCTCATGATCTAATGAATATAGCCCATAACTGAAGCAAAAAGGGCGGTGCGGGGCATTTGTTCACAAGCTAAGCACTTCATGGTGACATAATGCCCGATTTCTCCAATTCTATCCTTGATCATGTCCCTTTCTCCGAGTAGCCATTCTATCTGTTGGTTTTTCGCCCCCAATCTTCGAGCATTGTTGGTGACTTGGTCTAAGAGCCTATCCACTTGTTCTTGCAGTCGGGCCATCAAATCGTGACAACGGTCGAGGTCTGCTCTGGCATCTCGGGCTTGCTTGAAAACCCGCTCCCTGAGGATAACGTTTGCTTCCCTTAGACTGGTGATGATCTCGGTGTAATCTTCTTCCACCCGTTGCAGGTGGAGTGCCTGTTGATGTGCCTCCTTTCTCCAGCTAGCACGGGTCCTCATTGTTTGGGTCTTCGACTCTTCCAATTCTCTTTGGACATCGGCAACTTGGTTTTTCAAACCCTTTATCAATTTTTCGTCCTGCTCGACTCCTCAACTGTCTGTCAGCATCCCTTTTCATTTGTTGGATTTGAGTTCTCAAAAAGTCATTTTCTTGTGCCAACTTCTTTTTATCTCCTTCGTCAGCGGCAGCTTGCATATCCTTTTCAAATTGGAGATCTTGGACCCGTTGCTCTATCTTGCCAATCCTTGTTCTGTAAACCTCTTCCTTAGCTAACCAGTCCCATTGTTCTTGTGACGCTTCAGCAAATTCCCCGAGGTGAGGTCTTTTGGCTGGTCTTTCACCCGATGTTTCTCCTTTGTACCAAGTAAGATATCTGGGTACAACCTCTCCTTTAGCTCGATCCTGCACACAAGTGTTTGCCTCCAGATATTGGCATTTGCTCCAGATCTGGCGGACCCTTGCTTCTGGGAATTGACCATCGGGACCAATTTCAATAACCTGGGTACTCAGGTCTTCTTCTTTGGGTACTATCTGGCACCTCCCAAGCTGTCTCAAAACCCGATGGGGCGCATAAGGTTGAATGCTCTTAAGTCCCATTAAGAGAAAGTGGGACGTAGCCGCTGGCATGTACACGATTCTGTCTATCTGTAACCAACCCTGTCACACCTCCTTTTGGGGCTGCCCGCGGGCGCGAGGGAGTTTTTCCAATTAAAGGACAATCAAAACTGGATTTATTCAATTAATTCAGAGTCGCCACTTGGGAGATTTATGGTGTCCCGAGTCACCGGTTGAATCCCGAATCGAGGAAATTTATGACTCTGTAATACAGTCTGCGAAACTAGAAACCTGGATAAGGAATTCTGTTAACCCGGGAGAAGGTGTTAGGCACTCCCGAATTTCGTGGTTTTAGCACGGTCGCTCAACTGCAATTTTTGCTTTTATCTGATTTCTTTACATATTTTAATTATGTGCTATTAATGTTCCCTTTTTAATTTTAGAAGAATTGTGACGTCACGAAAATACATTTCGAGTCACACCGCAACCGGTACGCCTGTGACTTTAATGTATTTCAGTTTCGCCGAGAGTAAAGATTTGGGTCACATAAATGCGCACCCGTGTTTAGGAAAGTATTTTATTAAAGTCGTGCCTAAAGAGTCTATCGTGTTAACTTTGGGAAAGACCGTGAAATTCACTAAACGGTCTTCCCGAGTCTAAGTATTTTATAGCAATTTATTTGAGGGCCCCGCAAATGTGTATTTAGTGCGGCGAGGCTCATCTCACTTTTATTAGAGGCCAATCCTAACATGACTATATTTTCTATTTATTTCATCTAATGGTTTTAAATCGAAATGGACAGTCCGAACGAATGAATTGGACTATCTATTCCAGATTTGGGCCATATAATAGTAATTAAGCCCAATATAAAATCTTTTGCCAAACCCATTCAAGTCTACTGTTGCTAACGTCCGACCCATAGTATAGGAAAATAAATCTTCAATTTGCCAGAATCAATTCATTTGCAAAACTGTTTTTTTTTACTGATTTTCTTACTTAGATTAAAATAATTATATTGACAATATAGATCAATTTAACTTCAAAACGTAATTCATTTTTCTTGCACGCTACTTGTTGACAGATTCACTTTGATTGTGAATTGTGCCTTTCCTTTGGAGTTGTTGTTCAATTGAGATTTATATGAAAATTAATCTAACAAAGTCCAATTAATTAGAACTACCGATTCAAAATACAATAAAAACCCCTAGTTGGTAAATGAGCTATTGTTTGTCAAGGTTATCTAAATGTTGCAAGTTCCGAATCTATTGCTAAGCAAAAATTAAAGTGATTGAAACAACTTAACAGTCCAGGTACTATGACCAGTGAAGAAATAACTGTCCAATTATACCTTCATCCAAATTTATTATAAGTCATGATAACTAATCATTATAGAATTTGTCTAATGATTAAATTATTAATGCTTAAACAATATCACAATCTATATTTGTCCACAACAGTACAAATTCAATTAACGTCCAGTAGACACTCCAGTTAACAAATCCGATGGAAATGCAATTCCGTCGGAATAGGTGACTAAGTGTATCAGAAACAACTTCTTCATTTCATTATTTAAACTTGGAAATACAATGTGTACCTGAAATCAAGGTAGATCCATTAGATCTATGAACAATAACAGCAAAATGATTCGGCAACACGATTTAGCAAGCAATTTCAGCAATAAACAATCACCAACAGCAGTTCATGTGTTTCAACAGCAGCAGTGAAGTCAACAATGAGAAGAACCCAGGAAGATTTTCAGAATTTCAACTTGCTTTGAAACCAAATCTCACTCAAAGAACAATCACCCACTGATTTGTGACGAATCTAATATTATTTTTGGATTTTTCTATGAATTTGAAGGTAAAAATAGAAGAAAAACAAATCTGAAAATGCTAATTTCAGATCTGTAATTTAACAAGTATTTTTCGGGATTTTCTAGGGTTCCTATGGCTAAAATTCTAGAAGAGACACTCAAAATCAGATTCAACCCCTTAAATCTTATGTGTTCTTTTCTCTGGACTCTCTCTTGTCTCTCTCTCTATCTCTTTTCAGAATCTGAAAGTCCCTCTACTTATGCAAATTAAGACCCCTTTAATTAAGCATTTTTTTTTTCATCAACTCCACTATCATATGTTTTGTTCCCCGTTAACACTTATTTTTTCCTTATTTAATTCAAAAGTTATGGGTGAGTTTGTTTAATCAATCCCTTTGCCTCCCCATTATGCTTTGTTTCCCACTAAAATATTAAATTAATGGTTAATTAAGTACTATAGTGACAGTCCGCTTAGCTAGACCATTTGCCAAACTGTTAAACCCCAAAATACCCCTGAAACTTCTGAAATTACTATCCTACCAGCTATAACCAATTCATCTAATGAGGAGAACTTAGCTAATTCTTAACAACGGAATAATCTGATTCCTAATTCAACTGGACAGATCACCAAGCTTCAGTAACAAAACAAATAGATCTCATGATAACTAGACAAACAAATCACAACAAGGGAAACCAAACATCACCTTAGTATCCCACAGAATTTCATCAGAACTAGAAGCTATTTTCGACTTTTATAACTTAAAGATCAAGTCCAGTACTTCATTCAACTCTTCACAAAAATGATTTCAATCATTGGATTCAACTCATACTAAAATCATGAAAAGCTTTGAAACGTTAATAACACCCTAAATTGGAAATGAACTTAAATGCACAAATCTGACAGTAGAAACCAAACCTACCACCATACTGATTCGTATAACACATACGACTAACACATACGAAGTCAACAAACCACGAAGATAAATTAAAACACACATAAAAACTGAATCAGAATCGAATTGCCATAACCACGATGCCAATACTGATTTCAAGCATTTACACTGATTTCATATCCAAAATCGAGCAAATTGAAACTCGGATAAAAAAAATATAACTTGGAAACTACAAAATGAATAAGAGTTTGAAAATTCGGACCTCAAATAATTACAGCGACATGGCGTGCAGCAGAAATTCAAAACAGCAAATCTGACGGCAAACTTCAATCCGAAAAGAAGAAACTAGTGATGCACATTTCAGCAACCAACGAACGGACCTCGAATGGAGACGAACGACGAATTCCCAATACTGAGAACACAAATAATAGCTTCGAAATGACCTCAACTAACACCTTATATAGGAATCTGAATCAAAAAATGAGGAGAAAACCAGAATTCGACATGAAAATCGAAAGGATTCGAATTTGAAGTCAGAACGAAACAATAATTACGTCCGTTCACTTCCTCTATTCTCACTATCTGCTGCGTGTGTTTCCTTATGGTAGATGCATGTTTGTGTGTGACTGAAACTCGAACGAAAGAGGTAGTTTGGGTTCTTTCTCTTGTCCAAGGTTCTGTGAAGGAGAATGGTGAAAGAGAGGAGGTGGGCGGCAGGTTTTTTTCCAGTTCGATGCTGAAGAAAAATGGCGTCGGCTGGCTTTCTACTGTTGTTGCGGCTGTAACTCCTTAGTTCTCTTTTCTTCTAGGGCTGACCGGCGGCGGCGGATTTATGGTGGAGAAGAGGGGTGGGCGGCTACAGGGGTCTTGGCGGGCGGCTGGTTTCTCTTAGGGTGGTTCGACGGGTTGTGTTATCTCCATGGGTGGCGGCTCTCTCTTGGTTGATGAAGAAGGAGAAGGGGGTCTCTAATTTAGGGTTTGGGGAATGAAAATGAAAATGAAAATGAGAGGGTGGGTCGTTTGGATTATGAGCCGGCCGGATCGGGTAAAACGGGTTGGGCGTGGGTATGGGTTGGTTTTGGGGATTTTGTTTGGGCTTAGTCTTATTTAATGAAAGATGGCCCAAATGTGGTTTGTTCTTCTATTTTTTTCCTTTTCTTTTATTTCCTTGAAATAAAACTAAAATTCTAAAAATTCTAAATTAACTTATAGAAATAAATCAACTTATAAAAGGTACAAGTTAAATCGTTATAACAATTAACACAAAATTAAATAACAATTAGGGCTAAAACCACACAATTAGACTTTAGACATTAAACACATATTTTTGTTATTTTTCCATTTTCGTCAAATAAACTTAATTACTCTAAATTACAAACATGAATTTTATATGCAGAATGCAAATATTTTTGTATTTTATATTAATTTAATAAATAGACACGCATACACAAAAATGCAAATAATAAGAGAAAAATAACACAAAAATCACCAAAATCACGCACAATACAAAACTATTTTATTTTGAATTTTTTGGGAGTAATTCTCATGTAGGGCAAAAATTACGTGCTCACAGCTGCCCCTCTTTGCGCGTAAACACGAAGAGTTTTCGTGCAAAGATAAGTGAGCGGATACGAGCGATTTTTGCCCGTTTGAGCACTCCGTATGAAGCATTGTTTGGAAAAGTTTGACCGAACCTTTGCTTCAGAAGGTCTCCTACATATCCCTGGCTAAAAGGGAATCAGGTCAATGTAGTTCGGGAAGTTTTGGTAGCTGGGACTACCATGACTGTTGTGATCTTGCTGTTACTGCTGTTGCCGCTGATGCTACTGCTTAACTGATCTCCTTATTACACCGTGCTAAACGAAAAATAAGAAGCTAGACTAAGTTACAGTATTGCAAATTCTTATCTATCTTTTCAACTTGGTCTTGTCATGTTCCTTGCCATCCTGCTAGCTTTGATGTTTCTTCACATGCTTCTTCTCTTCTGACAATTGTTATTTCGGCCTATCTTGATTGCCGAACTCCGACCATTGGTCCCTTCCTTGTGATCTTCGAACTATTTTCCTTCTGTCTTTTCTATCTTTTCTGATCCTTGTTGCCTTCCTTCTGATTCAGGGGATTTCCGTTACACTCTACCACTTTTCGATTGTTCACTATCCTTTCTTGGAAACTGAGATGCCGTTCTGCTTTTCTGGCGGGCTTCTGACTCTAACGACAAACTCTAATCATAAATCGCCATTCCATTCTTCAGGCGGGCTCCCTGACTTCAATCATCAACTTTGAAAATAAATCGCCATTCTTCTCTTCAGGCGGGCTCCTGACTTCAACATCAACTTAGAAAATAAAACGCCATTCCTCTCTTCAGGCGGGCTCCTGACTTCAACATCTTTTGAAAATAAATCGCCATTCCTCTCTTCAGGCGGGCTCCTGACTTCAACAACATCTTTTGAAAATAAATCGCCATTCCTCTCTTCAGGCGGGCTCCTGACTTCAACATCTTTTGAAAATAAATCGCCATTCCTCTCTTCAGGCGGGCTCCCGACTTCAACAACATCTTTTGAAAATAAACGCCATTCCTCTCTTCAGGCGGGCTCCTGACTTCAACAACATCTTTTGAAAATAAATCGCCATTCCTCTCTTCAGGCGGGCTCCTGACTTCAACAAGATCCTTTGAAAATAAATCGCCACTCCATTCTTCAGGCGGGCTCCTGACTTCAACAACATCCTTTGAAAATAAATCACCACTCCATTCTTCAGGCGGGCTCCTGACTTCAACAACATCTTTTGAAAATAAATCGCCACTCCATTCTTCAGGCGGGCTCCTGACTTCAACAACATCCTTTGAAAATAAATCGCCACTCCATTCTTCAGACGGGCTCCTGACTTCAACAATATCCTTTGAAAATAAATCGCCACTCCATTCTTCAGGAGGGCTCCTGATTTCAACATCAATTTTCGAAAATAAATCGCCATTCCTCTCTTCAGGCGGGCTCCCGACTTCAACAACATCCTTTGAAAATAAATCGCCACTCCATTCTTCAGGCGGGCTCCTGACTTCAACAACATCCTTTGAAAATAAATCGCCACTCCATTCTTCAGGCGGGCTCCCGACTTCAACAACATCTTTTGAAAATAAATCGCCACTCCATTCTTCAGGCGGGCTCCTGACTTCAACAACATCCTTTGAAAATAAATCGCCACTCCATTCTTCAGGCGGGCTCCTGACTTCAACATCAACTCACTAACTCCATCCCATCCATGCCGCCTTCATTTGCTTCCTGCACCACTTTCTTCTTCCTGCATCGCTTCTTGGGCTATCCTTTCTTCTGAATTACGTTGTTTTGGAATTGCTTTCCTCCTGGGTCGTGTTATTTTTCTCTTGACTGCTGGGGATATCTTTGGAACTAATTATTTACCTGCTGGGGTAATACTGCTAGGGAAATCTTCTTTATTTCCTCTTTTTCTACTTTCTTCAAAACCTTTATTCTCTCCCAGGATCGTTGGGGATTGAAATGTCATCAGCTGGGGATTACACTGTCGGGGGATCCCTTTTCCTTTTTCCTCTTTCCAAACCTCATTCGGGACTCGCGCTTGGCTCCGTTGAAAAACTTGTAGGTTATAATGCTGCCGGAGAAATCTCGAAATCAGTGTTTCATTTTTCCGAGAACTGCTGGGGATGATACCGACTTCTTGCCTTTCTGAATGCCAGCTTCCTCATTTTGTCTTGTCTGCTGGGGGTATAATTTCCTCTATCACAACTTGTTTTTTTTTTTTTTTTTTCAAAGCTGCTGGGGATAATCGGGTTCAAAGATCATTTCCTTGCGTTATCTAGCTTCTTTCCCCAACCGGGTATTTGGTTTCGAGAAAATTTTCGCAACGGGAGAAAATTTTCTGCCCCAGTTTGAGAATCTTCTTCGTGGCATGCTTTTCTGCCAACAACCCCTCTTTTTCCTATTTCAAATCAAAGAAAAATTGGTTAGTTTTAAAATGTGGTGGTTGGTTGTGGTGCTCCTGCTGGGGATGGTTCTCCTCCTCTTTCCCTGCTCTGCGTTTCATTATCAGAACTTGCTGGGGACATTATTATTTGATGATATTCATGCTGGGGATAGCTTTCTCCTTTCTTGCTTCCCCGCCTTCCTTGACGACTCTTTATTCGCGAACCTTTCCACGTGGTTTTCCACTGACCACCCGAATTCCTATGATAGTGACCCTTCGTGAAGACCTTGCATGTTTTACTGGCGAACCATTTTCTTTGTTCACCCTTGTCACTGAAAATACCTCTTCTGCTGGGGATATCCTCCCTTCTTCTGTGGCATTCTCCGACCTTTGAATCTCACTGGCCTTGGCCTTGAGGTCATTAACGTTTACTTTTTATGGAGGTATCTTTTATGATGCTGGTCTACCCCTTTGTCAACTTCCTCTTGTTGGGGAACATCCTTCTGGACATTGGCATTGCGCTTGTTCCCTCCTAACTTATACCACTTGGGTGTACCAACTAGAATCCCGTCTTGCGTAATTGGAAAGCTGATGGAAAATTTTGCAGTCATTTCTTGCAAACAGACTCTATTGGGGAATTTTTGATAAAAAGAAGAAAGATAAAAGGAAACAGAATAAAAGACAAAAAGGAAGATGACTCTCTAAAAAGAAAAATTATAAAGTAAACCTATCAAACGTGGATACCAACTCTAATGGACATGACATGCACATATAGCCTATCCTCCGTCGTTAAACCGCCTTTTGTAATCTTCGCCTGGGGCTTTCCCATCTGATTTCCAATCTCCATTCAACTTGTAGTGCCCGAGGGGTTTTCACTACCAAGCCTCTCTCATTTCGATTTTTCTCTCAGCTTTCATCGCCTTATGGTGCCTGTGAAGGTTTTCACCGCTAAGACTCTCTCATTTGTGTTACTTTTTTGCTGGGGATTGGTGGTGTTACTGCTAAGACTCTCCTATTTTCTGCTGGAGATCGGAGTCTTTCCGCCGGGAATCAGAGTGTCAAGTCCCGATGAAACTTCTCTCATTTGCCTAACTCAGCCTCTTTTGAAAATTGGTCAAAAGGTCTTTCTTTGGACCGTAATGTGGGTTTGGACAGGGCTAGAAAGAAAGGGTATTAAAGGCTCAAAATAAAACAAATTGGGTTCAAAATTACAACCTTCGGAATCCTATATTTTCCTTACATAAACACATTTTTTTTTACTGCCCCTGTTTCTTGCTTGGGGATTTTTTTGGTTTTTATTTACACTATGACCGAGCTGTGAAGCGCCTACGTATCCTCTTTGAGGAATCAGGTCAAACGTAGTTCCCAATTCCTCTTTTTCAAATTTCTTTTTTCACACATTTTTCTTTTCTTTTCTTTATCTCTTTTGTTGTTTTCTTTTTCTTTACTTTTTCTTTATCCCTTTCAAACTTGTGTTTCTAGTCTTTGCAACTAATTCCGAAGGAGGGGTATGAAAGAAATCAAAATAAGGCTCGAAGGTTTAACGAAGGATAAAGTGTTTGGGTAGCAGAATAAAATGCCTTCGTCATTCCAATCTTCAGAACATACCAAGTCCAAATAACGCGATTAACATTCGTCATATCTTTAAGGCACAGTTGGACAACACTCTCATCTTCATTATTATGAACGACCCCGCGTCGATTTGGCCAGCTTGCCTTTAACTGTTTCTTTTTACTTGCCCCGGTTTCACATGACTCGGGATCCAAATAATCTCAAATTGTTTTTATTTCCTTTAAATGACCCGATCATCTTCCAATTGCTTCATGATTAACTTTTAGAATTAAGCCACAATTATGTGTGCGCATGTCGTGTCACTAGATTCGGCGTTTGAACACAAGACAGATCTAAAGGGTAAAATAACTAAACAAATAAAATGACCGAAAGTAACAAAAGACCGAAAGCTTCATTAAACTAATGACGAAATGGTTCAATGACAAAACAAGCAAAACAAACTAGAGTACAGCCCTGAAACAAAACTGGACAAGACCAAAGCAAACTGCTAGGACAAAAGAGTTTGACCACAAGACAATCCTGAAAATAACTCGGGCAACAGAAATGACAACAAAACGAACCACCAAAGCTCCATCTAGCTGACCAAAAGATGGAGTGTCTTCCCAATTACCAAGCACGACGCTTTAGCCACTAAGTTCTGCATCAATATTGCCGAGGCTGCCATCTGCTTCAACATTTTTAGCTTCGGTCAATACACCCCCCAGAGGATTCGTGTGCTCTCTGTCATCGTCATTGATCATAATCAACCACCCTTTTTGAATCATTCTTTCTATTTCCTTTTTCAAGGTACGACAGCTCTCAATATCGTGCCCTCTGACATTGGAATGGTATGCACATCGTGCAGTAGCATCGAAGCTTCTTGCACGTGGGTCGGGAGTATATCCGGGGAGCGGTGTAATTAGGCCGACATGCTTTAACCTTTCAAACAGACTTGCATAGGATTCTCCGATAGGGGTAAGAGCCTTTTCTCGCTTCAGCAACCTCTCCTCCCTAAACGCCTTATTTGGCCTGAAACCTGACCCGGGGGGTTTCCGGTATGTTCGTGGGGGTTGGTAGGCTTTTTGTGGAGCTGGGTACCTGGAAGGTGAAGTACGATTTTGGGTGTCCCTTGGAGAGTAGTGGTGTTGGGGACGGGAGTAGCGTTGTGAAAACATAGCTGGGGGACGAGTAATTGAGCTACTCGAGTGGCTGGAAAAGCTGTGATAGGTGGGTACATATGGAGAGTGTGAGGGATCATCTGGCATCGGGTTCAGTGTACGGGTAAGGACAGAGTCCAGGAAGCTAGGCGGTGGCGGGGGTGGTGCTTTCCCATCCATCCACGCCCGATACATATCAGCCACATGTTGTCTCAATATCTTGACTTCTTCTACTAACCCGTGGTTCCGTTCAACCAGCTTTTGTCGGGTATCGGTATCAACCCACTCAGTCTTGAGATTATCTGCCATTGTCCTCTGACTTTGTGTTACAGGGAAGAGTTATTTTAGAACCACAACCAACCACCTTTCTGTAAATGGACACAACAAAGCGAAGTCATCACGTTAGCGTTAGGGCATTTGACAGACAGGTGAACGCACATTAGGGATGCAATGAACCTAGGCAGTTAAACCTTTCTATCATGCATTTGCTTCAGTTTCATGTGTCATTCCAGCTTCTCATATCTGTGCTTCGCCAACTTTCCTTTATTTTCTAAATTGTCTTTTTTTTCTCTATTTTTCTCTTTTTCTCTTTTTTTTTCTTTTTTTTTCTTTTTGTAGTTTTTCATTTTTTTTCTTTTTGGCTATGGATATGGTCGAATCCTATGTGGATTGCCTAAGTATCATGACCCCGCATGAATCAGACCGAGCGTAGTTCTTGCGAATTAATGCAAGAAATAAAGAGATGAATATTTGATTTTTTTTTTTTTGAAAAAATTGTAAAAGCCGACTCCAACTACAAACTCTAATGAAAAACTTTCACACCTCGTGCCGGAGATTTCTACAAGAATAAAAATATTTTTAGCACCAATTATGACTATTTCTACAAAATTAGTCATGTAATGACTTATTTGACAAAATGGCTATTTTTGTAAAATTTATTTAAGAAAGATAAACTTGAAAAAAAATTTCATCCTATGGCTCATGGGGCATCGTTCGGCATCGCCATAAGCCAACATCAGACTGAGAAGTTTCTAATGTCAATTGACTATTTTTACAAAATTGTCCATGTAATGACTTATTTGACAAAGGGGCTATTTTTGCAAAATTTTATTTAAGAGACTACAAATTCAAAATTTTTCATCTTAGGGCCTATGGGGCATCGTTCAGCTCCGACACAGGCCAACACAAGACTGAGAAAGTTTAAATGCCAAATGTGGCCATCTCAGCAAAACCATATGTGTTTTTTTTTTTTGCAAAGTTGAGTGATGACTCAAACTTAATCTTGCGGATACGACCTTTCAATATTTCCACGAGGGAATATTTCAAGGCTGTGCCCAAAAATCATTTACAAAGACTCAAAGTGGCTATTCTTGCAAAAATAGCCTTCCGGCGTCCTTTTGGGGAACATTCGGCTTATTTTAAACAAGAATAGCGCCACCCGACTTATTTATAACAAAATAAAAAATTTGACATTTTTTTTTTAATTTTGCAAAAGGGTGTGAACCCGGACTTGATTTTGCGGCTATGGCCTTGCAACATTTCCACAAGGAACATTTCAAGGCTATGCTCGTAAATTATTTAAAATGACTCAAAGTGACTATTTTTGTAAAAATAGCCTTCCGGCGTCCTTTCGGAATATTCAGCTATTTTTAAAAACGGTATCACTTTGATTTTATTGACAAAATTAAACACACAATTTTTTTTGATTTTTTGAAAGGTGTGGTAACCCAAACTTGATTTTACGGCTACGACCTTTCAACATTTCCGCAAGGAAATATTTCAAGGTTGTGCCCAAAAATTATTTACAATGATTCAAAGTGGCTATTTTTGCAAAAACAGCCTTCCGGCGTCCTTTCGGAACATTCAGCTATTTCTCAAAATGGCATCACTTTGATTTTATTGACAAAATTAAACACACATTTTTTGATTTTTTGAAAGGTGTGCTAACCCAAACTTGATTTTGCGGCTACGACCTTTCAACATTTCCGCGAGGAAATATTCCAAGGTTGTGCCCAAAAATTATTTACGATGATTCAAAGTGGCTATTTTTTGCCAAAAGAGCCTTCCGGCGTCTTTTCGGAACATTTGGCTATTTTTCAAAATGGCATCACTTTGATTTTATTGACAAAATTAAACACACATTTTTTGATTTTTGAAAGGCGTGCTAACCCAAACTCGATTTTGCGGCTACGACCTTTCAACATTTCCGCGAGGAAATATTTGAAGGTTGTGCCCAAAAATTATTTACAATGATTCAAAGTGGCTATTTTTGCCAAAACAGCCTTCCGGCGTCCTTTCGGAACATTCGGCTATTTTTCAAAATGGCATCACTTTGATTTTATTGACAAAATTAAACACACATTTTTTTTGATTTTTGAAAGGTGTGCTAACCCAAACTCGATTTTGCGGCTACGACCTTTCAACATTTCCGCGAGGAAATATTTCAAGGTTGTGCCCAAAAATTATTTACAATGATTCAAAGTGGCTATTTTTTGCCAAAACAGCCTTCCGGCGTCCTTTCGGAATATTCGGCTATTTTTCAAAATGGCATCACTTTGATTTTATTGACAAAATTAAACACACATTTTTGATTTTTGAAAGGTGTGGTTGGACCCGATGAGGGTTGCCTACGTATCCCACCTAATGGCGAGAATCAAACCTGCGTAGTTCGGTCAGATTATTTTATGACCAATTATTTCAACAAAATTGCTCTTCCTATTTTTTCAAATTTTCAAATTTTCGACAGCATTTCATCAATATTTTTGATATTTTTTATTCCAAAATTCTATTTTTTTTTTGTTTTCAGGAATTTAACCAATCGTCATAATAATACATGATAAATAAATGCAACATATAATATGCTCGGTCTTTGATTACCGGGTCACCTGTCCTAGACGGACCCAACCCCTGTGTTGAGTCCCCTAAGTCAAATGCAACGTGACGCAAATAAGCGTTTCCTACTAGGGATCCGGCATGAAGTCATGTTATTCTAAGCTCAGAACCTCGGTATGTGATCTAGACTGTGTACCCAAGCGGACAACTCGGGCTGAGGAAGGAGCTCCTTTCCGGGAACCAAAAGGCCAGCCGGCTTAGAAACTTTCCGAGCCTCTTTATTATTTTCGGGGTATGACACTAACAGAATAAGGAGTCTCAACCAGTGAGCATATCCCCGGGGGTGAGAAGTGAGGGGTTCTCGGCACAGTTTATATACACAGTTCATGTAATATCAAAGCGGTAAACATATAGCAGTTTGTATATACAGTGCAACTAGTATCAAAGCGGTAGACATGTAGCACATTAATCAAACACGTAATAAAATCAGATATAGACAAAAAAAAACAATTTAACTGAGCTCGAATTCTTAAACCCTGAACCGAAGTTCTGGGTCCATTTCCCCAGCAGAGTCGCCAGAGCTGTCACACCTCCTTTTGGCGCTGCCCGCTGGCGCGAAGGAGTTTTTCCAATTAAAGGACAATCGAAACGGGATTTATTCAATTAATTCAGAGTCGCCACTTGGGAGATTTATGGTGTCCCGAGTCACCGGTTGAATCCCGAATCGAGGAAATTTATGACTCTGTAATACAGTCTGCGAAACTAGAAACCTGGATAAGGAATTCTGTTAACCCGGGAGAAGGTGTTAGGCACTCCCGAATTTCGTGGTTTTAGCACGGTCGCTCAACTGCAATTTTTGCTTTTATCTGATTTCTTTACATATTTTAATTATGTGCTATTAATGTTCCCTTTTTAATTTTAGAAGAATTGTGACGTCACGAAAACACATTTCGAGTCACACCGCAACCGGTACGCCTGTGACTCTAATGTATTTTAGTTTCGCCGAGAGTAAAGATTTGGGTCACATAAATGCGCACCCGTGTTTAGGAAAGTATTTTATTAAAGTCGTGCCTAAAGATTCTATCGTGTTAACTTTGGGAAAGACCGTGAAATTTACTAAACGGTCTTCCCGAGTCTAAGTATTTTATAGCAATTTATTTGAGGGCCCCGCAAATGTGTATTTAGTGCGGCGAGGCTCATCTCACTTTTATTAGAGGCCAATCCTAACATGACTATATTTTCTATTTATTTCATCTAATGGTTTTAAATCGAAATGGACAGTCCGAACGAATGAATTGGACTATCTATTCCAGATTTGGGCCATATAATAGTAATCAAGCCCAATATAAAATCTTTTGCCAAACCCATTCAAGTCTACTGTTGCTAACGTCCGACCCATAGTATAGGAAAATAAATCTTCAATTTGCCAGAATCAATTCATTTGCAAAACTGTTTTTTTTTTACTGATTTTCTTATTTAGATTAAAATAATTATATTGACAATATAGATCAATTTAACTTCAAAACGTAATTCATTTTTCTTGCACGCTACTTGTTGACAGATTCACTTTGATTGTGAATTGTGCCTTTCCTTTGGAGTTGTTGTTCAATTGAGATTTATATGAAAATTAATCTAACAAAGTCCAATTAATTAGAACTACCGATTCAAAATACAATAAAAACCCCTAGTTGGTAAATGAGCTGTTGTTTGTCAAGGTTATCTAAATGTTGCAAGTTCCGAATCTATTGCTAAGCAAAAATTAAAGTGATTGAAACAACTTAACAGTCCAGGTACTATGAACAGTGAAGAAATAACTGTCCAATTATACCTTCATCCAAATTTATTATAAGTCATGATAACTAATCATTATAGAATTTGTCTAATGATTAAATTATTAATGCTTAAACAATATCACAATCTATATTTGTCCACAACAGTACAAATTCAATTAACGTCCAGTAGACAATCCAGTTAACAAATCCGATGGAAATGCAATTCCGTCGGAATAGGTGACTAGGTATATCAGAAACAACTTCTTCATTTCATTATTTAAACCTGGAAATACAATGTGTACCTGAAATCAAGGTAGATCCATTAGATCTATGAACAATAACAGCAAAATGATTCGGCAACACGATTTAGCAAGCAATTTCAGCAATAAACAATCACCAATAGCAGTTCATGTGTTTCAACAGCAGCAGTGAAGTCAACAATGAGAAGAACCCAGGAAGATTTTCAGAATTTCAACTTGCTTTGAAACCAAATCTCACTCAAAGAACAATCACCTACTGATTTTTGACGAATCTAATATTATTTTTGGATTTTTCTATGAATTTGA
>JASVEL010000423.1:0-44182 GCA_032618575.1 Nicotiana noctiflora
GCAGTTCCCGAACTCTCTCCTTGCGGCTGCTCCTTTCGTTCACGGACTATGGCGCTGAGGCCCTTTAGGTCGAGACAATTCCAAAAGCCATGTTGCCCTCTGCATATGTAGCATCCCTTCTTCTCGGCCTGTGCCTTCTTCTCGGCGTATCCTTGACGACCACTCGACTTTTTGGAATCTTTAGTCTTGGAGTATTGTTGATGTATCTCCTTGCCTTTGCCACGATCTCCCCCACCTTTTACATTGTTAACTTTTGACCCCTTGCCATTGCCTTTGTCATGCCTGAAATCCATCAATGATTCGGGCTCTACTATGGCTTGGTCTATATCGGTGACTTGCTGGCGTTGTAACTCCTGCTTAGACCAATTTTGCAACCCGTCCATGAAGTGGAACAACAAGTCATCGTTGGTCAGGTTGGGGATTTGAAGCATAAGGGTAGTGAACTCATTGACATAGTTACGTATGCTCCTTATTTGCTTCAATTCCCTAAGCTTGCGCCTTGCCTCGTACAAGACATTGTTTGGAAAGAATTGTCGCTTGAACTCGGCTTTGAACTAATCCCATGTGCTAATAGTACATAGACCTTTATCCACGTCCGACATCTTCCTTATCCACCAAAGCATGGCAGTCTCTGAGAGGTACAATACCTGTAGTGTTGATTTTTGCCTCGTCGTCCCTCACTTTGTCGTGCCTGAAGTAGTTCTCCAAGTGCAAAAGGAAATTTTCCACTTCTTGAGCATCACGAACACCTTTGAACACCTGTGGTTTGGGAGCATCGATCTTGGTCTCTCTCGTTACCACTACATTGCTGGCTACCTCGGTCAATTCCAAAAATTAAAATAAAATGTTTTTGAGTGCAATTACTTGCTTTGTTTGAAATTAATTATATTTTGTGTGTTTGAATAAGTAAAAATTAGAAAAAATCAAAAAAAATAGTAGTAATTAATTTGTTAGTTTAGTTAATTAGAAAATTAGCAAAATAGTTTAAATAGTAGTAGAAATAAAGAGAAAAATAACAGAAAAATTGCAAAAAATACTAGAAAATTAGAGTAAATAGGAAATTAGGTTTTGTAATTTTTCATAAAAGAAAAAGAAAAAAAAAGTATAAAAGAAAATACATAAAAATAGGTTAATATCAGAAAATTCAAAAATGGTATTGTATTAGTCTTGGGCTGATGTGAATTAAAAAGAATTGGCCCAAAGTTTTGGCCCAAAGGGACCCGGTCCAGAGATTAGGTCGAAGTGAATCTCGGCCGTTCGTTTCATCCAATCCAACGGTCGGGAATTCAGTGGAATTGTATAAGTTTAATTAATATAGGCAAGGGTGATCTCAACCGTCCATTCATATGATCTAACGGTTGATGGCTTTGGCCTCATAAACGACGATACGGCGTCGTATAAGTAACGCCCCTCTCAGACCGTTGATCTCCATCAAACGGACGGTCAGGATTATCTGGGATGGTCGGCCTATAAAAGGGCCTTGTCTGAACGGCCGTCTCATTTTCTTCATTTGCATAACCCTAAAAGACGGCCGCCTCTCCTCTCCTTTCTTCATCTTCATCATCATCTTCACAGAAACCCTAGCCGACCATGGCGGCCACCACTCCCACGGTGGTCGCCGGCTCCTCTTACCTCTCCCCTCATCTTCTCCTTCTTCTTCATTCCATAACACACCCAGAAACTCCCAGAAAAAACACCCCGTTCTTCAAAGTCCCGGTCACCGGAGTTACACCGGTGACCACCAAAGTATGAAGATCCACCTAAAACCAATGCCGATCTCTTCCTCTCCACTTGATCTATCACCCTACCCCATTGGTTCCCTTCGAATCTCACTAGATTTCTTCGAATATCCAAAATAAGGTCACCGGAAACCTAACTCCGGTGACCCCAAAATCAAAACCACCCAAAGGTCTCATCTTTCACACCCCTGAACACCCCTTACAACTCAAAACCACAAAAAGGCTCCCCCTTTGAGCCTAAAAGAAAGACCAGAGGGAAAATTGAAAAAAAAGATATCTGGAAAAGAATAAAGAAAAAGGAAACAAGAAGAAAGGCTAGGGAATCAGAGAGTGAAAAGAGTGAGGAAAAGAAAAGAATAGGAAGCTCGGGGGACCGGCCCCGCAAGCTAAGTCCCTTCCCTTTGTGCTGTGTATTTTTTTTTTGTTGTTTGATTTATGTGTTAGCATGCCTATAAATGTTTGTTTTTGATTCTTGCTTCACATGATAGTTTAGAACCTTCCTGTTTACTTTCCTCTGTTGCAAATCATGTCCTATTCCTGTCTTGTTTCTCTGTGACCATATCTATCTCTTAATCTGTTCATCTTCTATATCTTTCCGTGTTTCTTTGAACCTGTTAGTACTAGGATATATGTTTGTTCTATCATAATTTCTTTTAGAGTTAAAAGACATGCCTTGATTTGTTGGTTTGCAATATCATGACTAGCCGCCTTCTCTGTTTCTTGGCATAATTAGTTCAATTGTTCTCTTTCATTAGAGTATCCTGTGGCTTGTAGCTTTATGTTGATGTCCCTGTGCTTCTTTGTCTGCTATAGTATTGGGGTTCCTCATCTTGTTGGCTTTCGATATTTCTTCTGTCATTTTGCATGTTATAGTTCTGATACTATGTTTGATTGTTTGTCTCTCATTCTCGCTCAGCTCTGTATTAGATCATCTTTTGTTAGCTTGCAATGTCTTGACTGTTTCTCTTTCTGCATCTTTGCATGTTTAGTCTTAGTGAAATTTGGCCATCTCTATTCATCTCTTATATCAATTTATCCTGTGTTTAATCTGGGGGTTCACTTCTTTGCTCATATTTTGGTGGTCTTATTTGTGTTCATGCAAGTCTGGTTTCATGTCATATCACTTCTCATATGCTTTTATTTGCTGAATAAGTATGCTAATCTGGGTCTGTTTCTCTTCATGTCATCCTCACATGATAGATTTAGGTTTCTCCTTCACTGTTCCTCCATATTTTCCTTTTCTTCATCTCCATGATCTTCCTTCCTTCATGTTATCTGTCATGCATTTGTATTAGTTTTAGGTTTTAATTTGTTCATCTATGCTCTCTGTTTGATTGCTCATCTCCTTGTGTTCCTTATCTCTCATATGTATTACACCTGTTTAGTTTGGCATATGAATCAAGGTGTCTTTTGTCCTAATATTGGTTTCTGATTCCTTAATCTTTCTCTTGTCACTTTTGCATGATCTTCTTTGCTTCTCCATATCTCTCTTGTTTCTCATTTTTCACTGTTCACATGTGTATATCAAGCTAGGGTTAGCACTTAAAAGTGAATTCTAATTACCCTGCTTAGGTTAATTGAACCATGTTGACTGTTTCATGAGAATCTATGCTTATATGTGTTTGTGCCCTGAACCTTGGTGATTCTGAGTTGTTCAAACTTTCATGTGACTTGAACTGGTAGTTATTAGGTCTTAATTAACATGAATTCATACTTTGTCTCATAAAATTAGATAATGTGAATTAATCAACCGAAATTCAACCATATCAATTGCCTTCTCTGAGTTTTGGATGATTATTACATTTTGTTTGATCTTATGTGTCCTAATATGCAATCCATGTTGAAATTGATTCAGTTTTATTGGTTCTGGTTGAGTGTAAGTGTTTGATTAACACTGTTTGAACCCTAGGTGAATTGGTTATAGCTGTTAGCATTAGGTTCTATGAAAATGGCTAGTTTTTAAATAGGTTAGAACTGAAAATGAACAAATAGGCTATAAGTTTAATAATTGGCCTAAGAGTGGTCAACCTTGCAAAGGGTTGACCAATTCTATAAGCCCTAACACACAGCTCACTGTTAAAAGTGGCTGGTTGTGCAAAAGGGGCTATGTCTGCAAATGCAGACTAGCCCAGGCTCTCTTTAGAGCCCTGAACAGCAAAGTGGCCAAACCTGTAAAGGTTTTGGGCCCAGCTGTTCAGTATTTGGCTTTGATAGCCCAAGCTAAGTCTCAACTTGAGATTGGCTAGTTCTTAAATAGTTAATCTCAATAATAAAACAGGCTAGTCCTGCAATTAGCTTTAATTGAAATAATTTGGTCTTAATTGACTGGAATTAGATTAAAAGTGGCTAAAACTGAAATAGTTTCTTAAAATAAATCTGGCCAGCCCTTAAATACTAATACCAGGGCTGGCTATTAGTTAAATAGGTGCAAAACAAGCTAAAATCTGCCCTAGGTAAGCTGGTAAATCAGCAGTGCCCTTAGGGGGCACAATTGGGAATTAAAAGGTGAAATAGTAAATAGTTAGAACTTAAAAGGGTAATGGAGTCATTTATGCTCCTGATTTCTGCAATTTTGCAGAGACTTAGGGGTATAATGGTCTCCTAAAAATGGGAAATCTGTAGAAATCTCAAACCCCTAAGGTCATACAAGTAAAAAACCATAAAAAAGAATCTTAGAAACCTTCCAGCACATGCTGGAAGGATATTTGGTAACTGAAATTGGGGTTAAAGTGTAGAATGGATAATTTTAGGAGGGGGAAAGTGGGATTAATCCCATACTTCCTCCCCAAGTATTCAGCCCTAAAAAATAGCTATAAATATCTCTTAAAAGGGGCTGAAAAGGGGGTTCCCATTGGAGAGTAATCTGGAAATACACTTAAGCTGAAATTCATTGAATACAAAAGCTTGAGAGATAGAATTAGCAATACAACAGTAGGATTTTCTGGGTTTTTTATCGGATTTCTCTGGGTCATCTACTTGGGTTTTCTCTGATATTGCTGTTGTGGTGTTGCTGTGTGCTGTGCCTTCCTCTTCTCACTGTTGCATTGGTCCATTGCTGATTACTTCTCATCCCTTAGACTCATTGGTTCTCTTTCTATTTGATCCAGGTACACTTCCCTATTCTAATGAATATGTAGTTGCTGAAATGTTGAATGAAGCTCCTGTTTAGTTCATTTGTCATTTTTGAATTGTTAAATTAGTAGCTTAATTGTAGTAGCATGAATTAGATGAAGGACAGAAACAGAAACAGAGACAATGTAATAATCTAGTAGTAGTATAGTAGTAGTAGTGATTGTGTCTCACCTAGTTAATTAGGTAAATCTATAAAATGAAGCTAATAGATCATCACATCAGTTAATAAGCTCACCTAGTTAAGTTGTTTTGTCAATCATGAGTTCGAATAAGTCTAAAAAGGGAAACAAACAGTTGAGTAATGAAGCTGGTTTTGATAGATTTGGCTCTTATTAAACAACAGTAGATAATCATTTAGTTAATCAGTCTCTGGATATCAATGAGTACAAGAGAGAAAATGAAGTAGTGATTCGGTAATATTGATTAAGCCCAAAGTTATAGTATAGCAATGTGTATATAAGTAGTCGTTTAGTTTTTAGATAATATGGTTGTTGTCAATAAGCAATTGGGTCGTTTAAACACTGCATCACATAGGGAAAATATCTCTTTGACTGAGTAATTTTAATAGTGATATAAGCCATTAACAGAAAACAAAGAAACAGTGTTAGTTCATTCACTAATTAGTTGTGATATTGGATTAATAGTAATTTACTTGTACAACTATTTCACTTTTGATTAATAAAATGGTAGTTCAATTTTAATTCTATGTGTCTGATTTACTTTAAATTCATTACTCTCTCTTTTATTATTGTTTCATTTGGGCCTAAATCTCTATATGAAGCCAATTGGGCCAGCGAGCAAAGTTCAGTAACTACCTGGGCCTTTAAGGCCTGGGTCGATGTAATATGTGTGTAAAACTTCACTTGGAACCAGGCCCCATTTAAATAACAGAAATCACACGGGCCCGGATTATTATAGTGTTAGTAATACGATTAAGGAAAGAACAAATGTAGAAAACGTAGTTAAATACAAATATTAAATCCTTTAATGAAAATTGAGACGAGCCTCGCCCGAATAACACCGGGGCCCTCATTTAGTAATGATATAACACAAATAGACCCGGGAGAGCTAATAGCCAATTCCATAGCTTCTCCCAAAAGATTTAAAAGCCGATAGACGTTACTTTAGGGCACGATTTTAATATACCTTCCTATGAACGAGTGTGCACTTGGTGCGACTCAAATCCAAATCTCGGCAAAGCCGAAATACACCAAAAGTCATAGGCGTACTGGTTGCGGTATGACTCGAGGCGTGTTTTCGCGATGTCGCAAATTCCTAAAAAATAATATTTAACGTAAAAGCACATTATGTTGTTAAAATTGAGTCAAACAAAAGTCAAGAACGACAGTGGAGCGACCGTGCTAAAACCACGGAATCCGGGAGTGCCTAACACCTTCTCCCGGTTAACAGAGTTCCTTATCCAGACCTCTGCTTCGCAGACATTTTAAGAGTCAAAATTCCTCGGATTCGGGATTAACCGGTGACTTGGGACACCATTGTCATTCCCAAGTGGCGACTCTGATTAATCTCTAATAAAATCCCGAACCGATTGTCCTTAAATTGGAAAACTCCTTCCCTTACGTTATTTTATCCATTTTGGGTAATTGAGCGTCGGGGTATACCCTACAAGTGTATTTATACACCTTACGCATGTTGGGGTAGTAAAAAGGGAGGTGTGACAGCTCTGGCGACTCTGCTGGGGATCCAACCCTGAATTTCGATTTCAGGGTTTAAGAACTCGAGCTCCTTAGAACCGCCGTTCGCGTTTTTTGTTTGACTTCATTATGTGATTTGAATAACATGCTATGTGCTTTATCGCTTTTTGATATTATGTGAACTGTATATAAAACTGTGCCGAAAACCCTTCTCTCTTCTCCCCCGGGGATGTGCTTACTGGTTGAGACTCCCCTTTCCGTTAAAGTCACCTTAAATTAAGAAAACAGAGGCCGGATAAGTTACAAAGCCGATTGACTCCGCGGGTCACCGGTACGTAGCCCCCTCCTCGATTCGAGTTGTCCGCTCGGGTACACGGTCTAGCAATCCATGAAACCATAAGATTTTGAACATAGGTCTAGGACGATTATTTGCATCATATTTGACTTAGGGGACTCAACACAGGGGTTGGGTCCGTCTAGGACAAGTGACCCGGTATTGAAAAGACCGAGCATGCTATGTGTTGCATTTTATTGTCCTTGATCGTTATGCGGACCGGCGAAAATCCTAAGATTGGAAAATTATTGAAAAAAAAGAGAGAGAGGAAAATAATGATTTGTAGAAAATAGGTATCCGGAAAATTTGAAAATTTGAAAAATCGGTGGAACATTTTTTGAAATAATTGGTCAAATAATCTGACCGAACTACGCAAGTTTGATTCTCGCCATTAGGTGGGATACGTAGGCAACCCTTAAACGGGTCCAACCACACTTTTAGAAAAAGACCAAAAAGATTTTCTTTTCAAATAATCGAGGTGATTGCTATTTTTGGAAATTGCCGAATGTTCCGAAAGGACGACGGAAGGCCGTTTTTGCAAAAATGGCCACTTCGAAAATCATTTTTCTTTTCTTTCATTCAAAAATTGAAAACTTGCATTGAAAAAGATTTTTCCTTTTCTAAATAAAATCACCTTAATAAATGTGCAGGACGAGCACGATGATGAATGAACAATTTTCCCTAAATAAAATCCCTTTGGAGCTGAGATTATGGTGGCAGGACATGGGATCCGATGGTCAAGACTGGGTCAAAAAGTACTTGAAAGGCCTTACGGGGTTACTCGAAATAGTTCCTCGAGGTGATGTGGTTAGAGCGTTGGTCACGTTTTGGGATTCGGCACACAACGTATTTCATTTCCCGGATTTTGAACTTACCCCAACTTTGGAGGAGATTGCCTTTTACATTGGGAAGACCGAGGTTCCGCTGAAAGGAAAATACCCGGTATCTCCGAGGACGATGACAGTACATCGCTTCCTCGACTCTTTGAAAATTGCCCGGAATGTTCATAATGAAGATCTGGCCAACGGGTTTTGTTCTTTAAGCTTCATCTACAATAGGTTTGGACACGTTGGGGGTTTCAATGATCTTACCAACAAATTATGTTGTAAGTCCAACCGGGCGAAATGGGAAGAACACCGGAGGTTCGCATTTTTGGTGGCATTTCTTGGAGTTGTTGTATTCCCGAGGAAAGATGGACATATCAATATAAAAGTCGCCGGGTTAGCTTCCACACTGATAGTACAAGAAAACTGTACTCTGGCCCCGATGATTGTTGCGGATATCTATCGTGCTCTGACTGCGTGCAAAGCGGGGGCTAGCTTCTTCGAAGGGTGTAACTTGATCTTGCAAATCTGGCTAATTGAGCATCTATGCCACCATCCTTCATTCTCGAGCTATGGTTCGGCCGATCGGACATGTTTGGAAGAGTTCAATACGAGGACAAAAGAAGTAAAGTTGCCGGAGGGAGTCCAAGGTTGGATTGTGTATCTTCGATCACTAACTGACGGTCAAATCGATTGGACGTATGACCGGTTACCTCTTGACGAGGTGATATACATGCCAACGGAGGGATCGCCGTTTTTGATCATGGGTTTGAAGAGTATACAACCTTATGCACCATACAGAGCCCTGCGACAGTTGGGTCGGTGTCAGATTATTCCGAGAGATGGGGATCTCAGTGTGCAAGCCGTGGAGATTGGTCCGGACGGGCAATTCCCGGAAGCAAAAATCCGGCAAATCTGGAACGAGTGCCAAAATTTGAAGATTGATACTTGTGTGCCGAATAGAGCAAAAGGGGAGATATCACCTGGGTACTCCACATGGTACCGTCGAGGGGTTGAACACGAACGTCTTTCAAAGAGACCTCACTTACAAGACCTGATAGAGCAATCCGAGGAAAATCTGAAATGGGCGGCCAAGGAGAAAGAATATAAGGCCAAAATCAGTCTGTTGGAAGATAAACTGAGAAATCTTCATTTCGAAAGCGGCTTGCAAGCAGCATCCGATGAAGTAGAAAAGAAACAGCTGAAGAAAGAAAATGATGTGTTGAAGGCTCAAATAGCTCAAATGAAAATTGCATCCGAGACCCCAGTTCGTTCAGCCCGAGATGAAAAGTTAATTGAGATTCTCCGGCGGAAAGTAAACGACTATAGCTTTGATTTGGACGTAGCTGAAAAAGAGTTAGCCAAGGCTCGGAAGCAAATGGACAAAGACGCCGAGGAAAGAGCCAAGTTGGTCCGGCAGCTACAAGGCAAGCATGATGTTGAAATAGCTCAGCTTAGAAAGAAAATGATCTCAGCCACAGTCAAAAGTAACAAGATTATCAAAGATCTTGAAGAAGAAAGAGAACACTGCTACACGACTATGGCTAGATTAGAATTGAAGCTGCAACAAGTGCAAAAGGACAACCAACACACCTTGGATGCTCGCGCTCAACAAATAAGTCGGCTATTGCAAGAAAAAGGGGTCATCAGAGAAAAGATTGTTCGCATCGCCCAATACATCACCCGAAAGACTCAGCTTTGTGAAGATATGACTCGGAGGACTTTCGTATCTGCAGTGAAGTTTTTTGTACAACAAGTCATGGCCGACCTGGACAGGCTTCAAAGGGGTTTAGCATATAGGCCCGCGGCAAGGCCGAACGACGCCTCGCGGGCACTAGGTGCATTAATGTACTCTTAGGTCATGCATCATCTTTTATTTTTCTTTTTCTTAAACATCACTTTGTAATCAAGGTTTTAAATTATCAATGAGAAAAACAAAGTGTTGTTACCAATTCTTTTGTTTTATGTCATTTTCCTTTGAATCCGCTAGGCAAATAAATAGGAACGTAATTATGAAAACGACAATGAAAAAAGAGAGAAAGAAAAAGCAAGAAAAGAAAAGAAAAAAAAAGAAAAAAAAAGCAAGAAAAGAGAAAAAGCAAAAGAGAAAAGAAAAGAAAAGAAGAAAAGAAAGAAAGAAAACAAAAGAGCGGAAAAAGAAAAAGATGATTGAAGTGAGCAAGCGGCCGGGATGATGCATAACGACTCGAGGAAATGTATTTGCTTTTAAAGTCGTTGCATCTTATTTATGCGCTAACAACTAACGAGTGTTGATGTTTGTGAGTCCAGATTTTCTAGGCAACTGGCATACTGGCTACCCACCCATACAACACCAGGTCCAAAAAGATGACAAAGGCCGTATCCCAGGAGATCGAGGCAACCATTGTAGACCCTGCTCACGAAGAAGAGATCGTGGATGTGGCAGGGGATGAAAGAAGAAATGTACAAGTTAAGACAGCAGATGGCTGAAATGTACCAGGCTTGGTCAAGAGGTCAACCACTACCAGTCCACCCTGCTAACCCTACATATGTCCCTCCACCCAATCCTAACCCCGAGCCACCAACAATGAACTCGTCCTCCACCTACCCCGACTACCCTCACTACTATGCTTCCACCTCCCAAATGCCACCACCTCCAACCAAGCAAGCACCACCTCCTATACCACAAGTCGCTCCCTGTGTATGTGGCACCTCCGCCCGCTGTCATCCACAAATCCTCTAGTGAACCGATATTCCATATCCAGGATCCTCACTACTACCCTCCGGAGCCTACTTTCAGACAACACGAGTCTCACGCTCCGATGATGGAAGCAAGTGCCGGGCAGGAAGAGATGGCTCGGAAAGTGAAAAGTCTTGAGAATGCTTTCCGCAATATGCAAGGGCTGGGAGGGCAAGTAAGTGTAGCCTACAAAGACCTGTGTTTGTTCCCTGAGGTGCAGCTTCCCTGCGGGATTTAAGTTGCCAAAGTTCGACATGTACAACGGACACGGGGATCCGGTAGCTCATCTAAGAGGATACCGTAGCAAGATGAGAGGCGCGGGAGGAAGAGATGAATTGTTGATGGCGTACTTCAGCCAAAGTTTGAGTGGATCAGCTCTGGAATGGTATACCCGACAGGACCATACAAGATGGTTCGTTTGGGATGACTTAGCGCAAGCTTTCGCTAGTCACTTTCAGTACAATTTGGAGATCATACCCGACAGGTTATCCCTTACCAAGCTGGAGAAAAAGCCAGGAGAGAGCTTTAGAGAATACGGTTTTAGATGGAGGGAACAAGCCGCTAGAGTGGATCCACCAATGAAAGAAGGAGAGATGGTGGATTGTTTTCTGCAAGCTTTGGATCCAACATACTACGGCTATCTAGTGTCAGCAATTGGAAAAAGTTTCAACGAAGTAGTGAAAATGGGGAGTTTTGTAGAAGAAGGTTTGAAGACAAACAAAATTATGAGTTTTTCGGCTATCAAAGCCACCAATCAAGCTATACAGAGTGGAAACGGAGGAGTGATGGGAAAGAAGAAGAAAGAAGAAGTATCAACCATTGAAAGTAGGTCATGGAGTCGCAACCCACAATATAACCCACCTAGACCCTATCGCCAACACCCACCAAGCCCGTCAACTCCATATAATCCACCACCACCATCTTACCCACCAAACCCCTACAACACACCTAGCCCATATAACCCACCACCACCACCATACCCACCAACTGTCCCACATTACCACCACCCGCAAACCCAAGCTTACCCACCACCACCATCGCCCCACGTGTGGAGAGCTCAAGCTCCACACAATGTGTACCACACCCGGAACACATACCCAACCCCTAAACCTTACCGAAACCAGAATAGACCCAGGCCGGACGCTGATTGGAGAAACAAAGCAAGAAAGACATTCACTCCTCTCGGAGAATCATATACCAGTCTTTACCACAAGTTGAAAGAATTGGGGATGTTGAGACCAATCGCACCAAAAAATCCAAACCCACCCCCGAAAAATCTTGATTCTTCTGTCAGATGTGAATACTGTTCGGGAACATTGGGCCACGATACCTGAGAAGTGTTGGCAATTAAAGAATGCCATTCAAGATCTTATCGATGAGAGGAGAATTGAAGTGCAGGCTCCCGAGGCCCCAAACATTACCTAGAATCCATTGCCGAATCACCACGAAACGAATATGATAGAATCTGGTGCAGGGTGATGGCAATCAAAAACCATCTCATGCCGTCATGATGATAAAGTCGAGTGACAAGTTAGAGAAAGAAATTGTGAAAGAGGAAGCAATTGTTGAGAAACCAAAGCCAGTAGTGATGGGAGGTTTAAAGGTGGTAGTTCCAGGTGCAAAGACGATCGTGATTGTGAAAGGAGCAAGTGCAGAGCCAGTAATCATAAAACCAGTAGTGCAAATGCCAGTGGTGAATACAAAGACCGTGCCTTGGAACTATAACAAGGTAGCAGTAGTTTACAAGGGAAAAGAGATTTCTGGTGAAATTAACGAAACGCATGGACTCACCCGATCCGGAAGGTGTTTTGCTCCAGAGGAACTGAGAAAGATGAAGACGGTAAGAGAAAGTCAATTGAAAAAGCCAGTGTCGGAGGAGGAAGCCGAAGAATTTCTTAAGAAAATGAAGTCACAAGAGTACTCAGTGGTTGAGCAGTTAAGAAAGACCCCGGCCCAAATTTCTTTGTTATCTTTGTTGATACATTCGGAAGAGCACCGGAAGGCTCTTATGAAGATTCTAAATGAGGCTCATGTTCCGGAGAAGATTTCAGTGTGTCATTTGGAGAAAATTACCAGCAAAATTTTCGAGTCTAATAGGATCACCTTCTCTGATAGGGAGTTGCCGGTGGAGGGAACTGAACACAATAAAGCATTGTACCTTACAGTAAAGAGTGAAGAGTCAGTCGTGACCATGGTATTGATTGACAATGGATCGAGCGCGAATATTTGTCCGCTGTCAACTTTAGGGAAGCTGAACATTAGCCCGGATAGAATCCGGAGAAACAGTATCAATGTGAGAGGGTTTGACGGCGGAGGTAAGAACACGTTGGGAGATATCATTTTGGAAGTGACCATCGGTCCCGTTGATTTTACGATGGAGTTCCAGGTGCTCGATATTGCCGTATCATATAACTTGCTGTTAGGTCGACCCTGGATTCATGCGGCCAAAGCAGTACCATCTTCTCTACACCAGATGGTCAAGTTTGAATGGGAGCAGCAAGAGATTGTTGTACACGGAGAGGAAAATGCTTGTAATGTGGTAGCACCTTTTGACGGTACTGATGGGGATAGGGGTCCTTGGGTCTACCAAGTGACGGATGCTATAGTAGTGAACAAAATTGCTGAAGGAGAAAAGTTACCAACCCCGATGTTGGCACCAACTGCTGTAATGGTGGCCAGAGAAATGCTGAAAAACGGATTTGCACCGGGGAGGGGATTAGGTAAAACACTGCAGGGAGTCACTCAACCAGTTCAGCTTCCGGAGAATAAAGGTACATTCGGCTTAGGGTTCAAACCCACCTTTGCCGATATCCAAAGAGCCTCTAAAGCCAAGAAAAACTGGACCTTGCCCAAACCCATACCCAAATTATCCGACATCTTTATCAAGCCAGGTACAAAATATCAACCATCTGCTGCAGCAAAGTGCATTGAGACCCAACTTGATGAAGAAATGCTTGGTTTTAAGAAATTGTTTTGGGAGGTGAATACGATTGAAGCAGGGGAAGGCACGAGCAGAATGGACGTGCAATTTGTGGGGCCCGGAGTCACATTGAACAATTGGGAAGCTACTCCTTTCCTTATCCGGAAGGAGTCTTGGTAGTTAGCTCAAAATTTCATCATTGCTTCCCCGAAAGTTGTTATTTTATAATTTCCCCATTCCCCTCATGAAAAAATCACCATGTATCCCGAACATTGTTCGTTTCTTTTATTAATGAAATGCAGCTTTTCCTTTTTCTTCACTTTTGCCTTATTTTTCTTTATTTTTCCTTTTGTACAGTTTTGCATGTGTTGATTCCAATGCCATGTCATGCGTGAAGGATTCTAGACCCAGTTCTGACAATCACGCTTACTATACAAGAAATTGAGGAAGATAGTGAAATAGAATGTGAGGATGAGGAAGCCCCGGAGGAAATAAGTAAGGACATGAAACAATACGAGGAAAAACCCAAGCCGAATCTGAGTGATACGGAATCTGTAAACTTGGGGAGCGAAGATGATGTCCGAGAAACAAAGATTAGTGTGCATTTGGAGGCACCCTCAGGGATGAATTGATAAGGTTGTTACATGAATTTAAGGACATCTTTGCCTGGTCCTATGATGACATGCCCGGGCTTAGCACAGATCTAGTGGTACACAAGTTGCCTATCTACTCGAAATGCCGGCCAGTAAAACAAAAGCTGAGGAAATTCAAAACGGACATTAGCGTGAAGATAAAAGAAGAGGTGAATAAGCAGTTTGAGGCAAAGGTCATAAGAGTTACCAAATACCCCACCTGGTTGGCAAATGTTGTGCCGGTCCCGAAGAAAGACGGCAAAACCAGAGTGTGTGTAGACTATAGAGACCTCAACAAAGCTAGTCCGAAGGATGACTTCCCATTGCCAAACATTCACATATTGATCGATAATTGCGCCAAGCATGAAATCGGTTCGTTTGTGGATTGTTATGCAGGCTATCACCAGATCCTGATGGACGAAGAAGATGCCGAGAAAACTGCCTTCATTACACCTTGGGGAACATACTGTTACAGAGTAATGCCGTTTGGATTGAAGAATGCCGGGGCAACTTACATGAGGGCAATGACCACAATGTTTCATGATATGATGCATCGAGAAATTGAAGTATATGTGGACGATGTCATCATAAAGTCCAGAAAACAACCTCTGATCATGTGAAAGATTTGAGGAAGTTTTTCCAAAGACTCCGGAGGTACAATCTAAAGCTCAATCCGGCGAAGTGTGCTTTTGGAGTACCTTCAGGGAAACTACTGGGGTTTATTGTGAGTCGGCGAGGTATTGAACTGGATCCATCAAAGATCAAGGCTATTCAAAGTCTACCTCCGCCGAAGAACAAGAAGGAGGTCATGAGCTTATTAGGAAGGTTGAATTACATTAGTCGGTTCATCGCTCAATTGACATCAACATGCGAGCCGATCTTCAAGTTGTTGAAGAAAGATGCAGCAGTTAAATGGACCGACGAGTGTCAGGAAGCCTTTGACAAGATCAAGGAATATTTGGCCAATCCTCCGGTGTTAGTTCCTCCAGAACCAGGGCGTCCTCTGATTTTGTATTTGACGGTGCTCGATAACTCTTTCGGTTGTGTACTGGGTCAACATGATGAGACAGGCAAGAAAGAACAAGCCATCTACTACCTCAGCAAAAAGTTTACATCCTACGAGGTGAAGTATACCCAACTGGAGAGAACTTGTTGTGCATTGATTTGGGTGGCTCAGAAGCTAAAGCATTATTTGTCAGCATACACTACGTACTTGATATCACGATTGGATCCTCTCAAGTATATCTTTCAGAAGCCCATGCCTACGGGAAGACTGGCCAAATGGCAGATTCTGCTCACAGAATTCGACATTGTCTATGTAACTCGTACGGCAATGAAGGCACAAGCTATTGCGGACCACTTAGCCGAGAATCCGGTGGATGATGAATATGAGCCATTGAAAACATACTTTCCGGATGAAGAGGCAATGCTTGTCGAGGAGATGGAGCAAGAGGAGAGGCCAGGATGGAAAATGTACTTTGACGGAGCCGTCAACAGCAGGGGCGTTGGTATCGGAGCGGTACTCATTTCAAGTACGGGTCAACACTATCCCGTTACAGCTCAGCTTCGATTTTTCCGTACCAACAATATGGCCGAATATGAGGCGTGCATCTTGGGATTAAGGATGGCGATTGACATGGGTATTCAAGAGATTTTGGTCATGGGTGACTCGGATCTCTTGGTACACCAAATTCAAGGGGAATGGGAGACACGAGATTTGAAATTGATACCGTATCGGTATTGTTTGCACGAGTTGTCTCAAAGATTCCAGTCTATAGAGTTCAAGCACATCCCAAGAATGCACAATGAGATTGCAGATGCTTTGGCCACATTGTCCTCTATGTTGCATCATCCGGACAAGACATATATAGATCCGCTCCGGATCCAAGTCCGAGATCAGAATGCTTATTGCTTCGCTGTGGAAGAAGAGTCGGATGGAGAGCCGTGGTATCATGATATTAGAGAATACTTGAAAGCCGGCAAATACCCGGAGCAAGCCACTGGAGACCAGAAGAGAGCCATCAGGCGTCTAGCCAATGGATTTTTCTTTAGTGGAGGAGTGGTATACAAAAGAACACCAGATTTGGGTTTATTGCGGTGTGTAGATGCACAACAAGCTGATGAAATCATGATTGAAGTACATGCCGGAGTATGCGGACCCCATATGAGCGGATATGTTTTAGCAAAGAAGATTTTGAGAGCTGGGTACTACTGGCTCACGATGGAGCGTGATTGTATCAGGTATGTAAAGAAATGCCATCGATGCCAGGTACATGGGGATCCGATCCACTCCCCGCCTTACGAGTTGCACACAATGTCAGCACCTTGGCCCTTTGTTGCTTGGGGCATGGATGCCATCGGCCCAATAGATCCAGCCGCTTCTAATGGGCACAGGTTCATCCTGGTTGCAATTGATTACTTCACCAAGTGGGTTGAAGCTAAGACATTCAAGGCAGTGACGAAGAAAGCGGTGGTGGATTTTGTGCATGAAAATATTATATGCCGATTTGGAATCCCCAAAGTGATTATCACAGACAATGGAGCCAATTTAAACAGTCATCTCATGGCGGAAGTTTGTGAAAGGTTTAAGATCACGCACCGCAATTCCACACCTTACAGGCCAAAAGCAAATGGTGCAGTAGAGGCGGCAAACAAGAATATCAAGAAGATTCTTCGGAAAATGGTGGAGGGATCCAGGCAGTGGCATGAAAAGTTACCCTTTGCTCTCACGGGTTACCGCACGACGGTACGTACTTCTATCGGAACCACACCTTATACCCTGGTGTATGGAACAGAGGCCGTTATACCCGCAGAAATAGAAATACCGTCATTGCGAATTATAGCCGAATCCGAGATAGATGACGATGAATGGGTAAAGGCCCGGTTAGAACAGTTGAATTTGATTGATGAGAAGAGATTGGCCGCAGTCTGCCATGGGCAGTTGTATCAGCGAAGGATGGCCAGAGCATATAATAAGAAGGTACGACCTCGAAAGTTTGAAGTCGGGCAAATGGTATTGAGGCGTATCTTACCACATTGGGCCGAGGCAAAAGGCAAGTTTGCGCCGAATTGGCAGGGACCATTTGTGGTATCACGGGTGTTGTCCAATGGAGCATTATATTTAACAGATGTTGAAGGAAAGTGCGTAGAGACTGCTATCAATTCAGATGCGGTCAAAAGATACTATGTATGATTCCTTTTCAATTATATGTTTTGTATTGTGTTGTGATTTTGGAATTGAAATGACGAAGGCATTTTATTCTCTATCCAAACACTTTATCCATTGATAACCCCTTTGAGCCGTAATGAATGAATTCTTTCATATCCCTCTCTCGGAATCGCTCTAGTGCAATAAGATCGAAATTGCCAGAATGAAAAAATGAAATGATGGAAAAATGAAAAAAAAAATGAAAAAAAAAAAAGAGAAAAAGACAAAAATCGGGAAAAAGTCAAAAAGAAATCCATCTAACTTATGAAGTTGGATGAACTACGTCTGACTTGATCCCGAAAGGGTACGTAGGCAGCCTCTCTGAGGTTCAGTCACAATAAAGAAAAATCCAAAAATTCCCCACATATTGAAACTGGGGCAGAAGTTATGTTTAATAATTCCGAGAGTTGTAAATATTTTTAACCCTCGTTGAAATTTTGAGCCTTTATATCTTTCTTTCTTATCCCATCCAAAAGCCACGTTACAGTCCAAAGAAAGACCTTCTGATCAATTTTGAAATGATAACAAATACAACGAAGGAGGAGCGAAGCATCGGATAATACCCGTGGTACAGAAAACGAAATACAAAAAGAAAAAAAATGGAAAAAATAAAAAAAAATGAGAGAGTCTCATCAGTGAAAACCTTAGCCGGCACTGTGAGGCGATTGTGAGGTTGAGAGAATAAATGAGAGAGTCTTATTGGTGAAAACCTCTCGAGGCACCGTAAGGCGATCGTGAGGACTATCAAAAAAGAGAAAAGGCAACAAAAAAGAGTATCGGTTTGGGTCAAAGGCAATTCAGAGTCAGAATAATGATTGGAACGAACTGGGTCAGAGTTTAAATACATGGCATGGTCAGCGGAATCAGCCAGCAAATACCCAGATAAGTTCCGTCATCTCTCCAAAATACCCTTACCTTTCTTTCATTTTTTCTGCATTTCATTGTTTACCCTTTTTGAGAGCTAACTACCAGCTCCTGATAACGGAAGTTGAAACAACACTGGATCAGAAAGGATAGAAGATTGGGGAGGAGAATAAAGAAGCTTGGCAAACATGGCCAAAGAAAAAGAAAACAAAACAAAAATGAAGAAATGAGAAAAATACAAAAAAAGTCTGCAAGGGACAAGAAGTTGAAAGCCATGCAACATGAGAAAGCAAAAACAAAGGAAGCAATAAGAAGTGGGGACGGCAGATGCCAGTTGCCAGCACTTTATATCTAATAAATTTTGTTTCATGCAGGAACAAATTGTCACTAATCACTTTAAAGTGAATGTGACCAATGTGGAAAATTTAAAATACCAAAAAGAGAAAGTCTCTGCCGAATAAGTGGAGAAATTCACAGGCAGGAGATAAGTTGGAAGAAAGAAAATACCAAAAAGAGGAAGGTAACATCTTTTAAAATCTGCTCCCCAGTCCTCAAATACGGGAATATTTTCTGCATTCGCATTGCACGTTTAATTTCCGTTAGGCGCCCACCTTCTAATACGGGAATATTTTCTCCATTTCGCATTGCACGTTTAAATTCCGTTAGGCGCCCACCTTCAAATACGAGAATATTTTCTCGCATCGCATTGCACGTTTAATTTCTGTTAGGCGCCCACCTTCTAATACGGGAATATTTTCTCCATTTCGCATTGCACGTTTAAATTTCGTTAGGCGCCCACCTTCAAATACGGGAATATTTTCTCGCATCGCATTGCACGTTTCAATTTCGTTAGGCGCCCACCTTCTAATACGGGAATATTTTCTGCATTCGCATTGCACGTTTAATTTCCGTTAGGCGCCCACCTTCAAATACGGGAATATTTTCTCTGCATTTCGCATTGCACGTTTAATTTCTGTTAGGCGCCCACCTTCTAATACGGGAATATTTTCTCCATTTCGCATTGCACGTTTAAATTTTGTTTCATGCAAGAACAAATTGTCACTCATCACTTTAAAGTGAATGTGGCCAATGTGGAAAAATAGAAAACGCAAAAAGGGAAAGTTCGCCAATAAGTGGAGAAATTCACAGGCAAGGGATAATTGGTAAAAGAAAATACCAAAAAGAGGAAGGTAGCATCCTTGAAAATCCACTCCCCAGTCCTCAGGCTGCGGGAATATTTTCTGTATCGCATTGCACGTTTAATTTCTGTTAGCCGCCCACCTTCAAATACGGGAATACTTTTCTGCATCGCATTGCACGTTTAATTTCGTTAGGCGCCCACCTTCAAATACGGGAATACTTTTCTGTATCGCATTGCACGTTTAAATTCTGTTAGGCGCCCACCTTCAAATACGGGAATATTTTCTACATTCGCATTGCACGTTTAATTTCTGTTAGGCGCCCACCTTCAAATACGGGAATATTTTCTGCATTCGCATTGCACGTTTAAATTCCGTTAGGCGCCCACCTTCTAATACGGGAATATTTTCTCTGCATTCGCATTGCACGTTTAAATTCCGTTAGGCGCCCACCTTCAAATACGGGAATATTTTCTCTGCATTCGCATTGCACGTTTAAATTCCGTTAGGCGCCCACCTTCTAATACGGGAATATTTTCTCTGCATTTCGCATTGCACGTTTAAATTCCGTTAGGCGCCCACCTTCAAATACGGGAATATTTTCTCTGCATCGCATTGCACGTTTAATTTCCGTTAGGCGCCCACCTTCTAATACGGGAATATTTTCTCTGCATTTCGCATTGCACGTTTAAATTCCGTTAGGCGCCCACCTTCAAATACGGGAATATTTTCTCTGCATCGCATTGCACGTTTAAATTTCGTTAGGCGCCCACCTTCTAATACGGGAATATTTTTTCTGCATCGCATTGCACGTTTAATTTCGTTAGGCGCCCACCTTCAAATACGGGAATACTTTTCTCTGCATCGCATTGCACGTTTAAATTTCGTTAGGCGCCCACCTTCTAATACGGGAATATTTTTTCTGCATTCGCATTGCACGTTTAAATTCCGTTAGGCGCCCACCTTCAAATACGGGAATATTTTCTCTGCATTCGCATTGCACGTTTAAATTCCGTTAGGCGCCCACCTTCTAATACGGGAATATTTTCTCCATCGCATTGCACGTTTAGTTTCTGTTAGGCGCCCACCTTCAAGTACGGGAATACTTTTCTTGCATTGCATTGCACGTTTAAATTCCGTTAGGCGCCCACCTTCAAATACGGGAATATTTTTGCACATCATGGTTTATACAGCTAAAAGCCCACACTGGGGCAGAAAAAGAAAAAAAGAGGTAGTTTGTTGTTTTGTTTTAAGCAGGTTCAATTCGAGATCAAGAAAAACAAGAAAATCAACAAAAAGAGAGTCATCAAGAAAAACAAGAAAATCAACAAAAAGAGAGTCATCAAGAAAAACAAGAAAATCAACAAAAAAGGAGAGTCAGCATCAAAGAAAATCAACAAAAAGGAAGATTCTGCATCACCGGAAAGGGAAGAAAAGCAAAAGCTAGATTAGGAACAATTGTAATTGTATGATCTTAGCTTAGAATAGCTTCTTCATTTTACATTTCCCCCCCCCGGTGTAATAAGGAGTAAGTCAGCAGGTCTCAACGGTGTCAATGCAACAGTGAGTCCGGTAGTTTTTAAAACTGCCAGACCTTCCCGAACTACACTGACCTGATTCCTGTTTAGCCCAGGATATGTAGGCAACCTCTAAAGCAGGGCGCGGTCAAAAGGTTTTCAAAAATGCTTTCACGGAATATGCCGATGTGCAAAAATCTCTCATTACTCTGCTCACTTATCTTTGCACTGAAACTCTTCGTGTTCCCGAGCAAAGAGGGGCAGCTGTGAGCACATGATTTTTGCACTAAGCCTTTAAATTCCGAAATTAAAATAAAATGTTTTTGAGTGCAATTACTTGCTTTGTTTGAAATTAATTATATTTTGTGTGTTTGAATAAGTGAAAATTAGAAAAAATCAAAAAAAATAGTAGTAATTAATTTGTTAGTTTAGTTAATTAGAAAATTAGCAAAATAGTTTAAATAGGAGAAAATAAAGAAAAAATAACAGAAAAATTGCAAAAAATACTAGAAAATTAGAGTAAATAGGAAATTAGGTTTTGTAATTTTTTATAAAAGAAAAAGAAAAAAAAGTATAAAAGAAAATACATAAAAATAGGTTAATATCAGAAAATTCAAAAATGGTATTGTATTAGTCTTGGGCTGATGTGAATTAAAAAGAATTGGCCCAAAGTTTTGGCCCAAAAGGACCCGGTCCAGAGATTAGGTCAAAGTGAATCTCGGCCGTTCGTTTCATCCAATCCAACGGTCGGGAATTCAGTGGAATTGTATAAGTTTAATTAATATAGGCAAGGGTGATCTCAACCGTCCATTCATATGATCTAACGGTTGATGGCTTTGGCCTCATAAACGACGATACGGCGTCGTATAAGTAACGCCCCTCTCAGACCGTTGATCTCCATCAAACGGACGGTCAGGATTATCTGGGATGGTCGGCCTATAAAAGGGCCTTGTCTGAACGGCCGTCTCATTTTCTTCATTTGCATAACCCTAAAAGACGGCCGCCTCTCCTCTCCTTTCTTCATCTTCATCATCATCTTCACAGAAACCCTAGCCGACCATGGCGGCCACCACTCCCACGGTGGTCGCCGGCTTCTCTTTACACCTCCTATCTTCTTCTCCTTCTTCTTCATTTCATAATACACCCAAACCCCAGAAAAATACCCTGTTCTTCGAAGTCCCGGTCACCGGAGTTACACCGGTGACCACCAAAGTATGAAGATCCACCTAAAACCAATGCCGATCTCTTCCTCTCCACTTGATCTATCACCCTACCCCATTGGTTCCCTTCGAATCTCACTAGATTTCTTCGAATATCCAAAATAAGGTCACCGGAAACCTAACTCCGGTGACCCCAAAATCAAAACCACCCAAAGATCCGTTCTTTACCCTCACCCAAACACCCCTCCTCAAGCCAAAATCAAAAAGGCTTCGCCTTTGAGCCTTAAAATGAAAATCAGAGAAAAATTGAAGAAAAAGAGATATCTGGAAAAGAATAAAGAAAAAGGAAACAAGAAGAAAGGCTAGGGAATCAGAGAGTGAAAAGAGTGAGGAAAAGAAAAGAATAGGAAGCTCGGGGGACCGGCCCCGCAAGCTAAGTCCCTTCCCTTTGTGCTGTGTATTTTTTTGTTTGATTTATGTGTTAGCATGCCTATAAATGTCTGTTTTTGATTCTTGCTTCACATGATAGTTTAGAACCTTCCTGTTTACTTTCCTCTGTTGCAAATCATGTCCTATTCCTGTCTTGTTTCTCTGTGACCATATCTATCTCTTAATCTGTTCATCTTCTATATCTTTCCGTGTTTCTTTGAACCTGTTAGTACTAGGATATATGTTTATCATAATTTCTTTTAGACATGCCTTGATTTGTTGGTTTGCAATATCATGACTAGCCGCCTTCTCTGTTTCTTGGCATAATTAGTTCAATTGTTCTCTTTCATTAGAGTATCCTGTGGCTTGTAGCTTTATGTTGATGTCCCTGTGCTTCTTTGTCTGCTATAGTATTGGGGTTCCTCATCTTGTTGGCTTTCGATATTTCTTCTGTCATTTTGCATGTTATAGTTCTGATACTATGTTTGATTGTTTGTCTCTCATTCTCGCTCAGCTCTGTATTAGATCATCTTTTGTTAGCTTGCAATGTCTTGACTGTTTCTCTTTCTGCATCTTTGCATGTTTAGTCTTAGTGAAATTTGGCCATCTCTATTCATCTCTTATATCAATTTATCCTGTGTTTAATCTGGGGGTTCACTTCTTTGCTCATATTTTGGTGGTCTTATTTGTGTTCATGCAAGTCCGGTTTCATGTCATATCACTTCTCATATGCTTTTATTTGCTGAATAAGTATGCTAATCTGGGTCTGTTTCTCTTCATGTCATCCTCACATGATAGATTTAGGTTTCTCCTTCACTGTTCCTCCATCTTTTCCTTTTCTTCATCTCCATGATCTTCCTTCCTTCATGTTATCTGTCATGCATTTGTATTAGTTTTAGGTTTTAATTTGTTCATCTATGCTCTCTGTTTGATTGCTCATCTCCTTGTGTTCCTCATCTCTCATATGTATTACACCTGTTTAGTTTGGCATATGAATCAAGGTGTCTTTTGTCTTAATATTGGCTTCTGATTCCTTAATCTTTCTCTTGTCACTTTTGCATGATCTTCTTTGCTTCTCCATATCTCTCTTGTTTCTCATTTTTCACTGTTCACATGTGTATATCAAGCTAGGGTTAGCACTTAAAAGTGAATTCTAATTACCCTGCTTAGGTTAATTGAACCATGTTGACTGTTTCATGAGAATCTATGCTTATATGTGTTT
Source organism: Nicotiana noctiflora (assembly GCA_032618575.1). Classification (NCBI taxonomy): domain Eukaryota; kingdom Viridiplantae; phylum Streptophyta; class Magnoliopsida; order Solanales; family Solanaceae; genus Nicotiana; species Nicotiana noctiflora. The sequence continues at coordinate 23,495 of JASVEL010000423.1, forward strand.
GTGCCCTGAACCTTGGTGATTCTGAGTTGTTCAAACTTTCATGTGACTTGAACTGGTAGTTATTAGGTCTTAATTAACATGAATTCATACTTTGTCTCATAAAATTAGATAATGTGAATTAATCAACTGAAATTCAACCATATCAATTGCCTTCTCTGAGTTTTGGTTGATTATTACATTTTGTTTGATCTTATGTGTCCTAATATGCAATCCATGTTGAAACTGATTTAGTTTTACTGGTTCTGGTTGAGTGTAAGTGTTTGATTAACACTGTTTGAATCCTAAGTGAATTGGTTATAGCTGTTAGCATTAGGTTCTATGAAAATGGCTAGTTTTTAAATAGGTTAGAACTGAAAATGAACAAATAGGCTATAAGTTTAATAATTGGCCTAAGAGTGGTCAACCATGCAAAGGGTTGACCAATTCTATAAGCCCTAACACACAGCTCACTGTTAACAGTGGCTGGTTGTGCAAAAGGGGCTATGTCTGCAAATGCAGACTAGCCCAGGCTCTCTTTAGAGCCCTGAGCATGAAATGGCCAAACCTGCAAATGGTTTTGGGCCCAGCTGTTCAGTAATTGGCCTTAATAGCCAAAGCCAAGTCTCAACTTGAGACTGGCTAAGTTTTAAATAGTTTAAACATAATAATAAAGCAGGCTATGCCTGCAATTAGCTTTAAATTGAAATAATTTGGTCTTAATTGACTGGAATCAGATTAAAAATGGCTAAAACTGAAATAGTTTCTTAAAATAAATCTGGCCAGCCCTTAAATACTAATATCAGGGCTGGCTATTAGTTAAATAGGTGCAAAACAAGCTAAAATCTGCCCTAGGTAAGCTGGTAAATCAGCAGTGCCCTTAGGGGGCACAATTGAGAATTAAAAGGTGAAATAGTAAATAGTTAGGACTTAAAAGGGTAATGGAGTCATTTATGCTCCTGATTTCTGCAATTTTGCAGAGACTTAGGGGTATAATGGTCTCCTAAAAATGGGAAATCTGTAGAAATCTCAAACCCCTAAGGTCATACAAGTAAAAAACCATAAAAAAGAATCTTAGGAACCTTCCAGCACATGCTGGAAGGATATTTGGTAACTGAAATTGGGGTTAAAGTGTAGAATGGATAATTTTAGGAGGGGGAAGTGGGATTAATCCCATACTTCCTCCCCAAGTATTCAGCCCTAAAAAATAGCTATAAATATCTCTTAAAAGGGGCTGAAAAGGGGTTCCAATCTGGGTAATAGAAGAAATATATCTGGGTTCGAAATTGGCAATCTGAAATTCATTAGCTTGAGAGATTAGAACTAGCAATACAACAGTAGGATTTCTGGGTGTTTTTTTTTCGGATTTCTCTGGGTTTTCTGCTTTGAATCACTGCTCGTTTGCTGTTGCTGTGTTGCTGTGTTGCTGTGTTGCTTTCATCTCTCTGTTGCATTGTTACTTTGAGTCCATTGCTGATTACTTCTCATCCCTTAGACTCATTGGTTCTCTTTCTATTTGATCCAGGTACACTTCCCTATTCTAATGAATATGTAGTTGCTGAAATGTTGAATGAAGCTCCTGTTTAGTTCATTTGTCATTTTTGAATTGTTAAATTAGTAGCTTAATTGTAGTAGCATGAATTAGATGAAGGACAGAAACAGAAACAGAGACAATGTAATAATCTAGTAGTAGTATAGTAGTAGTAGTGATTGTGTCTCACCTAGTTAATTAGGTAAATCTATAAAATGAAGCTAATAGATCATCACATCAGTTAATAAGCTCACCTAGTTAATTTGTTTTGTCAATCATGAGTTCGAATAAGTCTAAAAAGGGAAACAAACAGTTGAGTAATGAAGCTGGTTTTGATAGATTTGGCTCTTATTAAACAACAGTAGATAATCATTCGGTTAATCAGTCTTTGGATATCAATGAGCACAAGAGAGAAAATGAAGTAGTAGATCGGTAATATTGATTAAGCCCAAAGTTATAGTATAGCAATGTGTATATAAGTAGTCGTTTAGTTTTTAGATAATATGGTTGTTGTCAATAAGCAATTGGGTCGTTTAAACACTGCATCACATAGGGAAAATATCTCTTTGACTGAGTAATTTTAATAGTGATATAAGCCATTAACAGAAAACAAAGAAACAGTGTTAGTTCATTCACTAATTAGTTGTGATATTGGATTAATAGTAATTTACTTGTACAGCTATTTCACTTTTGATTAATAAAATGGTAGTTCAATTTTAATTCTATGTGTCTGATTTACTTTAAATTCATTACTCTCTCTTTTATTATTGTTTCATTTGGGCCTAAATCTCTATATGAAGCCAATTGGGCCAGCGAGCAAAGTTCAGTAACTACCTGGGCCTTTAAGGCCTGGGTCGATGTAATATGTGTGTAAAACTTCACTTGGAACCAGGCCCCATTTAAAAAAACAGAAATCACACGGGCCCGAATTATTATAGTGTTAGTAATACGATTAAGGAAAGAACAAATGTATAAAACGTAGTTAAATACAAGTATTAAATCCTTTAATGAAAATTGAGACGAGCCTCGCCCGAATAACACCGGGGCCCTCATTTAGTAATGATATAACACAAATAGACCCGGGAGAGCTAATAGCCAATTCCATAGCTTCTCCCAAAAGATTTAAAAGCCGATAGACGTTACTTTAGGGCACGATTTTAATATACCTTCCTATGAACGAGTGTGCACTTGGTGCGACTCAAATCCAAATCTCGGCAAAGCCGAAATACACCAAAAGTCATAGGCGTACTGGTTGCGGTATGACTCGAGGCGTGTTTCCGCGATGCCGCAAATTCCTAAAAATAATATTTAACGTAAAAGCACATTATGTTGTTAAAATCTATAACTGAGTCAAACAAAAGTCAAGAACGACAGTGGAGCGACCGTGCTAAAACCACGGAATCCGGGAGTGCCTAACACCTTCTCCCGGGTTAACAGAGTTCCTTATCCGGACCTCTGCTTCGCATACATTTTAAGAGTCAAAATTCCTCGGATTCGGGATTAACCGGTGACTTGGGACACCATTGTCATTCCCAAGTGGCGACTCGATTAATCTCTAATAAAATCCCAAACCGATTGTCCTTCAATTGGAAAAACTCCTTCCCTTACGTTATTTTATCCGTCTCGGGTAATTGAGCGTCGGGGTATACCCTACAAGTGTATTTATACGCTTTAAGTATTGTGGGGTAGTAAAAAGGGAGGTGTGACAGTTACCACAACATTGCTGGCTACCTCGGTCACGCCAGCATTAACATGCTCATCGAGTGAATCTATCTTTGCCTTCATAGCATCGATAGTACTCAAAGCCTCCATGAGTCTGCACTCTAAGGCAGTGATGGTTTGCCTTAGTTCCATCTCAGTCTGTGTATGTCCCTCCAAATCATTTCGGATACTCTCAATCTCTTCAAGAGTGTGCCCCTCAAGAACGCTAAAGGTGCCTTCCACCTTCCCCAAGCGTTGGCCAAAGATCTCCACGGCGTCCATCCCCGTATTCATCTTCATCACCCACTCTTTACCAAGCGAGACGTCCTCGGGCAGGACCTCTACTTCATCCTCGTCCGCCTCAGTGGCAGATGATTCTTGGGATGTAAGCCCTTTGTTTGACACAACCTCGGGTGGTACCTCCTGGCTCTTGTTGGTGGCATTCCTCTTTTTCCCACGGCCGCTCTTGCCAGCAGTATCCTGGATGACGTTGGCTTGGGTGTTAGCAGTGTTAATTTCTCCGTCGTTCGCCATTCCCTTAGTTGAAACCTTCGCCCTGATAACACGTTGTCACGTCCTTAGTTGTTAACTAAGTACACGTGTGGCACTTGACAACTCGCTCACGATCTTGCACAACTTGCTCACGTTCTTGCTATGCCAAGTCAGCCTTACTACACATGGAAGAAAGAACACAAGAGAATTTTTAAAGGAAGCTTTGCATTAGAGAGAACTTGAATTGTTTTCTTGGTTGATGAATTATGAATGAATGCCCCTATTTATACTAATCACCTAGGGGCTAGTGTGTAAATAATAATTGTTCTTCAAGTCCTTCCATATTTGCAAATAAGTCCATTCTCTAGAATACTCTACAAGCCTAGAAGATTACAAGGACTTTCCTAGCAAATTCATAAAGATCTAGGTTCTTCCTAAGGAAATGTCCATCATTCTCTAGAATCTTCTCACAAATGCTAGCTTCTTTCTTATGTAAGCTTCCACATAGCATTAATATATGCCAAATGACGCATATGTGGCATAATGATGTGGCAGGTCATCACAGATGGATGAAATCCCTCGACCTTTGATTAGGAGTCTAGATTTGAACTTTTTGAATGAAAAGAATTCTGGTATGCAGTGATTTCGCCTTTATTAATGGGCTTTACTAATGGTACACAAATTTAAATTAGACGAGTCAATAAGTTCTTGACACCAAATGATTATAAAAAATAAAAATAAAATCTAGCTTGTAAACTTGAGCTTTCAATAACAACAACAATCTAGTATATTCCCGCAAAGTGGGGTCTAGGAAGGGTAATATGTAGACAGACCTTACCGCTACCTGAAAGGGCAGAGAGGCTGTTTCCAATCGACCCTTGGCGCAAATTAAACGGAATTAAGATGTATAATCTTCATTTTGAAACCTTTAGTAAGCGAACAACCTATTGAATGCGATATCAAATTCAAAAGTTTTGGTGGAAGCAGTTTGCCAAAAGCTCATTGCTGCTTTACAATGCAATATGTGAGGTCTGCTAATGAAGTCTATCCAGTCGAAATTTCTCTGAGAAGTCTCATTTTGAACTATAAAGGACAAAAAAAAAAAAAATTATGTCACCACGAGCTTAGAAGCATTGAAGGACAACTTTAAAATGTGATAAAGCCGTGGTGTACGTATTTGCTTATTGATTATAGAGTAGTTTTGCATGGTGTGTGTATTTAATGCTGCAACTAAAAGTTTAGGCTGAGTACATGCTGCCACTAAATTGGCCAGGTTTCGTAGATAGCTTATAAAGATAATGTCAGATTCTATTTTCATATAGGTAGCATGTATTAATATCTTGGATAAGGAAAAGGAACAGTACATCAAGCTAATGAAAGCATTATGTCACTTTTCTTAATTACTAATTACTAATTACTATATAGTAAGTACTTATTTGATGACTTGCCTCATGATTTTACCTTTTCATTTATAAAGCCACTGACTTGAGATGTCTTCTGGCTTCTTGAACTATTGCTAATGTTAGTGAAACAATAAGCAATTTGAAGTCAAATGTCATAAATTGGATAGAGAAGTTTTAGGGGTATTATCACTTTTATTCCGCGCTAGAAACTATTTATATTTGGTAGTAAAAAAGGTATATAAAATTTGATAATTTTTGTACATAACACAATGAATTAATGTATATATATACAAAAAATAGAAACCTTTTGGCTATTATTTTGAGAGTGGATATACAATGTTATTTTCCTGAGATCGTCAGTCTTACAAATTGCAAACCTCCGTTTCATGAAGCGCCATAACATCATGCCGTCTTTTCGAATTACGCTATCACATGTCTTGGACTTAATTGGATCTACAAGTAAAAGCCTAGTTCAAAAGAACTTGAGTAATTACATTCTTTGAATAATGTCGAGATAACACAATTTAACTATTTACATCTTTTGAACTATATATGACATTAGATATTTGACTAGGAATGCAACCATAATTAAAGACTTGATGGAGTTAGCTAGCTTAGTTTGACATTTGGAAATGTTATTCGAATACAATCATAATTAGAGGACCTAGCTTAGTAGAAATGATGACATGGCAACTATATATATAAAAAAATGGGGACAAGCAATTTGAGATAATGCCAGCTGCAGTTTGTAGTACTAATGGAGAAGACAATGAATTATAACCAGCCGAGCTTTGTTTGCTTACATAATTGGTCAAGTGAAGGAAGGTACAACCTTTTTTTTCCTCCTTCCGGATCTGAATCAATTACTGGTATAATTTATTGACTCTAGTCTCTCTTTATTTGTTTTGGATATTACCAAACTTTACCTAATCGTAATACATTGCACTAAAATAGGAGTTGTGGCAGATTGATGACAGTTTTTGGTTTATTTTTTTTTATTAATAAATACTTTTAACTTTATCAAACATCTATCTATATAGAAAAATACAAGCAAAATAATGTGGGCTTGACAAATGGAATACCAAATTAATGACACGTATACAGTTTTAGGACAAGGTTCCAACAAAGTTGGAGATTAAACCAAAAAATTAAAAAAAAAATTTGAAAAAACCCACACGTTCATTGTTGTTATGGGAAGTTAATACCACATTTGTGGTTATGGGAAGTTACTTTCCATTTAATTAAACCAAAAAAAAAATTTGAAAAAAACCACACGTTATTCACTGTTGTTATGGGAAGTTAATACTACATTTGTGGTTATGGGAAGTTACTTCCCACTTAATCTATCTATATAGAAAAACACAAGCAAAACAATGTGGGTTTGACAAATGGAACACCAAATTAATGACACATATACAGTTTTAGGACAAGGTTCCAACAAAGTAAGAATTTTTTTTTTAAATATACAAATCAATTTTTAATTTGCAGCTATTAAATAAGTTCTGTTTTTTTTTCACACATATACATTTAAAACAAAAGAAAACGATTTACAAAGCACTTTCAAATGTACGACTTTCATTGGTTTTAGGCCATGTTATGTTGGTTTGTCCATGAATGCACGATTTTACAGTTTCTTTGCATAAAATTATGGCTTTCGGCATGGCTTGCGATTTCAGTATAATATTTAAATATCTCTAAGTTGAAAGTGTGGTTTTTCACCACAGAAAATGTATTCCTTTTATATTTTTTTGTGGTAAAAGTTAGTGCTTTTATACTTGCTTACTCTTTTCTTTTTGGCAGATGAATACCAGATATGTGCTAAAATACAATATGTTAAATTAAAATATAGCGCTAACAATTAATCCGAAAATCAGAGAAGCTAAAACATCTTCACATCGACTAACATGTGTTGGCTATATGATACTCAAATGCACTTTCAAATGCACGACTTTCAGTTGGTGTTGGTTTGTCCATGAATGCACGATTTTACAGTTTCTTTGCATTTACTCTTCTTTATTTCGTGGCTTAGTGGGTTAAAAATTTAATTGTGTATCTAAATCCCTACAAATCAGGAGAAATGTCCCACTAAGCTTTTGAAAAATGAAAAAACAGTTCATGAATAAATAAAAACACCCACGTTTCTGTTGGTTTTAGCCCATGTTCTGTTGGTTTCTTCCATGATTCTTCCATTATACCACGTTTGAAACTGAAAAATCAGTCTATTATATATACACGGTAGCTTTTTCTTAATTTACCTGTTTTATATTTCAAAAACTATTGCATATAAAATTTCACAACTTCATTTTCGCTGCTATTATTTTGGATTATGGCATCACAATTTCATGACATCAAGCAAATTCCATCCAACTCCATGCAATGGAATCTCAAAGTTAGAGTGGTTCGAATGTACACAATGCCGGATCGCTTTAACCCGCAGATTCCATTTTCAATTGAATTGGTTTTACAGGATTGTAAGGTAACATTTTCAAGGTTTTGTTTAAAAGCGGTAAAATCGTTTTTTGTAATTTGTAACGTTTTGTTCAAATAATGAATAACTGATACTGTAAATATCATACAACCTTTCATATAGCATTTTTTCGACTTTAGTAATATGTCGAGGTTTTCTTACACAAACGTCCGATGAATATATAGAAATCACGATTATATATGCAATAACTATTTTTGTTAACGCTAAGTTCCATTTGTAATGGATATATATGTTTTTACATTTTTTTGTCATTATTATTGTGGACTAATAATGATTTTTAATTTGCAGGGTGATCGTATACATGCTACAATTGGAAAGTATGTTGTTAAGTTTTTTAAGAACAAGATACATGAACTTCACGTATATCGTATGAACTACTTTGTTGTTGGACCAAATAATTTGAAGTTTAGGACTACGCCACACAAGTTGAAGCTCACATTTACTCAAAAGACTTTTGTTGAGGAAACAAATGATCCTTCATTTCATATGAACATTTTTTAACTTGCGATCTTTTGACCAACTAACAAATGAACATGATGTGGATGAGACTGAATTAGTTGGTAATGTTGTTTACAATTTTAAAATTTTGTTTGTTAAAGTATTTGTTAAACTATATGACTAACTTTGAAATTTGTAGATGTTGTTGGTCAGGTTGTGAGGTATGAAGATGTTAAGACGTACAACCAAGGAGACGACCAAAGTTTACTTATTAATGTTGTACTTGAAGATGATCAGTATGTTCTTCAAAAATATTTAAAATACTTTATTCATAAAGTACATATGTATGTGTTTATTAACCTTACTATGAAACGTATAGGAGGAAAAGGATTATGGCAACATTATGGAGTGAACTTGTGGATCAAATTCAACATCACTTGAATGAAGATGATGATGAGCCTTTGATTGTTGTTTTCCAGCATATGAAACGTCAAAAAAATTGAGGTTTATCATAAACTGCATTTATTGGTTTGTTAAAGTGTATAAATTGATTCAAATTACATATTGTTTTTATATTTCATTGCAAACACAGGTAATTACTCAGTGCGTAGCTGTTGGTATCAGACAAAGATATGGATAAATTCTACATTGCCTCAGTCTATTAAATTTAAATCCAGGTTTCTCAAGTGTATAATTGTTTTCTATATGTATACATAATATATAGACTATATTTACTCATTATAAATTGAGTTATGCAGATTACTCGCAGCACGCCAATCAAACATTGAGCGCATAACTCGAACAACTTCTGAACAGAATTACTCTGTTAGAGATGAGCTAGACAAAGGAATTGTACTGTTTAAAACTATCAGGGATTTAGTTCAGTGCACGCAAGTGAGTTTGATTTATTTTGTCAATTATATTTAGCTTGTGTTATCTGTTGTTCATTAAGAATAATTGTTTATTTATTACTCAATAGTAATGCAGCTATTGGATTGTGGGAAAATTGGTTAATTTGGAACTTGACCGGGGATGGTCATACTTGGCATGCAACAAGTGTAGTAGAAATATGGATAAAGTTGGGAATAAATACTTTTGTGCGAAATGCAATGAAGAAGACTCTTCTGTGACTCACAGGTTTGTACTATTTACTTTAATTATGAAAATAATTTACTGACATAAAATTAAATATATGCATAATGTTAATAAAAGATGACTTGCAGGTATAGGCTACAAGTTCGTGTTATGGATGGAACTGCCTTTATCTCATTGCTTCTTTGGAATCGTGAAGCAATGCAACTTATAGGGAAGTCCGCAAAAGAACTTAAGGAAAGATTAGTTCAGGTATACCACTATAGTTAATTTCGTTAACCATAAAAAAATTTCTAACATTTTCTTTTTTTACAGACTTCACATGCGGATATTGACTGTTCTTATCCAAGTGAAATGGATGATATTCTTTATAAAAGATTTATGTTCAAGGTTATTGTGAAGCAAGAGAATATCGAGTCTCAGGTTGACGTGTATAAAGTTCTTAAGGTTACTGATGATGATGATCTTCTTAAGGAATACGGCCATACTTTATTCGAAGATAATATGAATGTAAATTTTTTTTTTTTTTGCATAAACCTCATAATATTTAATTTCTGTATTAATACTTTTCCACTTATAGGATAATTTATATTTTGCATTTTTTATAACAGGATTCACAATTCTTGGATGGAGAAAGTTCAAGTGGAGATAAGCTTTGCGGGGTAAATTTCATCAAATTAAATCTCTTTCGCCCTATTTAATTTTCTTATTTAACTGTTATTACATTGTTTTCATTTTTCAAAGGATGTTATGGCGGAAAGTCAAGTTAAGTCTGTTTTGCAAACTCCCATCGAGAAAAGTGTATCAGAAAGTGGATCGTCCGTGTTAGACGATGGAGATGCTTGCAATGTAAAAATCTCCCCTTTGAAGACATATGACAAGAAGACTAGATCCGCTAATAAGGCTTCAACAGTAGGAGCAGATGACGACTTCAACTCTCAACTGTCTAGCAACAAGGTTCGCAGAGTTGTAAAGAAAGAAAAGAATCCATGATTACTATAAGTACAATGCGTCTTCGTCTGCTCTTTTATATTTTGTACTTTTTTTAGTTGAATGTTCAGCGTTAAAGACTATTTGTATGGATCTTCAGACTTGGTTTATCAATCATGAGGTTATTCTGTTACAACTGTTACAGTTTTTGATATGCAAATTTGTAGGTTTGTTTATTTCATTTAACAAATGCATTTTTTACTTCTTTAAATGAAAATAGCAGTGTATTTGAAAACAGAGAACCAATTTTAAAAAAATGAATGACATGAACACACACAGAGCAAATCAGACTAAAGCTTTACCTGAATTTCTGTAAAGTTGTTGACAATGATATACATCACAGTATTTGGACATTTAGATCATTGAAATCATGTTCACCTTTTCCACGTGCATATAAGATTTAAGATAAATGGTGATTGTATTTAAAGGTTCATTAGTTAGATCAATTAAAAATAACAACTAAATTAATCATTTACTAACATATAACATCCTAAGAATGAAACACCAAACTGTTCATTAAAAATATTTTCAAAATTATACCACGTGATCGAATAGAATCTTCACTACCATGAGAAATATTTTGTGAAAAGCTATTCGAGCACCTGAAAGTTCTGTAGAAAACTGTTAATCTGCGTCACTGCAAGTCATCTTCATAGGAGAGTCATAATATGGGAGCAGTGTCAAAAATGTTGTACAGATTAAGAACAGATCAATGATTTGATGCATGTGTGAACCATTCCAATGTTGAAGAACTTAAAAAGGTAGATCTGCCTACAGTAACTAATTTAACATTGTCGGATTATTTAGATTGATTCTTATATATTTCATAAGACTTTTATACTTCATCTTCACATAAGTGCATAAGCTGAAATTAACTACTTAGTTTTGAACACAGTCTTTAGAAATGTATGAATAAAATTAAACTACAAAGCATATTAGAAGCATTTTGTTTCATGTAAAATTTCTGTTGTGTATCACAGTAAAAAGTAGTTCATATGATCACACTTCACAGTACTCTATTGAATTTGTATTCGATGATCGATTCGGAGGAATAATTGATGATTTGAAGTTGTTCTTACCATTTTTGATTTTCTTTTAGTGTAGTTGTAAACTCATTTGTATATATGCATATGACTATTCTTTGTTCATTCTCTCACATGTAAGAGGCTAATTATATCATTCAATAACTGTGCGTGTTTAGTGATCATGTCATATGGTCGAAAATAAAGTAAACCTATTCTCCAACTACCAAAGATCTAAGTAACATGTGAATCGTCTAAGTAATGCACTACTGTTAGAAGAGGTTGTGCAATTCATTCAAAGCACCGTTAAGAAAGTGAATGTTGAAGATTATGTGAGATAGTTAAAACAAAATACAGCGTCCATGTGTTCAAATTTGTGCCAATTGGGTGGGGCGTGAAAGTTAGGACTTCGAAAAGTTGCACTTTTTGGTTATGGGCGCCTAATAATACAAAAATGTGATAATATCGAAGGGTCAATTTTAGTAATCGGAGATAAGGAGAATTCCTAGCTAAATTCATAGATCACAGATGTTGAGGTGAAGTATTTCATGAATTATTAAGGGTAGAAAGGTTTGTGGTCCAATTGGTTTCCTAACAGAGGTTTTGAAGTGAAGTTAGAGTTATGGCTAACCAAGCAATTCAATGCAACATTAAGGAAAGAAAGATGCAAAATGAGTGGAGAAAGAATAGATTGGTTCTAATATATGAGAACAGAGGATACATTTTGCAGCTGTCATATAGTCTACACTAAATGTCAGCAGTGAAAACGAGAATACATTTTACAGAATATATATATGAAAACTTTTATAATTCATCTTCACATGACTACATAAGCTGAAATTTTATCTACTTATTTTTTAACTAAGTCTTTATAATTCAATCAATAAATTTATTCTACAATATACGTCGGTTTATATTATGCGTCATCACACTATTTTTAATTGAAATGACCCGCGCATCGCGCGGGTACGATTACTAGTTAAACAAAAAAAAAAAAGTTCATACCCACGTTCAGTGTTGCTATTAGGTTATGACCACAATTTGTGGTTATGGGAAGTTACTTCCCACATTGATTAAACGAAAAAAAAAAATTAAGTTCATACCCATGTTATGTTCATATTACAAGTTTAATACCACATTCTGTGGTAATTGGAAGTTATTCCCACGTTCTTTAAACCAAAAAATTTAAAAAAAAAATGTCTTCATACCCACGTTCTGTTTTACAACTTTAATACCACATTTTATGGTAATGGGAAGTTACTTCCCACGTTCAGTGGTTATATTATATAGGAATGTGGTATTACTAATGTGCTATCATCTCCATTTTTCTTCTGTCAATACTTAACTTTCCAAATATGGTTACAACAATTCACGAAATCAGTCAAATTTATGCAGAATACTTGCAACATGTCCAATAAAATGTGAGCGGATTACGCAAAGAAACTATCAACAAATTAATTCTGTCAGAGATGAATTAGCCAAAGGAATTATATCATTCAAAAGTATCTCGGATGCACTTCAGTGTGGAGAAGTAAGTTAAATTTAGTATGAAATTTCATATTAAGTATGTTTTCTCGGTTTAACTTTTTTTCCTATTATTTATCCTTCAATAGGAATGTACCTACTGGATAGCTGGTAAAGTGGTTAATTTGGAACTTGAAAGAGGATGGTCATACTTGGCATTCAACAAGTGCACTAAAAAAGTTGAAAAAAATGGGAACAACTTTTATTGTGAGAAATGCAATGAACAACAACATTCTGTTGGTGTTAGGTATATTTCATACCATATGGTTTTATAACATATATAAAAAGTTGTCACGACCCGAATTACCCACCATCGGGGTCATGATGGCGCCTACTAAATGGAAGCTAGGCAAGCCAACTATTAGTTGCACCTCTATTAATTACCAATTTCTTATTAAGACTTATTATTAAAAACATATAAATTACAGCGGAAAACTTAGTCAAATATGATAAAGAAAACCCAAGCATGATACACTACCCAAGACTGGTGTCATAATACTCACGAACTTCTAAGAATAATACACATAATTGTCTGAAAGAAAATACAATCTGTTTATCTCGATTGCATGAGATAACAGAATGAAAAGCAGAGATAGAAGAGACAACGGGTCCTGCGGACGCCTGCAAGGCTACCTCGTAGTCTCAGTAGTCGGAAAATCCACAAGTCGCTACTGCCGCTGCTGCTGTCCGTAACCTGTATCTGCGCAAAAAGAGCGCATAGTGTAGTATCAGCACAACCGACCCCATGTGCTGGTAAGTGCCTGGCCTATCCCAGCGAACTAGTGACAAGGCTAAGGCCAGTCACCCACCTAAACCTATACAGTTGCAATATAGACATATATATACAATACATTTATAAGGAAATACTCTGCTCCGAAATAACAGTCAATAACTCACGATATCCAGAATAATCTAATCAACAGAATAAATCTTACTTTCATGTCTCAATTCCTCTTTCATTTCATATCTCGTGGTAGGCGTACCACCCGCTCCCAACTATCACGGTAATTATATCTTGTGGTAGGCGTACCACCCGCTCCCAAATATATCAATAATTATATCTTGTGGTAGGCGTACCACCCGCTCCCAAATATATCAATAGGCTACCGGCAACTATGGCCAATGCCAAGATTTAACTCACTTTGTGGTCGGCGTGCCACACGATCCCAATTCATAAATATATAAGTGGTCGGCGCGCCACACGATCCCAATTCATAAATATATATATTACCGGCATTTAGCCAATAATCTCTATATCAACAATATTTATAATTACCGGTTTTAAAACCAATAATTGATATTAATTTCAACAATTTATCTTCATTACCGGTATAACACCAATAACTCTTAATCAACAATTTATTCATAACTAAATTCCTATTCCTTCAAGCTAGGATAGAACAAACACTTACCTCGAAAATTTACGAACGATTCAATCCGTAGCAACGTCTTTTCCTTTTGAATTTGACTCCACTCCAATCGTATCTATACACAATTGATTTAATATCATCAATTCTACTTAATAAACTAGTTCATATTGCTAAATATGGTTTTTACAACATTCTGCCCGGAATAGTAAAAATCGACCCCGGGCCCACATAATCGAAACTCAAGTTTCGAACCAAAATAAGTTATCCCAATCTTCCATGAGTTCAAATATACAATTTGTTCTTAAGTTCGACTCCAAAACGAGGTCTAGATCGCAAATTCTTTGAAACCCTTATTAAACTTAATTCTCTAATTTTTCTACTCATTTACACATGTTTAGGCTTAGGAATTCAAATAATATTGATGGAAAATGAAGAAAAAGAGTCAAGAATCACTTACCCAAGAAGTATGAAGAAGGATTGCTCAAGAATCGCCCAAGAAGTTGTGGAGAAGAGAGAGTTTTGTGAAAATGGGAAAAATCCCGTAAGTGTTGTGTTTTGGGATTAAATTCACTGGGCAATAATTTCTTCATCGCGTTCGCGACACCCCGGTCCCGTTCGCGATGAAGACACGATGTTACACATCGCTTTCGCATAAGGCCTGTCGCGAACGCGAAGAGAAAATTCTGATGTCTTACAATTTGGTCTACGCGTACGCGGGAACAGCCACGCGAACGCGTATAGGAAAGGGTTGGGTTCAAATTTAATACTACGCGATCGCGAGGAGCGGTACGCGAACGCGATGAAGGAAATGGTTGGCCATCGCGAACGAGACTACCTGGACGCGAACGCATTGAAGGAAATAAGTTGACCATCGCGAACGCGACCACCTGGACGCGAACGCGATGAAGAATTGCCTGCTGCAGATTTCTGCAGCTTTTCTTAAGTTCAAAAACACCCCGAACCACCTCCGAAACACTCCCGAGCCCTCGGGGCTCCAAACCAAATATGCACACTAACTTAAAGACATCATACGAACTTGCTCGCGTGATCAAATCGCTAAAATAACATCAAAATCCATGAATTGAGCCTTAAAACTCAAGAATTCTTTCAAATTTTCATAACTTTCAACATTTCCAATTTAAGGCCGAAACACGTCAAACAACGTCCGTTTTCAACCAAACTTTTCAGGAAGCGCTTAACCAATATATATGACCTGTACCGGGCGTCGGAACCAAAATACGAGCCCGATACCAGTACTTTTTAATAAAAATTCAGTTTCATTTTCCTTAAACATTTTCATAAAACAATTTAACAGAAAAATTCTTTTACCGGGGTTCTAGACCTCGGATTTCAATTCCGGGCATACGCCCAAGTTCCATATTTTTCTACGGATTTTCTGAGACCGTCAAATCACGGATCCGGGTCCGTTTACCAAAAATGTTGACCAAAGTCAACCATATCAATATTAATATCAAAATTCTTCAACTTTTTCACATATTTCAACATAAATATTTTCCAGCTTTGTGCCCGGACTGTGCACGCAAATCGAGGCAACTATAAATGAGGTTTTCAAGACCTCAAAAGCTCGGAATAATTAATAAAACAAGTGATGACCATTTGGGTCGTCACAATCTCCACCTCTAAAACAACCGTTCGTCCTCGAACGGACAAAAGAAAGAAGTACCTGAGTCAGGAAACAAGTGTGGGTAGCGGCTCCGCATATCAGACTTGGACTCCCAGGTCGATGCCTCGGGAGGCTGACCTCTCCACCGAACACGCACAGAAGGATAACTCTTCGACCTCAACTGTCGAACCTGCCGGTCTAGAATAGCCACCGGCTCCTCCTCGTAAGATAGATCATTGTCCAATTGGACGGTACTGAAGTCTAACACATGTGTGGGATCGCCGTGGTATCTCCGAAGCATAGATACATGAAAAACTGGATGCACAGCTGATAAGCTAGGCGACAGAGCTAGTCTGTAAGCCACCCCTCCCACTCGTCTAGAATCTCAAATGGACCAATATACCTAGGGCCTGAGCTTGCCCTTCTTCCCGAACCTCATCACGGCCTTCATAGGTGACACTCGGAGCAATACTCGTTCGCCAACCATGAAATCTACATCTCGAACCTTACGATCCGCATAAGTCTTCTGCCTGGACTGAGCTAAACGCAACCTCTCCTGAATAGTGTTGACCTTATCCAAGGCCTCCTGAACTAAGTCTGTACCTAACAACCGAGCCTCTCCCGGTTCAAACCATCCAACCGGTGATCGACATCGCCTACCATACAACGCCTCATACGGAGCCATCTGGATGCTAGATTGGTAACTGTTATTGTAGGCGAACTCTGCTAATGGTAGAAACCGGTCCCACGAGCCTCCGAAATCAATAACACAGGCTCGAAGCATGTCCTCAAGAATATGAATAGTCCTCTCGGACTGGCCATCCGTCTGAGGATGAAATGTTGTACTCAACCGAACCTGGGTGCCTAACTCCTGCTGGACCGCTCTCCAGAACCGCGAGGTAAACTGAGTTCCCCGATCAGAGATAATAGATACTGGCACTCCATGGAGACGAACAATCTCCCTAATGTAAACCTCCGCTAACCTCTCCGACGAGTAGGAGTCAGATACTGGAATAAAGTGTGCCGACTTGGTCACCCTATCAACAATGACCCAAATAGCATCAAATTTCCTCCGAGTCAAAGGAAGTCCAGTAACGAAGTCCATAGTGATCCGCTCCCATTTCTACTCGGGAATTTCAATCCTCTGGAATACACCACCAGGTCTCTGGTGCTCATATTTCACCTGCCGACAATTTAGACACCGAGCGACATACGCAACGATATCTTTCTTCATTCTGCGCCACCAATAGTGCTGCCGTAAGTCCTGGTACATCTTCGCGGTGCCTGGGTGAATAGAATACCGCGAACTGTGGGCCGCCGCTAAGATTAACTCTCGAATCCCTTCGATATTGGGCACACAAACTCGACCCTGCAATTTCAATACCCCATCATCATCTATATTTACCTGTGTGGCACCTCCCCGCTGTACCTGTATCTCTCAACTCACGCAAATGAGGATCATCAAATTGCCTCTCACGGATACGCTCAAATAAGGAAGAACGAGCGACCGTGCAGGCTAACACTCTGCTAGGCTCAGAAATGTCTAATCTCACGAACCGGTTAGCTAATGCCTGGACGTCTAGAGCAAATGGTCTCTGACTGACCGGAATATATGCAAGACTACCCATGCTGGCAGACTTTCTACTCAATGCATCGGCCACCACATTGGCCTTACCCGGGTGATATAAAATAGTAACATCATAGTCTTTTAGCAACTCTAGCCACCTTCTCTGCCTCATATTCAACTCTTTCTGCTTAAACAAGTACTGAAGACTCTTATGATCGGTGTATACTTCACATGCTACACCATACAAATAATGCCTCCAGATCTTCAATGCGTGAATAATCGCCGCCAATTCTAGATCATGCACTCGATAGTTCTTCTCATGAATCTTCAACTGCCTCGAAGCATAGGCAATAACCTTGCCATCCTGCATTAACACTGCACCAAGCCCAATACGGGAATCATCACAATAAACAATATAAGGTCCTATACCTGTGGGTAAAACCAATACCGGTGTTGTGGTCAAGGTTGTCTTGAGCTTTTGAAAGTTCGCCTCACATTCATCGGACCATTCAAATTGCACACCCTTCTGGGTCAATCTGGTCAGTGGGGTTGCAATAGACGAAAATCCTTCTACGAATCGGCGATAATAGCCCGCTAACCCCAAGAAACTCCGAATATCCGTGGCTGATGTCGGTCTAGGCCAGCTCTTGACTGCCTCAATTTTCTTCGGATCAACCTGAATACCTGCTGCCGTCACAATATGACCCAGGAATGCAACTGAACTTAGCCAAAATTCACACTTTGAAAATTTTGCATATAACTGCCTATCTCTCAGAGTCTGTAAGGCCACTCTGAGATGTTGCGCATGCTCCTCCTGACTACGGGAATATATTAATATGTCATCAATGAAGACTATTACAAACAAATCTAAATAAGGCCGGAACACCCGATTCATTAATTCCATAAAAGCTCTGCTGGAGCATTTGTCAACCCAAAAGACATGACCAGAAATTCATAATGTCCATACCGAGTGCGGAACGCTGTCTTAGGGACATCGGATGCCCTAATCTTCAGCTGATGATAGCCAGATCTCAAATCTATCTTTGAAAATACCTTGGCACCCTGAAGCTGGTCAAATAAATCATCAATTCGCGGAAGTGGATATTTATTTTTGATAGTCACCTTGTTTAACCGTCGATAGTCAATGCACATTCTCATCGAACCATCTTTCTTCTTTACAAATAATACTAGTGCACCCCACGGCGAAACACTAGGTCTAATGAAACCCTTTTCAAGTAAATCCTGCAACTGCTCCTTCAATTCTTTTAACTCTGGCGGAGCCATACGATATGGGGGAATGGAAATAGGCTGAGTGCCGTGAGCCAAATCAATGCAAAAATCAATGTCCCTATCGGGCGGCATACCTGGCAAGTCTGAAGGAAATACTTCAGGAAATTCGCGAACCACAGGCACAGAGTCAATAGAAGGAACCTCAGCACTAGAATCACGGACATAGGCCAAATAAGCCAAGCATCCCTTTCCAACCATACGCTGAGCTTTAACATAAGAAATAACATTACGGCTAGTATGACTTGAAATTCCTTTCCACTCTATACGAGGCGAATTCGGCAGGGCTAAAGTCACAGTCTTGGCATGGCAATCTAAAATAGCATGATACGGAGATAGCCAGTCCATGCCTAGTATAATATCGAAGTCCACCATATTTAGGAGTAATAAATCAGCACGGGTCTCGAGACCCTCAATTACTATAATACATGACCGATGAACTCGATCAACCACAATGGAATCGCCTACTGGTGTAGACACATGAACAGGAACACTCAGTGGATCACTGGGCTGAACCAAGTATGGTGCAAAATAGGAAGACACATACGAATATGTAGACCCAGGGTCAAATAATGCTGATGCCTTTCTATCACAAACCAAAATAATACCCGTAATGACGGCATCAGAAGACTCAGCCTCTGGTCTGGCGGGAAGTGCATAACATCGGGGCTGTGCCCCACCACCCTGAGCAGTATCTCTAGGACGATCAGCTGCTGGCTGGTCTCTACCTCTATCGGTCCGAGCTCCACCTCTATGACCTCTACCTCCACCTCTATGTCCTCTACCTCCGCCTCTAGCCGGCTGGGCAGGCTGTGAGGGAACTAGGGCCCGAATCATGGCACGAGAACCCTGCTGGTGAGATCTGTCAGAAGCTCGAGGGCAATACCTTGCAATGTGCCTAAGATCACCGCACGTAAAACAAGCCATCGGCTGCTGAAAATAGCGAAGTGGTGGTGCACTGATAGGCTGCTGATCAGAGTGGCGTGGCTGAGAATTACGATCACCTGAAGCATCATGAGAAACCTGAAGAGCTGACCGATAAGGCCTAGGAGGATGGCCTCTATCATAAAAATCTCTATCTCCGGACGAGGTACCACTGAATCTACCCGAATTACGAGATCTCTTATCTGATCCATGTCTCGCTCCCTGTGACAGAGCCATCTCGATCCGGCGGGCTGCATTAGCCGCCTCCTGAAAAGTGATTTCAGTTCCTGCCCCCATAGCCATCTGTAGCCGAATTGGCTGATTTAAGCCATCAATAAACCTCCTCACTCTCTCCCGATCTGTGGGAAGTATGATAATAGCATGACGAGCCAGGTCCACGAACCTAGTCTCGTACTGTGTGACAGACATAGAACCCTGATGAAGACGCTCAAATTGTCTGCGCATAACCTCCCACTGAGTTGCTGGAAGGAACTTCTCCAAGAATAATTCTGCAAACTGCTCCCAAGTCAAAGATGACGATCCCGCTGGCCTGGATAGACAATAATCTCTCCACCAAGTCTTGGCGGAACCGGATAACCGAAAAGTAGCAAAATCCACACCATTAGTCTCCACAATACCCATAGTATGGAGAACTTCGTGGCAGCTGTATAGGAAATCCTGTGGATCCTCTGAAGGAGTGCCACTGAATGTGGTAGTGAACAGCTTGGTAAACCTGTCCAATCTCCACAACGCGTCAGCAGACATGGCTGCACCATCATTAGACGGAGTCGCAATAATAGGCCGAGTTGCCTCAACTGGCTGAATCACAGGAACCTGAGTCTGGGGAATCACTGGCTCCGGAGTGCGCGTAGCAGGAGTCTGATTACCTCCTCCAGCCTGAGAAGTAGCTGGTGCTACCGGTAATAAACCTGCTCTGGTGATATGATCCATAAAACCTGCTATACGGACCAAAGCATCCTGAAGATCCGGTGAAAACACAGCTCCTCCTGGGACCTGAGCTGGGCCTACTGGAGCTGCTGGGGCTGGAACTTCCTCCTCGATGTGAACCTGAGGTTCTGCCACTCGTGCTGCTGCTCGGGGCTGAGCTCTGCCCCTACCTTGTCCTCTAGGACGACCTCAACCTCGGCCTCTACCCCTAGCAGGAGTTGCCGCTGCTGGGACCTCGGGCTACTGGTCAGTAGATGAGGATGCACGTGTCCTTACCATCTGCGGAAGAACAGAGTAGAAATTCAATTAAC